>OY282515.1:13346399-13748615 GCA_958296145.1 Hydrotaea cyrtoneurina
AATAGTAGAAGTCCAAATAAAATTTCCCCAAAAACGAAACGAAGAGAAGGAAATTCTTGCAAATCAAAAGTTTTAGTTTAAAAGCAGACCAACACGCGTGCACTCACAAAAATGTTCTCTTTACGCTTAGCTACGCACTGTTTGTACTCTGCACCGTCATTATTGAGGTCTTCGGTTCAACAAACAGCTTTAATGATGTCTTATGCCGGGGTAAGAACACGGGGAAGAAACAGATGTGACAGAAAGTAAAATAATTAAAACAGAAAACAGCAATTTTCGATAGAGGTTTTTTTGTTGCATTTATTTTCAATTATCCACATTTAAACAAGGGATGCTGGTGAAATTCTTTGGTATTATTGCAGTTAGTTGTTCTTAGTCAAAACGTTTTATTTTGACAGCCATTGTACGTAGTACGAAAAAATGCTTGTTGATTACTGATTGCAGAAATTGTCTGTGAAAAACATCAATCAAACGATTAATATATTGTAGACATCCATACAGCGGAAAGTACCAAAGTTCAACTTTTGATTTTAATACGTCGGACGTGTACACTGACAACCAAAACATTTGATCAGTATCCGATGGAATATGGGGCTGCCATACTGGCCGAACCATATTGTCACGATGGCGTACAAAGACGTTATGATGTTTTAGGACTATGGGAAGCACGAAAACAAAACACTCTGGATTGTCAGAGTGCTTGTAAACGGACAAAATCGGTACAAATGAAAATTAGGTTTAATGTGGTTCGGCATGTCTGAAGCTTTCTAAGCATAAGACACTTAAAATGGGTTCTCGGAAACATAAAATCCACAAATTAGGACCCTATTGTACTTCATATAATCGTGTAGCCGCACAACATATCACGTCCGTTCAGTCCATTCAAATGTATTTCCCGGTCTGGAGTGTTGCTAATCTAGGAGGAAGTCGAACAATTTCTTGTTAAGGCTTTAAAGTGTCAAAAGTCGATGAACACACAATCATTGAACACATTTGAAACAGTACCGAGATTGTATCTGTACCCTAACTCTTCCATCAGATCAAAAAAAAACTATGCACGATATACATAAGTTGTGTATATTCTGGTCAGGTGGTTCCGAGTGAAATTACTTTTACTGTAAATTATAAGTCAAATTCGCCTTTCTTGCTCCTCAAGAATCTTGAATAATAGAATAATTCAGAAAGCTGATTTTATTCCGGTACATAACTTTTAGATTACCGATTCGAAAACAAAACTTATTTCTATTCGTACTTCTCCTATCCATATTATTTTCTTCAACATCTGGCGATTACTGTTTTGTATTTACCATCCTTAGTATGTTTTTATGTTCCAAAGAATAAATAATTAATTAGAAACGTTTTTCTTTTACAGATGGCAACTAAAATTAAAGCTGGCCCCGTCGTTGACATTTTGGGTGATGAGATGACCCGCATTATTTGGACATCCATCAAGGACAAATTGATTTTGCCCTTCTTGGACATTGAATTGCACACATACGATTTGGGCATGGAATACCGTGACAAGACCGAAGATCAAGTTACCATTGATTGTGCTGAAGCCATCAAGAAGTACAATGTTGGTATCAAGTGTGCCACCATCACTCCCGATGAGAAACGCGTCGAAGAATTCAAATTGAAAAAGATGTGGAAGAGTCCCAACGGTACCATTCGTAACATTCTCGGCGGCACTGTGTTCCGTGAAGCTATTATCTGCAAAAACATTCCTCGTTTGGTTACCGGCTGGGATAAGCCCATTGTCATTGGTCGTCATGCTCATGCCGATCAATACAAGGCCACCGATTTCGTTGTTCCTGGTGCTGGTACCTTGACCATGACTTTTGTTCCAGCCAATGGCGGTGGTGAAATCAAACACGAAGTTCACCAATATAAGGGCGCTGGCGTTGCCATGGGTATGTTCAATACCGATGACTCCATCGTTGATTTTGCCCACGCCTCCTTGAAATTCGCCCTATCCCGCAAAATGCCTTTGTACTTGAGTACCAAGAATACCATCTTGAAGAAGTACGATGGTCGCTTCAAGGATATCTTCGAAGAAATCTACCAAAGCGAATACAAGAAGGACTACGAGGCCGCTGGTATTTGGTACGAACATCGTTTAATCGACGATATGGTTGCCTATGCCATGAAATCCGAAGGTGGTTTTGTTTGGGCTTGCAAGAACTACGACGGTGATGTACAATCCGATTCCGTTGCCCAAGGTTATGGTTCTTTGGGTCTTATGACCTCTGTGTTGCTTTGCCCCGATGGCAAAACCGTCGAATCCGAAGCCGCCCACGGAACTGTCACCCGCCATTACCGTATGTACCAACAAGGCAAGGAAACCTCCACCAACCCCATCGCCTCCATCTTCGCCTGGACCCGCGGTTTGTTGCACCGTGCCAAGCTCGACAACAACCAAGACTTGCAGAAGTTTGCCGAAACTTTGGAAAAGGTTTGCGTAGACACCATCGAATCCGGTTCAATGACCAAGGACTTGGC
Organism: Hydrotaea cyrtoneurina; assembly: GCA_958296145.1. Classification (NCBI taxonomy): domain Eukaryota; kingdom Metazoa; phylum Arthropoda; class Insecta; order Diptera; family Muscidae; genus Hydrotaea; species Hydrotaea cyrtoneurina. The sequence goes on from OY282515.1 coordinate 13,348,899, forward strand.
CATCTGCATCAAGGGCATGAACAATGTACAACGCAGTGACTACTTGGAAACCTTTGAATTCATGGATAAATTGGCTGATAACTTGAAGAAGGCCCTCGCTTGACTAGACAACGATAAAAAGTCTCATCTCTAGATTAAGTTCTAGTTGGATACGCGTAAATTAATATTATTTAAAAACAAACAAACAACTATCAAACACCTTTGCATTTTTTAACATCAATGATTTTTCTACACCATATTGGCGTTTTTTTAAAAGACGTGAATAATAAAAAAAAAAGTGATAAAATCCATTTTTTATACTGTCACCAAAAAAAAATTAAAAACAATGTTTGTTTTATTGTTAAAATTTCGAAATTTTGTAGTAGCGTTTAGGTAAGGGGTTGGTATGTGGCCTCGGCTAACAATTACCGATTCCAAATATGTTTTCAAAATGTTGCCCGACACCAATAATACTTAAAAAAAAAATACATCATTCGAAGGACACCGCAATGTTCTAAATTGTCTCGATTTCTATGAAGTTGGTCATGTAGATTTCAATTTCTACATATGAAAATGATGGACAAAAAATGTACCGCTGGAAGATAATCAGTGATATCGTTTTTGAGGTGTGTGACAGCTGGGCAGTGACGGAGATAGTGGCGAAAATAAAGAATGACCCACAAGAGAGCAATTAATGTGAAACACATCTACGACTTAATAAAGCATTTACTTCACGAACGATAAGATAATGTACCATGAACAAATATGTGCGATTTGAAAAAGTTTCATGGGATCTGTATATTCATAATATGACGTATGGGTATGCGTACCTATATGGCCATGTTTAGTTTTACAGAAGGTCAAAATTTCATATAAAAATGTGCATAAATACCTGGAATATATTGTTTACGGTAAATGATGCACCCAGAATTTATGCATTCCAAATTCCATTTAAACGAAATGTCATGATAAATCCTGTTGACTTGACAGACCTATTACAACAGACACAATTTTGAATTATGAATGAACAAACCCGATGCGTTTTCTTTAATATGTGTGGTTCACTCCTTCATTGTTGTTGTCCACCCACATTCCATGCACACTCTTCGACGAACTTATCAGCTCAGTTCCACATTGGGCCGTACATGTGTCTTCTTCATGCCGAGATCAGTCAATATCGAACAGGATGCTTGTTAGTATGTTTGTCAAAAAGCTGTCGAGATTGTTCAATATCGAACTGGATGCTAAAATCTATTACTTTCGCGTTATTTTTTGTATATTCGCTGTTAGGAGCAGACATCTTGTTCTTTATATGCCATGATAAAATTCAATCCTTAAATAAACTTATTAATTTCACACTTTTCAAGACAATTTCATCAAACCGCAATAGAAAATGTTCTATTCTTTAGATTTCAAACAATATTTGTCCACTTCTAATTGTATTTTTACCAAAATCCTTCCGTTATTAGCAAAAAAAATTGGGATTAATGGAATTGCCAACCATTTCTTTGAAATGTGAGAACAGGTTGGCGGGATTCGAAAATGACATTTGTACTTTGCCAGACTCTATTGCTGATACGATCACAGAAGCCGTTAAAAAGTTGGGAAATTTTAATAACGTTTGGACTCTAAACTTCGGAGTATTAATTTAATTATCCTTTAATAAAACTTTAAGAAAAACACTTGCTTTTTCAGACTTCTTTTCTCAATTTAAAAAACCCCGCTCAAGTATTTCTCATGTATTTGCTCATCATTTAATTTATTTCACTTCGAAACAGTTGTTTTAGTACTGATATATTTAATCAGCTGTTTCGAATGGAACAATTGTTCGCTAGAAATTCACAATTCTAAATTGTTAGTCGGGGGTGTAGAAAAGAATTACAAACGCCGTTAAAAAAATACTAAATTCTGATCGTATCAGCAACAGAGTCTGGTAATATTACAAATGACATTTTGGTATCCTGCCAACGCTTTTTCACAAGTCCACCAAAAGGTTAGCAACGCCATTAAAACTAGTTTTTTTTTTATAATACTTAAGGATTTTGGTAACATGCGACAACTTTAACCAAAAAAAAAGTACTACGAAGAATAAAACATTTTCTAGTGTGGTTTGATGAAATTGTCTTGTCTTGACTGAAATTTACCATAACATAAGAAGAACAAGATGTCTGCTCCTAGCAGGATTGTGTAAGAGATTTGCATCCTGTTCGATAGACTGATCTCGCCATTAAGAAGACACGTGTAAAGCCCAATGTGGAACAAGTACATCGTAGAGTGGGGATGGAATGTGGGTGGACAACGACAATGAAGCAGTGATCCGCACACACTGAAGAAAAATGTTTGGATTTGTTCATTCATAATTCAAAAAGGTGTCTAGTGAAGTGGATTTCTCAAAAGACATTTCGTTTAAATGGAATTTGAAATCCCTGTAAACGACATAAATTCTCGGTCCATCCTTTTATCATAAACAATATAATCCAGTTATTTATGCACATTTTTTTAAGAAATGTTCACCTTCCGTAAAATTTAACTTAAAAACTTGGCAATACGATTTTTTTGATTATGTCGGCAGAATATCATCGACATATACATGTGAAAAATCTAATCATAAGCAAAAATTGAGTATGACTTTGTTTAAAACATGGACAAAGTCTGAAATAAAATGACTTCTAATGGCAGGTGTTTTCTACCAATTTTGGATCTGCTGTGATGCGTTCTATTGGAATATGGAACAGATCTCGGTGTTTAAGTTGTTTGTCAGTTCAACTTGTTTTCAATCCTGCAATGGACTGACTTTTTTTTTATTTATTGAATTGTTCCTATAATTTCAGAGTCAAAACCAGTTCTTATTTGGTCTGTTCGTCACTAAAAACTTAAATGAACAAAATGAAGAAATCCGGCAAAACATGCGGGCGAAAAATTGGCAATGGCGAAGGGGAACCACAATCCAGGCGAAAACTGCTGCTCGATAAGGGTGAATATAAAAGTTCTTAATCAAATAACATGTTTCAAAATAAACCGTTTAACCTTTCACAATTTCTACGATTTGTGTTAGCCAGCCCGTTTCTTCATTACCCCTTGGCCGACCGCATCGACATATTTTCATTCGTAATCTAATTTCAAGGTTATAAAAATAAACATCCAACAAAAGACGACAGACCACAATCCAATATTTCGCGTAGAACCGGATCTAACCGTCCATTGTCTTTTGAAATGGCCGCAGTTACTTGAACGTGTTACCTACCCCCATATGGGATATTTAAAGGTCTTTAACCTGACCGCCAAATAATGCGAGCGACAGCAAAACCACCCCTCTTCGGATTATGTGTTGGCTCTGGAAAACTGCTTGGGGGTACTGTTGAAAAGGCAAAAAAAAATGCAAATGTCAAAACTATGTAACTTTTTTTTCTTAAATGCTGTATTCAGACATATAGTTCGACCATGGTCTGTCCTGCCTACAATCCACGCATACAACTGTAAATGCAGTATAAACGTGCACAGTGTTCCAAAAGACAATAACTAGGTATTTCCGAAACTACAGAACGATTGAAGTGGAAATAATGCTGTGGCTCGATCAACGTCAGTTTCACATTTATTGAGATCCCAGTTTATTGAGAACAGTTATTGTTTTGGATTTGTTAAAAGCATGTCGATTTTTGATGTTTTTTTAAAGAAATATTTGAGCCAACAGAAGTTTGTAAAAATTTAAGTTTTTAAAGAATTCATTTTAAAAAATATATACACATTTTTAAAGAATGGAACTAACAAATTCGTATCTTGTTATTTTATATTTCGTTAAAATCTGTCAACTACACCAAAAAAAAAATTATCAATAAAAATATATGTTTGTCTTTTCGAGCTAAACTAATTTCTTAGGTCGGTATTTAATATTTTGATCCAAGCTTTCTGTTATAGATTTTATTCCATTTGACTAAGAAGATATGTAGTTTCAGAATACACATAATTATTACGATATTTTCGTTGTGTTGTTTGAAGTCACTGTGCCCATCCCATATCCCAAGCAGTTTTAAGGTTTCCTCAATGTTTTTCTTTTGTCCAACAAACATATTTAACTATTCAGTATTTGTAAAAATATACCCAAAGAATACATTGAATGGCCTTTATTAAATTTTCGTCTAGAATTGCTTGCAGTCTAAACGTATCCTACCAACGGACAACATGTATTAAACCATCGGTTGGAAAGTTTAAAAAAAGGGCTTTTTACATTTTCTACCACCCATCTCTATCTACCTTACATAAGACTCTAAATTCTTCGTTATCAGTCCTCCGGTGCGGTAATGGTATCTTCTCCGGTCTATATGAAATTGAAGATCGTTTTCGTGCGCAGCCAGACATTCGCAAATGTCACGGTCATTGTATACTTGTTGACGTCGGTCGTCGTAACGGCATATCCTTCGAACACGTACAAGGATTTGGATATATGCAATCACTGGAATGGGCGACGGCATTTCCTTGAACTGGGAGAACGTGGAGAATTGCATGCTCGTAATGTCACCACTTCAGCATATCGTGTAGGATAACAATACGACGGATGAAAAAGGATACAATTCATATGTACAATTTATATTTTCTAGAGTACCCTCTACTCATCGGCGTCCTCCACCTCCTCACCGTCATCCGCTACTGCCACTTCTGTGATAGGCGGCAGTGCTGTGAAAAATCGTTCCAATTTGGACTTTTGGTATCAGTGTAACCTTGAATTGGTTACGTGTGCTGAATGCGTTATACGCATTACATTCACATTTGCCAACTTCTCTAAGACTTGCGAGCGAATCGCCAATACGGCGGTGGGCAAGTCGTCACTATGCCCGTGCGAGCATATACAGTTCTCGGAGCCCCCCTATGACAACACCATATCGGGTCAGGAATTTTGCGGTGATGACAAAGTTTTTCGTAGCAAAACGCGAACAATGCTGCTCAAGTTCTTCTATCGTGCTACAAATAGTCATGTCTTTTCGTTGCAGTACTTCTCCGAACGTAAGTGTTGTTGTTTTGGGAACGTTTTAAAAGATTGAGATGGATGACAGCTAGACTTTCAATGTGACAGACAAAATGAATAGAAACCTCAGACTATGTTTACATGGAAAATTCTAATCGAGATTATTACTGTCGGCTTGACACTCGCTAGTGTTTTGTCGAGATTATTTTAATCACAGTCTAAGCTTTTCATTAGGGAATCAAATTGGTTTCACGTATGTGTTTAGTACACATTCAAACTGTTAAGGAAAACAAATTATTTCTGATAATAGTTACATTGATAATTCATGTTTACATTATGTAAAGCGATTACACTTAATAATAATATAGGAATAACCACTGTGCAATTCTTATGAACTGTGGTTCCTTGATTACAAAAGTGGCAGAAAAGAAAACAAATGTTCCTCCACATTCAGAATAAGCCACGGAAAATATCCCTGGACGCTAGGTATTCCAAAAATGTCACTAAAATTTGAAACGTTTAGAAAATGGTACTCAAACTGGGCCCAAGGTGGCCTCAGAACCTTATTTATTAAGCATACGTACGTAATTAAAAAAACGACAGTATGAAAATTAAATGGCATTTATTGAATTATGCGATTAAAAATGATGGAGTTACAAATCATTTTAAAAAAATTCGCAAGATGTTCAATTTTGACAAATTTTTTTTTTAATTTTTCAGAATTGTTAAAATTAATAATAAAATACCAATTCCCAGTTTCGTCAATTTTCGGAATAGAATTTTTTCCCCCAAATATTCGACAAAATCTAAAAAACATTTTCGTCATTTATTTGTGATTTGGAGGGTGAATTGAATTTTTTACGCATATAAAACTTCTATAGAAGAAGCATTAGCCGTTCAAAGCCGACTTTAAACAGTAGGCGACAATCAGTTAGTTTGCTCAGCAAACCAATTTAAGAAAAGTTCCCCCCGTATGTTCCTTAATGGAACGTTAAAGAAATATACGTATGTACGTGCATTCGATATGTACAAAATATACACACGGTGGCATTTACATGAACAGCAATTTTTCATATTTATTTCCTCTACTTATAAGTCTTCTCTTTTCACATTGTAATCAATTTATTTTATCGATAGGTAATGTTAAAATCGTTAGCGGCACACCGCCACGACAATCGGGCTTTTCAAATAATCCCAAGACAAATGCCCCCCAAATAATATCTACACCGTATTTCCCATGCAACTATCCGCGAGATTATGGCACTGAACACATACTGACATGTGAATCGGAGAATTGTCACGTGCGCTTGGATTTCATCGATTTTCAACTGGGACTCACCTCAACTATGGAAATCTTCGATTCGAACGGTCAAATGGTGGACTCATATAATGGCGAACATTTTCGTCCGCCTATTATTATTAGTACGGGGAAATCGTTGTTGCTGCAATTTCGTGGAAATGGCGTGACCAGTGCCGGCTTTCGGGCAGAGGTTACATTTGTTTCGCCCACCCAATTGAAGGAAGACCGTCTGATGCCGTATACTGGTAAGTACAAGATATGACATTTTGGTAAATATTTAGACGAATGCGTATGTCAAGTTTGTTGTAAATTAAGATTGTGGCGGTTTAGTTTCCGGTCCCGGAGGTGCCATCACCATGATGAATATGATTGAAAACGCCACAGATGTCAGAATGTTCGATTGCATCTGGATTATAAAACCGGGCAGCAACTATATAATGATGAAAACTCACATCTCTCTGCGAGTGGATGAATTCCATAGCATGGCTTCACGTTCCAGTTTGACCGTAAGGCAAGGAACCACCTCGGATTCGCCCGAAATCGAAGATGTCGTGTGGCCCAACAATGGCATGAGTAAGGAGAGTCACGTGGTGCCGGTATTGACGGGCTACTATATACGTTTGCGTGGTGTCTTCGGCATGTCTTCCAAGTTGGCCATAGTCTACAGTGTCTTCAACTATTTGAGTGAGTATACGTCGATGAACTTAGAAAGTACACTCATCGTTAGATACAGATTCATTTCATCATATAGATTGTTACATTGGTTCAGAGTTTCTGTGCAATAATAATCATTGCATCTCAATACGCCTGCACTGTGATGGTTTCGATCACTGTGGCGATGGCAGCGATGAGCCCGAAAGTTGCGAAGAAGATTGGGCGCATTTGCAAAACGATCGACGGTGGTATTCGCGTAAACCGAATTACTATTTTCCAAAAATGGAACAGTATCCTGATTTGAAAACGGCAACGGGTATTTTTGTTATCTCCACATTGGGCATATTTGCGGTACTCTCCGGATGGATGGTCATCTTGTATCGCATGGGTGTAAGGGCCCGACATCAGAGGGAACTGCAAAATCATTTACAAACAATTAGTGAACTATTAGGTATGTATTGAACTGCTATATTTGATTATTAATCCGAGTTATTGAAGGAATAAGATTAATAGCCATTGAACGAAAAATTATGTACCAGCTAGGGAAAAAGTGTTAAAAGTCTTAAAGTCGTTTAATCAAATCCAATATCGATTGTCGCTATAGTTATTGAAATAAACGTGTCGACCTAAACTGCTGTTATCGATTGTGTCCACAGGAAACAATGGATCACATCAAAGACAAAATGGTGGGCAGACGACCAACGTAGGTCAGCCGTATTTTTTTTACGAACGAGACACAGTTGTTCTGAGGAAAGTAGTGTCGTCGGCTATCTTAGAAGATATGTGTCTTGTTCGTAGAAAAGCTATAGCCTTTCTTTTGTCATCTGTTGTCATTACAGCTACACACCTATTGATGTGCCGGTTGGTTTCGGAGGTAATATCCTCATCAGACTGAACGAATTATCGCTTATTTATGATTTATTTACTTAAATTTCCTGAACAAACTATTGCTGTTATTAGTCTGTTTTAACAAATGGTTTGCCAGCACTTTGCTAACTGTTTTGATGCCAGCTGTAGTGTATCTCTGTTTTTAAATCTTTTGCCATCGCGATGCATCGGATGTATGTTCAGACATTGACCTGGTGGATAGATAAGCCAATACTTAATATTTATTTAACCGAATTCTAAACATGTATCCAGTCCTATTCTACAAAAATAAGCATCAAACATGGATTGATCCAATGTGATCCTGACCAGTGTCAGTTCAGTCGTCTCATATCGTCTGAGTTTTTATGTGGAATATTTCCATTTATTTTTTAACACTGTCCGCATAATCCTCAATACTCTCGGATTTTAAAAATTTGTTTACTACATCGTTCAGTGCTTTCCGCAATTGACTTATGATAACTGAATTTTTCCTACACTTTAGATCGCCAGGAGGAAGTCATACCGGATGAACCACCCAGCTATGAAGCTCCACCTGACTATGATGAGGTTATAAAAATCGGTATGTCTCATGAAATGCGAGAGCCACGAGATCGTGAACGCCATCGTCAGCGTAAGCATCATCGACGTCGCAAAGATCGCAGTTGTAGTCGAGCCAACAGTAATGCCACCGTCTCCTCTACGGTACCCATACATAACTATAGTGATATGCCGTCGACATCGGCGGCAGCAGCGGCCTCCGCCTTAGCACTTCGTTCGACTCCCGAAACTATGCAGGAAGTAGACGGCGCCGTAATAGTGGGTCTAGATCTCGCGCAACAAGTGACGAGGGCAACACAAATTTGTGGTAAATATGATAGAATAGTTTTTGTTCCATCATTGTAAAATGGACAAGCATTTTTTTGGGATTCTTAAAAATGATTTTCTAAACCAAATAAAGAATCTCGTTTGCAGGTATTGCAAGCACGTCTCAAGCATCAGAGGCAGAGACAACGCAAGCTCCATGCAAGTGCAATTGTAAGGGGGAGATGGGCCAACTGCAATGTCCCGCCGCAGTACCTGTAATTGAGAAAATAATAATAACACCAAACTCGTAAGTACTATTGACATTTACAATTTATATTTATTGCATAATTACGTTTGCAAATGTTTCCAAGTTTTGAATTTTACATAAACAAATTTATGTATTGATTTTACAGCTCATCCACGACACCCCAACTTGAAGAGAGTGCACATGATTTTTGTGATGATTCGTTAAATATATCATGTACACTGGGAGCACTTCCGCCAGGGGCGACAGGTGGTCCAACAACAGAAAATAATAATGAAGGTACGTTTTCGATAAATCCCTGATATCTTGGAGTAGGAAATAACATTGTCTTTGTTTTTATTTATTGGCAGGCACAGCGAGACCCAAAAGTTCCGTCAATTGTACCGAACAGACATATTTGAAGAAAACCTGGATTGTTATGAACAACGATGGCAAAGGTTATCGTGTTCAACGTTTACGTCCCACCTTCTCCTCGCCCGAATCATTTTTAAGTGATTGGTCCTGTTACGGAGATACTCAGAATTACGGTTCCATACTACCACATGATCAAAGTTTCATTTTAAGCAACAATACCAGTAACTATATATCGGATATATCCCGCGACACCTCAGACAATAGTATAAATGTCCAAAATGTCTCAGCGACCAGACTTAAAACCCATACTAATTCCAACCACAGCAACAGCAAAAATATAACAGTAGATATTAATCCCATTTACGACGAAAGTCCAGTATCTCACGATGAGGCCGTCACCTCCCAATTGATAATATCAAGCATTGAACTGGATAGTGAAGATGATGAACGCAGTGTTTCCTGTTTCAGTGCTGTCAATAATGCCTTCCGGGTGAACACCTCCAAAGCGAAATATATGAATGTGGGGAGTTCTGGTGGTGTCGGCGTTGGAATTGTTGGTGGCCGCAATCGTCGTCGACACGGTCGTAGCAAATCCTTTACGAATTCTGGCCGTTCCACCGACAGCAGACGAAGTACCTTAAGGCGCAGCTCATCGGCGAACCTGTTAATGAATTATACCTCAGATAGTGAGGTTATGTATAGTGATAGCAAAGAATCGACGTTATATTTAATTTAATATATGCCCAACCCCCCTCCTCCTCAGCACATAATGGATGTGTATTTATACTGATGTAAGTAAATCATTGATTGATTGATAGCCAAACACATGAACCTGGTGTTTTTTCTTTGGAGGGAATACTTTAGATTGTTTAGGATGTATCTCAAACGTATTGTGACATCCCCCAGTGCTTCCTAAAATAGAAATGATTATAGATCTCTGTAACAACTCGAACCGAACTGACAATTGGCCGTCTCAAAGCTGCGATCTGACGTTAAACCATGAGGGACCGATATTAGCCAAATTATCTATTGACGATTCTGGCCCTTAAGGCGAATATCGAACAAGCCATTCAGAATTGTTAACAATTTTATTTGAACTAAACTTTAGGATAGCTATGCCGTAAAATGTACAAACGGAACAAAAACTTTTGGATAATTAAGAAAGAGACGGAGTCAAAAACGTCAATAAGGGTGAAAAAAATAAATCAAATCGAAGAAAAATCGGATGACAAAAGGGTGGGAACAAAAAACGGTCAGAACTAGTAAAATATAAAAAGTGGCGAATGTATTCAAAATTCATCAACAAAGTTGGGGAAAATTGATAAATAAATGCCGTAAATATCATCTTTTAATCAAATTTATCTCTGTGTGCAATTACTAACTTACCAATTTTTAATTCTATTGCAACAGTACACTCCTACATACGTACATATATCCATTACCATACATATCCAATAAAAACCAGCATCAGTATGATTATATGTTTGTTTCAAACTTTATTCGTCTCAAATTTTCTCTTATTGAGATTTTCAAATTTTCCAATATAACTCACATACAATCGATTTCTATGCTATGTATATGGAGGAAATTCAATATTTGTTTTCTTTTAATAAATATTCATGAAATTCAATTTCATACATTGAGTTATTACTGTCAGTGTATAAATGAAAATGACAACGAGTTTAATGCACTTTCAAATAAAAAATTGAAAAAAAATTTCACAAATTATACGTTAATAAGCCCACATAGACATAAATACTAATAGGTGGAAATTATATATACATTTACATAAGGTATTCTAGTGAATGTAATACAGAGTATTTTTTTATAACATAGAGCAACATATTTATTTTTTTCAGAGGCGTTTTCCATTTATGTTCTACATTAAATTCTCATTTTTATGTCTATAAGGCGACGTATAATTAATACCTATTAAATATAATGCTATTCACCCCTCGATGTAGGAAAATAATATAGGATTTGGGTTACTTACTTATTTCCCTTAATATTCCATGAAGGAACAGAACGGAAACTTCTCTCGAATTAGTGAGCTGTGTACGATATACTGTTTAAAGACGTCTCCGAACGGTTAATACTATTTCTGGAGAAGTGTTTGTATGGCTTGTACTCGGTAAGTTACCACCATTTACGAGGGGGAAAACGCGCCGAAAAATGTTTGATGGTCTGACCAGATTTCCAATTCAAAGCATAATGTCAGGCGTTAATATAAACATTCCAGCCCTAACGTATACTTTGAATTCTAGTCCTATTTAGAAACACACATACACAATCACATATGAAATGAAAAAAAAACAGTGAGAAACAGTCATTCCTCCATTTCTGATACCAGGCGCCCAGAAAGTTGCAGTAGGTGATTTTTCACATGTAACTCAAATTGAAAACACTATAACTCGATAACGACTGCAGCTATTGAAATGAAACTTTTACCCTCAGTTACAGTAAAGGTCTGGCTATCGCATGTATATAGTATGACACGCCCACATTTACGCCTACATATTGAAATTCAATGAAATCAGCTACGAAGATTTATATCTTCACAACCGGTAAGTTTACCTGTATGGTTTCTGCCAGTGAAATGTAGCCCGTGGTGAATGCTAGATGTTTGTCAACATTGAAAAGTTTATTTTCCAAATAGAGAAAGTTACAGCTTAGTATTCAAAATATTTACTTGACAGTTGAGAAACTAAAAATTTGTTGAGAAACAACAGTTTGTTGAGAAACAACATTTTGTTTAGAAAAAAAAACATTCACATATGAAATCAACCAGCATTTCTTTATTTTCAGATACCAGGCGCCCAGAAATTTGTAGTAGGTGATTTTTCACATGTGACTCAAATTGAAAACGCTATAACTCGATAACGACTGCAGCTATTGATATGAAACTTTTACCCTGTGTTACAGTAAAGGTCTGGCTATCGCATGTATATTGTATGACATGCCCACATTCCCGCCTACATATTGAAATTCAATCAAATCAGCTACAAAGCTTTATATCTTTGCAACTGTTAAGTTTACCTTTATGATTTCTGCCAGCGAAACGTAGCCCGTGGTAAGTGCTAGATGTTTGTCAAGTTTGAAAAGTTTATTTTCCAAATAGAGAATGTTACAGCTTATTATTTATAATATTTACTTGACAGTTGAGAAACTAAAAAATTGTTGAGAAACAACAGTTTGTTGAGAAACAACAGTTTGTTGAGAAACAACATTTTGTTGAGAAACAACATTTTGTTGAGAAACAACATTTTGTTGAGAAACAACAGTTTGTTGAGAAACAAAAAACACATATGAAATCAACCAGCATTTCTTTATTTTCTGATACCAGGCGCCCAGAAATTTGTAGTAGGTGATTTTTCACATGTGACTCAAATTGAAAACGCTATAACTCGATAACGACTGCAGCTATTGAGATGAAACTTTTACCCTGAGTTACATTAAAGGTCTGGCTATCGAATGTATTTAGTTTGACACGCCCACATTCCCGCCTTCATATTGAAATTCAATGAAATCAGCTACGAAGCTTTATATCTTCGCAACCGTTAAGTTTACCTTTATGATTTCTGGCAGTGAAATGTAGCCCGTGGTGAGTGCAAGCTGTTTGCTAATTATAAAAAGTTTAGCTTCCAAATGGAGATAGTTACAGCATATTTATTGGAGCTGGTATCGGGGAAATACGCGAATCTATTTTTCTCGAAAGTTCCTGGAAACTATTTGCCCAATTTTTCGGCAGGATTAAGGTAATGAAACTAGTGTGATATTAAATTAAAGCTAGACTAGAGGACTATTATTAACCCACATAGGCTACAATCATTTTCACTGAATTTATTGTTGTTCGATTGTGCACTCTCAACATGTGTTTTTGGTCCATTAATCTGTAATGGCTAATGTTATATAAACTATATCTGGTTATAATTACATCATTTTGAAGGCAGATTACAACCAAGTGCAAAAGATTTGATAATTCACAAAGGGGTTAATCCATCAAAATGTTATATTATTTTGAAAAACATTTATTTCGTTGAAATTTTGCTCATGCATAGCGGACCTGAGTCTGAGCAAGACGATAGATTGAACAAATAGTTTGGGAGAAATTGGCTTTCGAAAATGGGTCTTCTCCGAATTCGAGTTTCGAAAGCTATAGTAACCGATGTCAAATTAATGCCCGGTTTCTGCATTAATATTAACCTACTGGGAGTTGTGTGCTACGATCACCTTTAAAGGATTTATTGTTTATAGAATACTAGTAAGTTGTAATGCGCCTATGGCGCCCGTTAATTTGCTTGAGAAAGTATTTGTTACTTAATTTTAAAACTTTTGTAAAAAATATTTTGAGAAAACTATTTTGTAAAAAAAAATTTCGGAAAAAAATAAAATTGGAAAAAAAAATTTGAGGAAAAAAAATTTTTGCTAAAAAAAAAATTTTTGTTGAAAAAAAAAATTTGGTTAAAAAAAAAAAATTTTGTGAAAAAAAAAATATTTTGTTGAAAAAAAAATTTTTGTAGAAAAAAAAAATTTTTGTTGAAAAAAAAAATTTTGTTGAAAAAAAAATTTTTGTGGAAAAAAAAATTTTGTGGAAAAAAAAATTTTGTAAAAAAAAAATTTTGCGGAAAAAAAATTTTGTAAAAAAAAATTTGGGGGAAACACAATTTCTGTACAAAAAAAAAATATTATTTTTTTTATTATTATTATTTATAGAATTATTATAGAATGCCTATTTAAATTCCTACGTACTGCGTGACAGAGTCAGTGAATCAGTATATCAGTGTATCAGTGTATCAGTGAATCAGTGTCGAGGGTAAATATATATTAAGATTACACTCTCAAAATTAATTATATCATTTCGAAAGTAAGACTGTAGAATTCGGAAAAAAAATATTCAACGGTGCATTATCGACTATATTGTGCACTATCTAAATATTTGCAAAACAAATTAAAAAAAATAGTGATAAAAAAAAACAAAATTCTGTGAAATTATTAGTCAAGACAATAATGAAATATTTATTGTTTTTTTTCGAAATCACCCAAAGTATTAAAAGGAAGTCTATGTCGTACAGGAAAAAGTAGTCTTAAATAAAAAAGGTATAAGTCAGATTCTACAGACAACTCATTAAATTGTCGACACTTTATCATAAACATTTAAATGAATATATATGTATTTTGAGGATAGATCATCTCATATCACCTTAAGTGATTAGTGTTAATATTTATTTGTTATATGGGGAAAATTTCTTCAATTGGATCTGAGTACAAAAATATATGCATGTTTATTTCAATGTAAAACATAACAAATAGTATTAGTAACAGTTGCAAATAGTTTAGTAGTCAGGTAAAATCTAATGGCCGAAAACTTGAAATAAATTCAGAAAATAGAACAGCAAAATTAAATATTAATCGCTTAATCTTTTGGGGATTCTACAAACAAAATTATGTTACGATTTACCTTAGTTAAAATACAAAAACTTATAAAGATATGAGAATAATTCACATTCCGGTTTATGAAACGTGTTGCATGTTTTACATTACAATATTTGGATGACAATTTGTTGGCTTGATGTAACTTTTGTGTTCCGTTCAATCAATTTCAGTTCAATTACATTTTAAGATCCACCATCGGTATTTTGAGCTTCGGAAAATTAAGTCGAATAAGGAAACTTTCATTTTTTAGAAAGGTTTTGTATGAGCTTAGCGATTAGTCTCTTTCTCGTAAAGTCGTAAATACGAGGTAGTGGAAACTGCAGTCAAAAAATGTATTTGATGTTCTTACCAGGATACAACCCTCGATTTCTTATGTGATAGTCACGAACACTACCTATGGAAGGAAATACAGTAAAGAGAATAGTCACTTGGTGCAGTCTATAAATTTCTGTAATTAAAAAGGATGGTCAAGAAACCTGAACTCAAAATACGTGAAAAAAGTCAAGTGAATGTTTGTATATCTGGAAATATCATAATACATATCAAATCACTCATAGATTTAGAGGTCTGTCATCGTTTAAGTTGGCCTTGAGGTTGGCTGAATTTGAATAAGGTATTTCAAACATTCCAAAAATCATCTAACCTTTATTGTGTTGCATTGTATTGATATTGATCTCTGTCTGAGAGATCTCCATCTCAAGATATTCGAAGACAGAGATCTAATGTCGTTTCATAAGAGAAATCCTTATTCCATTATTCTCGTGTTTGGCATGTAGACATGTAAACATTTCCTGGAATATGGAATATGCCTGTATGTGCCTGCATTTCGATTCATTTTTCTGAACCACTCTTCATCTATGATATAACTTATTGGTATCCCGTCTCTTCAATATTTCCTCTATTGATGTATCCTCTTCAATATTTCGTTTTCTTTTAGGAAAAAAAAAAATGGAGTCCAAAGATAGCTGGCAAGTCACTACATTCAGTCTGAGAATGTGAAGGCCGGTAGCTTACAAAGTGGTAAACACAGTTGCGTTTGCTGGATAAGGATCGAACAGATTAGAATATACCTATATAGTTAACTTTGGTAAATCGTAATACTAAATAATAATAAATTAAATTGCAAGTTTTGTTTGTTTGGAATATATATATTATTACACTATGCAACGAAAAACAGTATTATATAACCATTATACACTACTGATGTACTGTGATCCCCTGAGTACAAAAATGGTCGACATTTTTTTTCTATGGATAGGTGTTTTTCAAATTAAATTTTTTGAATCAGATGGTATATTTTTATATTTAAAAGATATTTATCGCTAAATTATTTTTAGTCTTTGGGTTTAGTATCGTTGGATCTACATAACCATTTCAGAGTTATGAACAAATTTAAGATACAATTTTTTGTTGCCATTTTCAATATGTTATCATCAAGCCCCATATTTTACAATTAGTCCCAATTCACACTGCAATTTTGATTGCCGCAATTCTCAGTTTTTATTAAAGAGTGGAAAGGGGCATGGAAATGGAAAAAAATTGTTCGTACTGGCAATTTCTTTTTGTGTTTTTCGTATTTTGAAAGTCATTTGTTTCTAAAAAGGCAAAAATTAAAACAAAAATTGCCGAAAAAGAATTTCCTTGTTTGAACGCAAGAGTCAGTTCAAAAGGGAATCATAAAAATTGCCTAGTGTGAATCGGGACTTAAAGTGTGGCGTGGATTATTAAAAGCGATGAAGGATTTTCGCTTTTATTAACAACATTCTCCCATAACCAGGTTAATATTTCTAAAATGTATTTCAACAATTCGGACAAATCGTTTTCGAGGTATTACAATTTCATTTAATTAAATTGCATTTTTCTTAAAAAAGAATTATTTAGAAAAACCTGTCCATGAAAAAAAAATTGGACCATTTCAGAACTCTGGGGACCACAGAAGATCAGATTTGTGTGCTTGTTTTCTGTTGCATTGTGTTATGTATGTGTATATATGTATGTTATCGCTGATAAATATAAGCCCTTATTATTCTACATAAATAATGTCCATTACATATTTTCATCCATGTTATTTATTACTCGTTTATATGGTGGTTAGTGGAGAGAATTGAATTACTTAATCACATATAATCTCTATTGCCTTAAGTGGTGTGAAGTGTTCTATTTGACTTAATTTAATTATGAATTTCACTTGTTTTCTGTTGTGTTTTTTTTTTTTTGGAATGCAGTTGTCTACTAAATACATCTATAAATCTACTGCTGCTGCTGTATTTGCTGATGCTGCTTTAGAGTTTCATTCAGCAGGTGTTTGCCGGTATTTTCCAAAGGCACCACAATATTGCGCAAACTGTCAATGCTGTTCCGTAAACGGGCCGTTTGGAATTTTGACGGTAATTTGGGTGAGCTGCTCACAGAGAAGGCCTTGAATTCCTGCATTTTGTGGGAGGGCGAGAATGTAAAAGAAGGAAAGGCGAATGGAAAACACAAAAAGTATTGATTTAGTTTTTACTGGTCACATTTACAGATTTTCTGCATATTTTTTATTACAATAAAAAGCAAAAAAAAACTAATAAAAATAATATTTCATGGTGAAGCAATGCTTAAACTAATAATTCGAAATAATTATTGCATAGGTTGTTATAAGATGGGGGACATAGGATGTAGATGTGGGGGAGATATAACGCATATATATTATATTATATAAACACAAAAAAAATAAAAATAACTTAAAACTAAAAAATAATCGTATGTATTGTCATGGTAGGTAAGGTAACACTTCAGAGGAAAACATAATTTATAGATTGTCGTAGTAAACGAAAAATAGACATTTTATTCTTTTTTAAAAGAATATGTGAGTGATGCTAAACTGAGGACGGCTGAAAGCTGTGTGTGTTTTGTGGTTTTCATAACCTAGGATACCTGATGTCCCGAGGGAGAGTTAGATTCACTTCCTGCGGCTGATGACATATACGACTGAAATGAGGCTTGTTGGTCACGGTTGCCCCGCGTTGATACCTTTTCCTGCAACGTATTGAGGGTTTTTGAGAACCACGGCTGCCAACTGTTACGATTAGATTGCATTTCGGTTATTGTGGTGCTGAGCTGATGATTTAAATCTTGATTTTTACATTCAGCTTCGACTTGGGCCAGTTTAGCTTGTGCTAGCTCCAACTCAAGTTCACGTATACGTTGCAAGGCCGTGTGCAAAGGATCCAGTGGACCCAATGGCGCATCATTTGCATTTTTGTTCATGTTGGTTGGAGATCGATTGTCGTTGGTGGACGACGTTGTGTTTATAGCATTGTTGGCATGATTATCCTTTTCAATATGCTGTGAACAATTCTGGCATTTGGCAACAGTGCTCTGAAAGAAATACAAAATGGTGAACAATTTAAAGGTCTTACTATTTATTAATCTTAATCTTTTTTATAAATAAATCTAATTATCCTTTAATCCTTTAAAAATCTGCAATTTTTTTTTAGATTTTTAGAGCCTGACATCAACATTGTGAAGAATCTGTAAAAGGGCCAAGCCAAAAAATGCATCAGCAAGGGAAAACTATTTGTTTATATTTGTCTATTATAACTATAGTTCATGTTCTATTTTCTGAAGAGGTGAGACAACTTTCACTTTCGTCGAATTTTTGGAGAATTTGTTTCACTTGAAAATAGCCGGTGAAAGTAAAATGAAGACATTTTTTTATATTCAATGCTAAAAATAGTTAAGAAACAAAGGTCTAATTGTTTTCACATTATTTGGCTAACTGATTTTAAGAAAAGCTTATAATTCTATATGTTGTGCCGTGTCAATTCATTTTCTATTCTTTAATCATTCGATTGCTCTTTAGATATGATGTGATACTTCTACAATTTACAAACCCAAAAACAATTTTTGCAAAAAGAATATTTCGTTTTCTCAAAATTAGAGATTCGAAAGTCCTTTGAAACTGTTTGTCCAAAAAGTGAACCTGAATCTGTCATACGTTACTTTCACTTTGGAAAGTGAAACGGGATGAAAGTTAAAGCTGAAACAGGACAGTATTGTTTTTCTTCATGCATTTTCTCTTTCTGGGAAATTTATTATTTCAACTCGGTTCATATAAATAATAAATGTAAATTGTATTAATGTTCTGCAAATATTTTTTTATAATATTTAGATCAAGCAATACACATGATTCCATGCGCAGTTACATATTTGGCCTGTCCTTTTTCTGACCTTATAAAATTGTTTTCTACAGCAATCGTTTCAATATTGTCATTTCAGTCGATTAAACCAACAGACTTCTTCGCCACATTCAATTGTCTTGACTATTTATTTTCATATTTGTTGAATCTATTTTAGCAGTTTCCCACTATTGTTAAATTGAGGTTTTTAAATTTGAGCTATGCAAACTACTTCATACGATCATTTTCTAAAATTTTCGGAGTATGTTGCTTTATTGGTAATCTTATTATTTTTACATGCAGCACATACTTATGATGTTTCCCCTAACTAATACTTCTTCAGGTAAGGTACGTCATCTGGCTGGGATTGTGTTTATGACTGATAAGACGATGTAAAATTGTTAAAAATTTTAAAAGATTATTTCAAAATGCGATTTTAAGTGGAACGAGCTACAGAAATTATATATTGACCATTATTTATCAATTGAAATCAGAAAATCAATAAATGACATATTCGTTTCGGGAAAAATACTGCTGTATAAAATAATGTTCCCTTTCTCTTTAAAAAATATGTAGCAAAAGCCCTGAACAACATCAACGACGGTAATGTACAGACAAGTGTTGCACTTTTGAACCTAGAGTTTCACGATCGCACGGCAAGAAATTGACTTAAAGTTATGGCGAATGGAAACACAAACTCCATTGGCTTATGTATTCTAAATGTTTCTCAACTCACCATGACATTTCCCAAAGTTTCATTCATTGTTGTCATATCCTGCTCCAAACGCTGTATAATCTGTTTATAATCCTGTATAATACCGGTATGTTTCCTTTCCCTCTCAATGGCACGTTCATTGGCTTCAGCTAATTTTTGTTGTACTTCATGTATTTCACCTTGTAATTTACGTCTCTCGACACCAAAACGATTTTCATACATTTGCGCCTCCTTCTCCAAGCGATCTTTATCTTGTTTCTGTATTTTAAACTCATCTTCATATAGCTTTAGCTTTTTTATTTTGCGCTCACAAGCCATCTTCATAATACGTCTTGATTGGCTAGGGCTGCGACACTTTTTGGGCAATGTCACTCGAAAATATTTCAAAATGCCTTCGAAATCCAATAGACGTAAGTCATTTTCACATATCGACAGCAACGTTAGAGCAACTTGAAATAATAGATTTATGCCGTCCAGCAGAAATACATCAAGTACATGAAATACGAAACACAAAGGAAAACGTGCCGTGAATAGTGTTAAAAACCATTGGGAGGCGTACATGTGAGTCTCAATGCCACAGTTGACAAAATGTTCGTACAGTTTGGGCAATTGATCTTTAATCAGACGTTCCAATTGATAATGTCGTAAATATAATGCCTCAAAGCCCTGTTTATAGAGATCACGTAATCCGTAATCGTACATTAGAGATACTAATACACAAAATGCATCTTCTTCGGGCATCTGAAAGGAAAATGTTTACTTCTTTGAAAATAAAAAAACATACAAATAAGATTCTTACGTGCAACAGTAAACTGGCAGCTATAAAACTTAAGCCCTGACAATAACCCACTTCACTGTCGTACACCGCATAGGCTTTCGAAACCTTAAACAGAGCATCTTGACCTGAACGGATGATGGCTTTTAATAAATTCTATAGAATAGTAATAAAATACAAAATTATTTACCTGATCCTCCGGTTTCCCTAAAACATTTATGAGCTGGAAACGTCCTGTGTATATCACGTTGTATGACAGTTTCGCATTTGGTTTCCTAAAAACCGACCCAACATTAATTAGCATTTACATTCGTTCATATCTGCAAAACTTACTTTGGTTATTAAAATTTTATACATATCCAGCATTTCGGTTTTCAATTCAACCCCAGCCAATTTTTTCCATATCATTTCACGCATTGCCTCTGGGACTCCCAATCGAACTAAAGCAGCTAAATTCTTGGGTCTCTTCTCACCATCCCATTCTTTCAAAACGGGATCCCATTCATCCAAGGTGTCTTGAGAACAATCTCTAGGCACTTCACCGGTTCCACTCAATAGTGGCTCGTCACCATCGGAAAAATCTTCCGAATCGGTTGGACAGTCATCTTCTATCGAGGCTATCGATGATGACCTTACAATACGCGATAAATTGTTCATACCAAATTTACGTAAGTACGAGGATGAAGATGATGTTTGTGGCGGTTGTTCTACGATTTCCTCAGCGGGATCAATGGAGTTTACCTTCCAACTAAATTCATCAGTTGTTCGCTTTAAATGCAAATAGAAACGCAAGGTCATGGGCCTCTTAGAGATAAAGTGATCCATGATGCGTATTTCTCCCGCAGATTGTATGGTCACGGGCGTTTCAATAACAAATCGTACCGGCTCCTGAATACCACGCATAACAATGTCAACAGCGACGGTTAAGAACATTTTCGACGTCTCAACGTTCAATTGCTCAAAGTTTTTCTCACTGGTTTTCCATTCAGCCTGGATATGATAAGCATTTAAGCAGAGTGGAGTCACGGGAGGAGGAACATCGCCACTGCTGCTATTTGATGGGGCTCCGCTCTGCTGCACATATCCCATAGATATCATATCAATCAAACGCATATCAGCTTGTCTCACCAATTTGCCAGGACTTAATAAAACCCCAAAACAACGGTCTATAAACAGTGGTTGCAGGACAGTCGATGCGGTTTGTTTTACCGCAATATATATCTCTTTGTCGGTATTTGCCCGCAATTTAAAGCAACCACGATCACGCGGAACTGGTGTGTACGAGTTTTTAGCTACCTTTTCTCGTATTTCTAGGGAAACTAGAAACTCATAACCGGCTGTGTTAAGTGGATTACCACTTATATCCGATGTTATAGAATTCATCATATTATTATCGGCAGCAGAAGTGAGGCTGCAGGTCATACTGGGTGGATACGTCTGAAATGCTTTTTGGAAGCAAGCTGTAAAAGAAGAGGATGTAGGTACGAATAGAAAAATATTCTAGCCTCGAAAACAATAATTTAAGAAGCAGTATGACCTGAAATTACTACGTAGAAAAATTCTTAGCCAACATAATAACATCAGCTCTGTTCTCGCGCAATAATTGCCAACAATAACTCTTTTAATCCAAACAAACATTCTCTGCCTAAAAAGACTTTCATTTTGAAATTCATAAACTTACCGCTCACTTGATTAACCGCTTCTGGTATATGGCAACGAAATACATGACACTGAAACAAAGATTCACCATGCAACCAGGTGAAGGCAAAGCATCCATGCTCTACCGTTTCAATAGGACCACGGAAATATAAAATTATGCTTTGTATTTCATAGGTGGCAATGATGGTATTTGATTCGGCGTCATGTAAAACAACCAAACCATCAGAACAATTCGGTACGCTAATGGAAATCTTTAGGCCATTTGACGAAGTTCCATTATTCAATTCGCTCATAATACGATAGATATCCGATTCCGATCTGGGTGCATTTATATTGGCAGCACCCAAATAAGTAACACCCGAAAATATGGTGCAGCCTTGATCGATTTCTGAAACTTGAAATAAAAATGTCAAAAGAATTAATTTCTAGTCCTTTTTGTGGGTATATACTTACTATCTTCATCGGTGTCATTCCTTTCGGGCTTCATAATATCTTGTTTCTCATCCACTTCGGCGCCATCTCCTTTGACGCGTTCGCGCAGTGGTGCCGGTGTAGCCGCATCAGTACAGTCATAGAATACTGATTGTCCCACTCGATTTAGTTCGGAATTTGAGTCGTCACTTTTCGGAGTTGGAGTACTACTAGCATTCTTCGTATTCACACGTGGTATGGTTTGGGTTTTCATGGTGCTTGAATTGTCAGTCGTTTTATCCTGTGGTACCACTAATGCCGGACTCGTTGTACCCATCAAGGGCAGAGTTAATGATTTTTGTTTAACATTCGCTATGGCACTACCACCACCTGCATAATTGAAAAAACAGTTTCAGAGTGATAATAATCAATAATTTTCCTGTACAATTGACTTTTAGGGCAACTAATGAATGAAGAGGAAGAAAATAACCCAGTAGTAGTGTCACAATTAATATGTATGTATCTGTATATGTAGGAATGTCTGGAGGTATGTCGTTGTGTATAATGAATGATTTTTGTATGCTCGTATTTTGGAGCTTTAATTTAAAGAGGGGCGTCAATTGTTACTGTCGGGGTGTACGGTTTATTATGTGTTGAGTTGAGTGTTGTTACCATAGCAGCAAATTGTTATAGATTTATTGTAGTGTGTGTTAAAAACAACCGTTTACTCAGCTGTTTCGATGGATGTGTTTTGAGGAGACTACCATGATGTGTATCATTGACTCCACACTCTACATGCCTGTAACTTGCTAATACAGAATAAGAAAACAATTTCATTGACTACATCCACAAATGTTTAGACAGAACGTAAATGCCCAGAAGAAATTCGTCAATTGCAATGCTATCTTAAAACATGGAATTATTTATGTGAACACTCTCTCAAATTTCTAGCTTATCAGTATTTTTCTATATAAATGTTCAATAGGATTAATTGAGTCCGCTAGACTCCAAAAACATTTTTAAAATTGAACGGCGGTATGTCCCATTACAAAGTATACATGGTCAAATGGAGAGCACTAGAAAGTATACCACCACATATATGTGTGTATAGGTTGATATAAATTATATATCATCCATTTATTATCAGAAAGTCATTATTAATGCAAGACAATCACACTTTGATAGCATTTTTGAAAATTGTCTAATGGTGCACAACTGATTTTGAAGAGAAACGACTGACGTATGGAAAGATTTGTAATAAAAACACACCATATGTAGGCGAACAGTTCAAGTCCTTCAGAGAAATAATGCTTTAAATTTGCAGTGAGGGACAATTTCTCAATTACATTGATTATTTTGCGTGGCCACTCGCACGTATATACGTATTACTTTTTTTTCATTTTCGTTTCATTTATTAAACTTGTATATGCATCAGAAATATAATAATGTACGTAAGTATGTACAGGGTTCTCCAACAAGAGGTGTTATTTTGATATTCAAAGAATAATGGAATGTTTTTTGAGATAAATGATTGGATGTTTGTTTCATAACAAAGAGGAAGGTATGCCGTTAATCCACCACGACCGTTGGCCACCACGACCACGCTTACAGGACCATATACTTTTCATAAAATTGTCCATAACCAAACCGCAAAGTGGCCGCCCTATGTCCTCGATAGCCTCACGAATTCTATCTTTGAGGTCTTGAATCAACGCTGGCCTGTTAGCGTAGACCTTATCTTTCACGTGACCCCAAAGGAAGAAGTCGCAAGGTGTTAAATCACAAGATCTCGGTGGCCAATTGTGATCACCTCTTCGAAAGATAACACGGACCGTAAAGTTTTTGCGAACTGTGACTGCAAGATTTTCACCATTTTTGTAGTGAATTTTAATAATTGCTTTGCGTTGTTGAAGCGTAGATAGTTCTATTTTCAGTAATGGCGTAGTTTGTGCTTGTCAAATGTCAAAGAATAAAAGCTTCAAAAGTGACAGCTACCGCAATACGGGGGATTCAAAATAACACCTCTTGTTGGAGGACCCTGTATAATAAAAATAAATATATATAAATTTTAATAAAAAAAAAACACTAATTCAGGCTATCATATAAGTGGCAAGAGAGAAAAAATCCCAGTAAGGAACGAGAGAAAAACAAATAAATAAAAAAAATATATTAGTGGTTATTATTCCATTATGGTCATCTTCGGCTGAATCTCACATAAAAAATCTACAGGTCTCCCAGAATAAACTACTCAAAATGATATATAAGTTACCATGGTTTTATTCTACAAAAAGACTACACCAACTTGCTGTATTCGAATTAGTCCACGTTAAATCGCTAGACTGGAACATAACTTTAAGAGAAGATGCGAGATATTTTAATATCCACACATTAATAATGTTTATGGTAATTTTAATAAACTAATGTAGTCTTATATAAGTTAAAAATCCAAAAAAAAAACAAATTTATAAAAGTTTTTGTAACTTTTTCCTTCAATATAAACATCAAATGATCTCATACATATTGTAAAAAAAATATTATTATTATAAAGTAGAAAGGGAATTTAAATTACTAAGCTCTTATTTTTCGTAAAAGGGCACAAAACACGAATGTGGACAAAATCTACGAATGAAATCCTTAAATATGCGTTATTTGAAAATCCAAAACAATAGCTTTTTTTCATTATTGTTTTCTTGTTTGAAATTCGATTCAATGCAAACTGATCCGGCTTTAACACTGTAAAATATGACTTGACTAAATTACAAAAGAACAGACTTAGTGTAATATGTTATTTAAAAATTGTTGGATGTTGAAGAAAATTCGATTGTGTTTTTTCCCCTACCATTACGGGCAATATTATCTAAATATCAATGAAATTAACATACACATTTTATAACAAACATTTTATTAATAAATTTGTAAATGAACACGTTAATTATGGACCTCACGATACAATTGTGAATCAACTTAAATAATAACTATTCAAGAGTGAGAAGATATTTTAGACAAATCATTTTTACACGTGTATGTATATTGCAAGACCTCTAAGACTCATTGTTATTAAATGTCATGGTTAACGGTTAAATGCTTAGGGCGTTTCATAGACATCTTTCTGGCATTCGTAGAAAAATAGTACTTGTATGTTTGAAAACAAAAATACAAGTGGTATAAAATGTTACTCAATACCCATCTTCCACAGTGTTTTGAGGCGGACAAAAACAAGAATTAAATATATTTGTGAATAAATATTCATGACAAGATGTTTAGCTTGATGATTGACAACGAAAGACAATTATTCTGGAACTGAAATACACAACAACCTGAGTAACATTTTTACCCATGGATAATACACAAGTAAAATGAGAAGTAGTTTCATTTCCAATGTATAGTATCAGTAATTTATTAGACGTATTTCTATATCTACTCTCTATTAATTTTGCGGCCTTTCTTTTAAAGATTGTAAATACACTTTCTTTGTTTTCAATATTACAATTTCGAATTCATTGTCTGGGGAAACGTCTATATCTTCTATAACAGCGAATAAATTTCTATTTTTAAACATCTGAATAAGTTAAATAATTTAAATTTTTATAAAAACATTACACCTTTTACTGACTTAACAAAAGTGCTATACATTATTTGTAAAAATACAACGAACTATGCTCATGATAAATGCTCTTATCAAGTTAAAAATCGACTGTGCTGCAGTACAAAAATGTAGGTCAATATATATACACAAAGATATGAATAAAACAAAAAACCTATTTACAAAAAAAAAAATACCTGCTGCGCGCCTTTCAACGCCTACAGTAGAGTAGGTTTTTGTTGAGTGGCTGCTGCAATTTCATTGTTTTATTATGAGACAGACAGCAAATTATATTGAAAACTGTTTTTTTTTTGTTGTATTTCATTGGAAATAAACCTAGTTGGGATGGAAGGAACTGTTTGCTTAAAATAGTTCCGGATCTTTCCAACTTTTTATTATTTGTAAATGATTTCAATAGTTTACAGATAACATATCTCCTAAACTACACGCAATGGAGAAAAAGTACAGGGTCCGCCAAGTAATTTGTTCTGGATATTTTCTCAAATTTTTTTTTATTTGAAAGTACAATCCTTCCGGTTAATAATGGAAAATAATTTCATTCAAATGACTGCCTCGGCTGGCCTAACGACATCAGCTCTGCGGCTGATAATGCGATCTTTAAAAACAGGGCGCAAAACATCGAGTGTAGCTTCGGCTGTGTGGCACGTAGCGCCGTGATATTCCGAAAATAAAAACAATGTTCATATCATATGTCTCTTATGTCGTAAATTTAGTTACGAATATCTCGTACATAAGTAGGCTGTAAAGCTTGTCTTAAACCCAGAATTCCCAATTATTGTTCTTGTCATGATAGTTGTTACTATCACATCAAAGAAGCTTGTCACAGATTCAAGAATATCACTGTTCGCTACGGCTGGAACATTGCAGTGATCTGTCTGCATTTAGTCGCTTAAAACTTTTCGGTGCATATATCGCATAACATTTTCTGTTGTTTGTTTGTTGTTTCGGGATTTTCTTGACGTTTTGGGAAAACATAAGCGATTATTTGGAATGCACTTTCCTGTTCCAATGCTGCTGTCGGAGTCGAACATTAGGTGACCGTTATGATTATAGGTGACCGTTAATATCATATCAGGACGGCAGTGGTGTGGTAGGTAGTGTGTGTATAATCGGGTAAGACCATCAAACATTTTTCTGCGTCTGTTATCGAACTCGTATATGCTGACGACTATACAAGTAAGAGGGTAAATCTCTAAGTCATGTAAAACTTCACTTGAGAAGCATTAGCCGGCTCCGAACGGCATTAAACAGTAGGTCCCGGTCAGTGAAAATACACAATTACATCGCACAAAGCTCACTGATTCGACAGAAATTGCCCGTCTGTTCCTTCATGGAATAAATAAATAAAGTTCATTTCAAATCTTCCTATTACCAACAATACTCTAATCGGCAATACTCACATTCGAAAACGAAAACCAGCATAATAAACACGAAATCAGTTGCTACTAACCAAAAAGGGCTTCTCCGGCACCGTCATGAGAAACTATACTGTTTTCAAATGAGTTTAGCTCCATTGTAATTGTTCCAAAGACCATCACTTTTTACGTTGCATAGAACCCGACCCAGTCGTATGTATATAAGTAAGGGTCAATTATAGGCAAATACCTCATATTACATATTCTATTCTACCGAGTTAAAACTGAATGGGGCAGAAGAGCAGCATTGCGTTTTGTGTTTTTTATTGATACTGCACCCTAGTGACTTCTAAGTTCATTTATCGTGGTTTAGTGTCAAAATTCAATATGACCATCAATGTATCTATGTACATTTAACAAATTTAGGACCACAATTGTGAGGTATTGTACAGAGAGATATAACGATAGGAGGTTTCGTGAACAGCACTACAGCTATAGGTGTAACTAAACCACAACCATTAAAATAGAATTGTGAACGACAAGACTTACCCTCTCCAGATTTATCGAGCTCCAATTCTTTCAAAGCATCAGTCATCGCATTCTGTATATCTGATATATTACTATTGTTTGCTATATCCAGCGAAGGCTGTATATCAAAGGGAGACGTTACATTATTGTCCGTGGTGACAATCTCATATTCGCCACTTGTATTTATAGAGTCGGAAGATTTTGTGCTGAGATTATCATCCATGTTCGGGCAAGATTCGAGTCGTTTTCTAGTATTTTTGGGTCGTAATAAGGAAATGGTTTTTTTTGCACACTTCTAATGCAAATTCAACATGTTTCTTAATGTTTTTAAAAAAGATCAACTGCAAAAGGTGGAAATTTAATATTTCTCTTTTATTTTCTTTTTTACTTCGCCAAATCGATGACGAATAATTGTTGTTGTGTGTTGTATTGTTTTTTTTTTTCTTCCTTTAAAATAAAAGTGGGCTGGCTATGGAGCTGCTTTTGTTTGGTTGGTTGAGGGGGGTTGGGGTTTGAAACTTGTATGTTTGTGTGTGTAAAGCGAAAATTTTCATAGCGAAAAAGAAAATTACACAATTCTTCGTTTACATTTTAATTTACGATTTACACGTTTTAATTCTGAATGTTAACACTCGAATTTCCCAACCAATTACAAATTTTATTTATTTTTACTTTGGTTGATTAGTTCTTTTATTTGTAGAGGGTTTGTTTGTGACATGCAGAGTTGGTATTTTGGAAACTTTAATTTGTGCCGCAATACACATTCAATGTGCCCAAACAGGGCCAATAATGTCCGTATATATCTCGTTGCATAGTTGCCTGATCGACTTTTTGTAGACGGTTTGATTGTGACATGTATGCAGAATATAGAGTCGCACTGTTCTTAAAAACGGCACATGCATTATTTTGCTACCAGCGGTGTCTACTCAAATTTTTGCGAATTTTTGGAAATTCATAATAGGCAAACAAAATCTGTGGTTAAAAAGTCTGTACAAATATAAAGTAGTTTTTGCCTATTAGTTTTTTATGTCCCAAAATATTACTTGTTTCACATATTTTTTCCTGAACCACAAAATATTTGGTTAAAAACAGTATTTAATACATGTCGCTACCAAAGTGTCCAAGTATCGGACAATAAAATATATTGTAATTGATTCTAATCCCCATTTACTCTATCGCAGTACTTCATCTATACGTGCTATGAGGTTTTGCATCGTGTGAATGATATTTATCATTTTGACAGCAACGCCAAGCTGTCACCTCATGTGGCCGTATGATAATGCCCGCCGGCCAGGTGGCATCATTGCTTTTGTTTACTTGTCAAATGCTTTGCACGCTTGAACATTTTGACAGTTTGGCCATAAAGGTTATATATTAAAATTATTTTTGTAGTAATTCCGTAAAGAATTATTTTTTGTATAATATCATTATTAAGAATAACTAAAACAAAGAAGAAATATGTGGCCTCGTTTCGGTGTAAAGGTGGGCAATAGCACTCTTTGCATAGCACATGTTAAAACTGATACAAAACCCGATGTAATAGCCAACAAGCAAGGTGATCGCGTTTCTCAGGCGTGCTTGCTGTGGGATGGTGCAAATGAAATAGAATGTGGGTTGACTGCCAAACAAAAGATGTCTTCGAAACCGAAGCAGGCGGTAGCAAATAGCTTCCAACTACTGAAAGATGCCCAAGAAATCGCAGATGAGACGCTGGGAAAGGCTCAGAAATGGATTCCATGTGAATATGATAGTGATAAACATAAATTTGTGTTAAAAGCCAACCAGACTTCCGACGATGGCGACGACAAGGAAGTGACGAAAGAGCTCTCAGCTTTTGAGGTGCAAGTTAAGTTATTCGAATCCGAACTGGAGCTGGCTAAACAATATTACCTTGAAGCCGGAAAACCCATGGTTGTTTTATCTATACCCAGCTATTACACGGAAAAATCATGGCCGCTGTTAGCTCAAGCAGCTGAAAAGGCTGGGTTCCACGTTGCCCAAATAGTCGACGAACCTACAGCAGCCATTTTAGCCTATGGCATCGGTGAGGAAGTTACCAACGACGAGGCCAAATACGTATGGACAATAAAATGTGGTGGCATATTTTCACATTTTGCTTTGTATGAAGTCAGACATGGTCTATATACGAAGATTGAATGTTTCGGTCCGTTCCCTATCGGTGGTCAACAGTTCACTGAGGCTTTGGTGAAGTTTATATGCGAAGAGTTCCAGCGTAAATATAAACTGGATCCCCATGAAAGCCGACGATCGCTGGCTAAAATACGAACAGCTGCTGCTAATTGCAAACACATATTAACAACACTGCCATCTACACAGCTTTATATAGATTCCCTTATGGATGGCGTGGACTTTAATGTTCAAATGTCGCGGGCACGATTCGAAAGTCTTATACAGCCGGTGATAAATAGTTTTATGCAAACATTGGGTGAAAACGTCGAGAAGGCGTTGAAAAACCATCCGAAGGTTAAGAAAATCGATTCGATTGTTTTGCTGGGGGCAACAACACAAATTCCCAAACTGCAATCCGCCATATCAGGACGATATCCCGATGCCGAACTTCACAGTTCCATTTCGGCCGATGAAGTTGTGGCTGTGGGATGTGCTCGTCAAACACTATTTATCGAGGATTGTGATAAGCAGGTATTGGAACCCTCTGAAGAATGTGAGTGCGTCGAAGAAGAGGTAACAATTTGGCATGGAACGGCCGAGGATGATGCAGATGCTCAGAAACTATTGAATCCCGGTGATGTACTTCCCAAAACCGTTGTATTGAATATAAAACTTAAGGAGTCCTCCTTGGATTCGGAAACATTTCAATTGCGTTTTGGCTCACAAACCGTTAAAGTTGATGTGAAAAAAGCGGCCACCAGTATACCAGAAGAAGGCTTTGTCCGTTTGGAAGTAGATATACAGAAGGCTGACAACAGCTCTCCCTTGGTGCGTTTAAAATGTATATGATCATTGGCGCCAACAGTTACCAGTCACCAAGAGAGTCTAGGAGTAATAAAACGAGTGCTGTAAAATCGATCACCGAGTTGAGTCATTAGCTCGAGAAAAGAAACGCCTTGAATACATATTGCTTGTTTTTAGTCTAACAAATTTCTTTTATTTAAAATAAAAAACAATTTTCGTATTAGAAAAAGATCAGAAGAAGTTGGTTTAGTTTCCCTTTATGTTTGACAAGTAAGAACTTTAGATATTCACCGCTCTAGAAAGTTTATTTTCGAAAGATATATTTTAACAGAGGGACAAAGTGGGTCATTTATATTGGAGCTCATATAAGTATGTTTCAGTCGTCTAGATAATTTACCAACTCTATTAATAATCATCAATTTTTGCTAAGACTGTCTGGAACGTTTTAATATATAAAGCACACAGTAAACTTCAACTGGAGAGTAGTTTCACTGATAAAAAAAGTGGCCAAAATTGTTAAATTGAGAGACGGTTACTCTAGAATGTAAAGAAACAAACGAATTTTAAATTTTGAATATAACATTTATTATTCAACAAATACGTTTCAATTAGCATTGTAAAACATATGCGAGCTTCCTTCACTTTGGCTTCAAAATTCCATTCTCATTTCGTTCAGCTTGGCTGATTGAGCCTTCAAGCCCGTCTCCAGTTTACGTAAGAATTCTTCAAAAACCACCACACCTTTAAACATACTCGTCTTCTTGTAATCTTTAATGCGGGCTTTCTCATCGGTTTCTTCCGATGTTTTTGACTTCTCATCAAAGGCATTGATTTCCTGCAGTAGTTGAGCTATATTTGGCACCATTGTGGGATTAAATTTGGCCGCCGCATTGACGCTGAACGGCACACATACTTTACCCGACGAAGGATGTATGCAAAAGGGGGCCTTCAGTAAATGATTGAAACCTTTAGTCACATTTATATCCAACCGTGGATAGATGCAGGCCAATTGTATCTCCTCAATGACGTTTCTTAAACGGCGAGACCACACCGATTGCGTGGAATTACAACGCATTGAATTCGCATAACGTTTGAAGGCATCCCACACCTGCAGAGCCGGTGCACCGTCGGGCACATTGTTAAGTAAAAATTGTTCAGTTTCTTTGCGAGCCAACTCATCGCCAATAAATTGACACAACTTTTCAATGCCTTTGGGAGAACTAAACAAATTTTGATCGACCAAAATAATCTCTTCAAACATGGGCTCAATTATTTGGAAAGCTCTTTTAACACTGTGATGCATTCGATCTCCGATATGGACTCGTGAAATATTCGAACCGTTTGCACCCAGCCCATTGTTCATGATTTGCAAATATTCCGCCACCGCTGAACGGCCTTGTGTATCCAGATGACGGGCTTCGTAGTCACATATCCAACAATGAATACCACGACGTCCGGAGAATACCCAAAGTATGTGTTCCCAACCGAAATCTTCCCTTATGGCGGTATCTAGAATTCGAGCTGCTATGACCATAAATTTCCAGCATTTTTGGCAAACACTCTTATCACTACAGCATGTACGGACATCGTCGTAGTCGGTCATATCGATATCGAAGACAACTTCACGTTGTACCGGTGCCATGGCAGCTGTGGATATGCGATTGTATTTAGGCCTGTCAATAAAGAAAGTACAAAATTAGTTAATTTCAATTTGATTTCTAATTTATTCATTGAAGATGTATTTGATTTCATGTTACACAACGAACTGAACTAACTAAAGATCACTTCATAAATAGAAAACAAATAAATCTGCCTATTACGATCGCCATAATTTTATACAGAATCATTAAATACAATTTCCTAAATTGCCGGTATAAATAAGAAGTATACACCCATTGCCACATCAAGGCTCTTTCAATATTTGTTTTGAAATCCGATTTTTGGCTTCACATGTGTATGTTTAAAGATAAATTTATCTCAGAAGAAAATCACATATTCCACTTTATGTTAGATTGGCAAACGCAGAATTGCATTTTTACACCACGAGGCAGTGTGGAAAATACTGTGAGCCAGTTCCTCCATTTGTGGAATTCCGTTTTTTTTTGATATATTCAGTTCAATTTTGACCATATAACTGATGAGATTTGTTGCTGTAAGAACAAGCCCAGGTAGAGGATTCACTGACATTTCTGTAGCGGGCAACGCTCGCGAATTAGGGCACAGAATAATGCTTAACATGATAATTGACGTAGCAGATATCGTGGTTCCGGCTGAGCAACTGTCATCAAGGAACACCAAATAATTATGACTTATAGGGATGCATTTAAATAAATTACTCCTAGTACAATAATGAATGCCGAATTTTATACCGACGGCTTTAAGATATTATTTTCGCCGCTAACGAACATCTGCTTAAATATAAAATGGTATTATGCTATCTATCTAGGGTTATTTTCTATACGGTTATTATTTCCATTTACTTAATTAATCAGTTGAAATTAAAACATATAAAGTATGTACTGCCTTACTTGGTATTCATAACAGCACCGATATCAATTTTGTATGGACAGCGAGTACATAATTCCTTTTCAAATTCACTCTGGGTTTCAAAACACAAATAGCGTATGTAAATATCATCATGAAGTGTAAATGAAATTTCACGATTAGTGAATATTCCCTCTTCAGCTGAAAAGAACAAAACGAAGGATTAGTGGGATGTACTTGTTGTTATCGCATGTACTCGTGACTTTTTGATACAGTCTCGTTACTATTTGTAAACTTACAGAATCCATAAGAAAGCCATCTGTAGAATGGTTTATGTGGGAAAAGTCGCTTATAGTAGACAGGTAGCATATCAGGTAGAAATGTCGGATCATATACAGCATCATCTGTGGATTTCTTTTGTTGATCCTCGGAATTATCTGCAACAGCAGGGATTTGTTCAGTGGCTTCTACTTCCATTTCAGGCATGATTAGAATATTTTAAATAACAATTTTGAGGGAAAACAAAGGCAGTCTACATAGGGGATTCTAGAATAGTGAAACAAAAGAGGATTAAAGAAATGCAAATAGTTTATTGTCAGACAATTTATTTCAACCACAATTTCCGTTTTCGTATATTTCTTAGAAATTTGTTAAACCGGAATAAGAGTACTAGATGGACAATTTAACTGCCCACTAATACCATAATAACCGAGATGGACCTTTTAAATGCCTTCGGTAAAGGCGTTTAAAGTTGTTGTTATAAAGAAATAAGATATACTCATAATTTTAAAAGCATTGCAAGCATGCATTACCACGTGGCAGTATAATAATAGAATTAGCAACATGGCTAAATTTCAGTTCCCGTCAAATTAATGACGGAAATTTAAATTAGGACAGGAGCCAACAGCATGCCCGAACCGCATGCTTATTTGGACAAAGGAGAAACCGGGTTAAAACTTTCGATTCTGTCTGATATGGCGAATATATATTAACTGCAAAAAAAACTCGGAGTGTAGTCAAGCAAATTTTTCGACTCCAGTCTCGGATACGGGGTAAATTTGTCAGACTCCCCAGCACTAATTAAGTGTATGTTTGTAATATTGTTCTGAACTGAAAAAGTCCCGGTAGGAGTTGTTTAAGTAAGTACATTGTTATCATGATTGAAATATCGAAGGGAAAACACATTAAAGTGCCTGCTCGCACAAGACCGAGAAAATGGAAATAATTTCATAGGTATTTTAAAACCGTTCGGGGTTCAGTCTTCATGGTATAAATTGATTGGAGATAAATTGTGAATTTATTGTTTTTAAAACTTTAGTAAAACATTCCTAAGTTCTCTGAAAACTCATTCAGTTGTGGCGGAACTTAATGACAGAACTTCTAAATCAGCTGCCAGTTTTCCATTAATAATCGAAGTACTATGCCTACATGCGGTTAGAATCTATCCAATCCTTGCATTGATTTGCCCAGCATGAATGTCAGAATTCTTCTACTTTCTTAAGCCAACACAACCATGATCTCATAAGAGATCTATACAACAATTAATATACAAGATCTTAATGTAAATATAATGTTTGGTTGCTTTAGAGAAACGCCATATTATATTAAATTTTTAAAAACCTTTTTATTAACATCAGATCATTTATTTGGACGTGCTTATCTTTCTAAACTATGAATTTCTACAAACAAGACCATGACTATTCAATTTCTTTGTATTACGCTTTTCATTTTCGAGATTCGTTCGTCTCACTCGAATTTGTTTATTATTTATTTTTAAAAATACTCTTTTTACTTACTTGCGTATTACGTTCCTGGATATTGTATACATTCGCCTTCATAGACCCTTTGCCATAAATAGAATTGTTTATATAGTGATTTGTTTATATTAATGATTGGGGTCAGCTGTAATCAAAGACTGTTGAGAAATTTCTTTGAAGGAGAAACCTTTTGTTACATCTAGACAATTATTCTACCATTATTACAGCATGGCCCCACAAAGAGATGTTTATCCGTCGATAATTTTTTTTTTATTTGAATAATGAAATTGATTAAGTGTGGACAATTTATCATACGCTAACACCCCGGTCTGTGTCGTTCCGAAGTTGCGCATTTTTAAATATGTCTTATCTCTCATAAGGACGGCTTATTATCAATTAGAAAGATCCGATTAACATTCTTGTTGTGACGACAATTTATGATTTCATTCTAGTAGACGGCTTTCTATTTTCAATTAGAAATTCC
Source organism: Hydrotaea cyrtoneurina (assembly GCA_958296145.1). Taxonomy (NCBI): domain Eukaryota; kingdom Metazoa; phylum Arthropoda; class Insecta; order Diptera; family Muscidae; genus Hydrotaea; species Hydrotaea cyrtoneurina. The sequence continues at coordinate 13,384,381 of OY282515.1, forward strand.
AATAAGCGTACCTGCCTACGGGGGTAAAGCTTATTGGAAAACGGAGCAGAGAACTCGTTGTGGTATGTTTTGCTTGTAAACTTTGGTAGAGAATTTATAGTAACATTAGATGTATTTATAAGGGAATACCACAAACGACTACATTTTGGTTTAGGGTACATTAGTAAGAAGATCTGAAAATGGGATGATAGAATAGAGTCTTTCCAAGGCTTATGATTGCATTTAGAACCAAATTCGGTTTTAAAAATGGAGTGGCGACGAGAGAAGCAGTGAGACGTAATGAGTCAGGGGTTAATCAAAAGTATTGGATAACTTCCGTAGTCATAGTCTGACTTCTCAAATATTCCGAATTTACTACGCCCAGCTGTATGAAATTCAGGAGAACCTTCCCAAGGCAATTTAGTCTATACTGACAGGTCGAAGATGACTGTTTAAGCCGGAGACTGTTTCTATATAAAAAGCATGCACACCTTCCGGATGACAGAGATAACCTTCTACGTAGACCGTCAAGAAGCTTTTAAAGCAATACAGTCTCATCTAGTAAGATCTAAATATACATTACAGAATAAATGAAACCTGTTTGATTACTGAACACAGTGATGTGGCTCAAATACTCGATACCAATACACTGAATGAGCTGTTGTGTAGCTGCCCGTCACTCCAAAAGTGGGTATTGCTATCTGAAAGAATACATTTGTAAGTCTTTTAATTTGAACATAATGCCATCATTTGTTTCTATTTCGTTTTATCAAGCATTTGATTAAAGAAATTGTTTAAATTAAATTCCTAACATTTCTTGTTACAAATAAAATCTCATTTTCAATTAGTTTTAAATATTTTTTTTATTAAATTTTTTGGTTTTGTGTTTTAAATGTTAATAAAACATTAAAGAATGACAAAAAAATAAGGGTAAGATTAATTTTAAATTAAAAACTCATACACTTAATACATTTTTTTATTTTCCATTGAATAAATTCTGTTTTTCGTTCGCATTTCATGGTACCACTTGGAACATTACTATTTTAAATAATCGCCTGTTAATATATATATATATTTGAAGTTAATAAAATTATATCTTCTTTTTGTTATTTTTGATCGAGAATTTGCTTAACAATTTCTATGGGTTGTTTTTCGTGATTTGCTATTCGCATTATTAAAACATATGCCGTACTATAGTCAAGATGGAAGTTTGCCGTCCTCCGCTTTCTCCCAGGCGACGAAACATACGACGATGACTTAAAGTAAAGACCTTTGTGCTTGAATTCATATAACTAAAGTTAAGTATGTATATTTTTTTATTTTAAAGGTTAGATTAATGCATAATTTACACGGTCTTTTCACGCCACGGTTAAGCGTATATCTTGCATTTTATGCTGTTGCCATAGATCTTCGGAGGGTTTTGCCGGAGCCGTACTGTACAATGTTACCGAAGCAATATGATTATTTGGCATAACTTCAAAGATTATATCTTGGTAGCCATAACAGAAAGTCGAACCAAATGGATTGGCGGTATTTGTGGAACTAGCTCTATGCAGGACCACTGGACGTTCCGAGGGGGCCATGGCAGCACTTATCTCATTCCATTTTGAATATGCATTGATGGTGACAGGACTGGATGAGGATGCATCGCCACCCCCACTGCCACCCCCACGAGACAGTGAAGAACGGTCTGGTTGTAATTGGAATTGAAATTCACATCTATGATACATATTAAAGTTAAAGTGACCGGGGTAGTTTGTGTGCAGAATAAATTTTTTGCATGTCTGAGTGCGAGCATCGAACAGAACATCTATTCCCAAAGTGAAGTAGTTGAAGAATATATCACTGCGTTTCGTTTGGGCCTGACGATTGACGTTGGAGGAATGTATTTTCATTTTATCTTCACTTTTGAAAAATATACGATTTGGCGCACCCAACTGAGTGGTCACATCTTGACAGCTATCACCAAAAAGTATCTCCTTGGTGAAACATTGACGTCTGGGCTCCAGCGATCGTCCAGATCCTTCGGTAAAAAGTTTCAATTTTAATCCTTTGGTACAGCCTGAAACCGATCTGAGCACCGTGACGGAGTCCAAGTACAATTGACGATGGTAGCAAGCTAATGGCAGTGGTGGTGTCTTATTCTCAGCCACATTACTGCCCGCATATAGTGACATTTTGGACACGACCGGAGAAGCGCCACTTAAGAATACCAATGAGCCCAAACCGTGAGCATAACCAGCATGCAATTTGCTATCGACCGGGAAGTAAAAACTTAAACCCCTAAAGTGTAAAGCAAACAATTGCTTGGCGGCATCATATACACCGGGGTGAGTGGCACCAAAAGAGTGTTCAATCTGCTCTATGGAAGGCAACACTTCGGGCGAATTGAAGAATACGCCGCCATACTTTAGCTTGACCAATTTCATGTTGCAAACCTCAATGATTTTCAAACGTTGATTAACTGGATCGAATATCAAACGCAAACCATCCTGGGGCAAATTTATAATTATGTCCACACCCAAGGGATTGTTCTCCGAGTACAGAACCTGGACACCCTTAATGATGCCCACCTGTGATTGTATGATGGCGATGGCTTGGGAGAAGTGCATGCCCAAGACAAATTCCCAGGCATCGCAGCCCAAAGAAATCTCTGGGACAATCTCTAAGTCCAACATTTTCAGAGATGTTATGAAATTAAGCTAGAAATTGAAATGAAAATAATGTTGAATTGATGCTGGGAATTTCTAGGGATGTCCTCACCTTTTTGTTGTTGTTCCTAATTAATAATGTATTGGCAGACTTGGGCAGTGTTTTGATTAGACTCCTTTCTTGTATCACACGGAATATATCCGTGACATTCCTCGTTATTAGCTTTCGCACTCAAGATGTACAAGGTCTTTGTTAAAATCTTGTCTTTAAAACTTGACCCTGATGTGAGCAAAATTTAATATTTTCATATGTAAGTATATGATGATGGTCGCTGAGCGTTTTATGTTCGCTTATTCTTTGTTATGATGAACCGCAGTCGTCAGTCGTAGTATTCGTCGTTCTTTAAAACTAAAACGTAATTATTATTTAATGACTTCACTTGACCACTAACAGACACAAAATTATACCTTTTACTTATTACTCAATATTTTAGATAATCTGATGCAATTATATCGTTCTTGATTATCGTTTTTTTTCGATTGTAATTCTTTGTATAGTCATGAAATTTGTTTATTTCGTCTTAAATTATTTATTTTTTCTGTACTTCTTTCTTTGAACGAACGAACAACCCAAACGACGAAAAGACACTCATTACTTTTAGGCACTCAAACACAAATGAAAACAAAGAAAAAAAAGTACACTCAAAACATTTGTAAGAACAGCTGTTTTGTTTAAAAATGGCTTCTATATGAAATTTGGCAACACTATGAAATATTGTGCAAATTTTGGCGCAAAATTCTTCCGAGATATAATTAAGTACAATGTGACTCTCACCTTTCTTTTTATTTAATCTTGATGTTTTCTCACTACCTTGTCAGTCAAATATTCGACAGGTTGTATAATGAACTTGGTTTTTCTGTTTGGAATGTATTAATTTTGTATTTAAAAGACACGCCACAACACACTCGAGCAATTGTTTGTTGATGTGTTTATTACTAATTTGGCAGCATTTCTGTATGGTTGCCAGATGACGAAATCAGACTTTAATGTCGATATGAACTCTTTTGCAGACGGCGGCATGTCTTTTTGTAAATTCAGTTGTGCTTTATTGCGAATATTTACTTCTAGAGCCAATATACAGTTCAGACGACTTACGTTTATTGTAAATGTAACTGTAGATGTCACTGACTCCCTGTTTCCATTAAACGAATTTGTTCTTTCTTTACAAATTGTCAAAATTGAAGACTCTATAAAATGGTATTTTACATGTAGTGAGAGCTTTTTCTTTTTGGTCTATGTTCCATATGTCAATACCTAGCAAATATCTGAATACCTAAATTGAATACTATCGGAAACCCATTTTATCACTGTTCATGCTAATAGCATACATAGATTCAATAGCATACAGAAAAATCCAACACATCTATATGCACTTTGGGAATTGGATCCCATGAAGAATTTGGGTCCCAAACAATTAACCCACAATGTCACACATACACTATTAGTATTCAAAGGAAAGGCATTTCTCGCTCAGGAATTTACATATTCCTTCCACATGGTACCGGTATTTTCTGATTTCGCCTTCCGTGATAGTTGTCGTCCAAATAATTTCTGGCGGGAACGTTTGTTTAAATTTTTGGTTTTTTGATGCTGTTCGTTAGACGCCTATACTCTTGGTTAGAGAGGGAATGTTCTTGAATCGATTTCTTAGACCTAAATATCATATACATATATATTTGCCAGCACACTCAATTGCTATATTCTAATGATGAAATAATTCTCTGTATTGATGGCGGGGCTTAGGTAGACAGGTTCTCCCACTACCTCAACGACGCCTCTACATGATTGCCTTTCTGTTGTATCGACTTTTGTCCATCAATTGCATCAGACTCTTTCTTTTCTTGAAAAGTCACCAGTTACATGTCGGTCTTTCAATCCGGTGATGTGGCTTTTAGTGTTTTCTTAACCCTTTCCAACATTTTCTAGATCAGTAGGAGTTGCAGAATATGCTGTCACTTTCTATTTCTACTGAAGATCGAGTGTCACTCAGTGTCATACAAAGATGTTTTGCAGGGAACTCATACACTGATATTATTTCAAACATCGAAGGCAGCTTTTGCTTTCCATTCCTATGCATATTATTTCCTATTTTAACATTAGACTACTGTGCAAGTATTTATTGCTCAAAAACATTTTGTATATTTGTAAATTTCACAGAATCTTATTTTATATTACTTTTGTTTAAATTTACTAGGAAGGTACAAAATCTTTATCTAAACATAATTCCACATATTTTAATACTCTACTTACTAATAACAATCACTTGTAATTGCCAAATCCATTTATGCAATCACAAAGGCTGTATACCGTCTAAAGACACCGGACTGTCGCACACTGTGCAAGCAAATTTCGAATCTGTTGATATGTTGGCTGACAAACAATAATAACAATAGACATGTTCGCAGCCCATATAATGAGGCAAGGTAGGCCGTTCTCCACAATAGGAGCAAGTTGTGTTGGCCATCAATTTCGGCTTTCTTTGAAAGGAATGCTGGTTATCAGGGTCCTCAAGCGCAGACGTCTTTTTTGAACTGAAAACGCTCCGTGCAATGCGTTGCAATTTACGAAAATTGATAATGGGTAAAACGAGACCCAGCATTTCCTGAAATTAGAAATAAATGTTGATAATTTGTTTAAATACGAAGGCGGTGCAACTCACCATGAAACCACCCCACAATAATTCACGGGTTAAATATTTATAACCAATATCTCTACGTTGATTATGGCGCAAACTAATGTAGTCCAGGCCCAAGAAGAAGTCAATCAATGTTGGCTTTCTGCCCGTCTTTAAGAAACGAAAGAAATTGAAAATGGACAAAACAAGAGCAGCATTTTCTCCATATTCTATAGCCTTGGTTAGCCATTCTGCTCTACGGCTCAAGCGATGTTGTTCCAGGCTCTTCACATAACTTGGCAGAACTGTTAAACAGAAATGCAATACCAGCCTAGACAAAGTCAAACGTTCAGAGTCATAGGCCAAAACCAGCAGCTGTTGACCAAATGTTGAACATCGTTTACCAACCGAACCAAACCATATTGCAGATTGTACGAGCAAATCTAGTTCAGGTTGAATTTTTAAAAAGAGAGTGGGCTAAAACGATTAATGTTTTATTTTATTCTTATATGTTGAAATAATCTAATGAGCCTACCGATATCGCTTGTATGTTCTCCAATAGGTTCTCCCTTATCAGGCGTGTTATATCTTTGTTCAAATTTATGGCATCAATCTGAAGACAGGGAATGGAAGATGAATTTGAATTGTTCTAAAACTTAATGGAATATCATTATTTACCTGATTGACTCTGGGCACGTACTGAGTTTTTGTTTCCATGTTGGATCTTGCAATGGATATAAGCAGGTAAAATATTTATATCGCCATCAATTAATAATAAATCTCCTCCTTTTCGTTGCTGGTTGTACTATGCCCGGCAAATGTTCTTCAAAATACAATAGCCGTGTTTTATTAGTAATGGTTTTACATGAAATTTTTATCTGCAATTTCATTGCTACAGTGTTACCATATTTCCCACCCCGAGATTCTACTAAATAAATGCATACGTGAGTCAACCGGTTGCAATCAATGCCTAATAATTCTCGCAGTAATTTATAAAAAAAGTCATGTCACGAGATAGGTTAAATGTACACTAATTGAGAAATTATTATTTTATATGTACAGCGTTAACATGCACTCAGACAGATTATCGCTCTACTACAATGATGCTGTTTGACATTAAACAGTTGCAAGCGAATCAGTTGATCCAATATTCTTCATTTTATTGTATAGTTATTTATTTCATATATTATAAACAATACACGTCTAGTATATCAGTACTTGTAGGACTCATGTTTTTCTTGGTGTTGTCATTTGTATTTATGGAAGTAAACATTATTTTATGTTAATAGTTCAAATACAAGACAACTCTAAAACTCGCCTTATATTGGATTGGAATGATGAAGAACAATCAAAACAAACAAGGTTGTATTTTCTGACGTCTTTGCAATACTAGGACAATACCTAATTGAAAGCGAAGACGAATTGTTCGGTCGGCCATTTCGTTTGCTAAGTCCCCTTTTCCACAGGCAAATTTTTATTTGGCAAATTCTGAGTTTGTAGGCGAGAGGGGTGCGAGGAAGAGAAACAAAACTTTGCCTGTTCAGAATTTGCGGTACACGCAAATTCTGCTTTGCTCTGTTCGTTGCAAACAATTTTGTTGACATTTCCTTTTTAACCTATTCGTTTTACTGACACACAGCCGGCTGACTCCATATCAAACGCGGATTTTGTACAATCCAAAATCTCTTTTATTAAATTATGTTTACACTCCTTGTCCATTATTGCACCGATTTTAAATTATGTATACACTTCTTCGAAAAATTCTTTAAAATGTAAACACTTTTGACGTTTCTTTCTTTCTTTTGTATTTTGATTCGCAAATTTGGCAAAGAAAAATTTGCTAGTGGAAAAGCAAGCGAAAATTTCAAAAGAGAAAACAAAAAATTTGCCAAATAACAATTTGCCTGTGGAAAAGGGGACTAAAATGGGTTTGGCGTTTCTGCAATAATTGTAAATTTAAACCGGAAATACAATAAAGTAGAAGGATGTGACTTACAATCCTCATGCAAGAGGTAATTCCTCGGTATTTAACTATATCTTTTTGAATACTTTAAAACAAGGTATTCGTTTCTTTACTTACAATATGTCGTGATTACTACTCTGCGATGATCACTACCGCATTTTGCACGATTTTTGAAAATATTTTTCGTAATATTTTTCGTCGCGTCGCTCTCCATTAGGTTTAGCCCTTACTAGCACCACAAACAGCTGTTGGGTATAGCCGTTGATACACTATTTGTCGCGTAAACATGAATAAAAATTATTTACTTGTGAGAAAAAAAAACAGTGAAATTGTTGGTCAATAAACAATAGAAAGCAAAACGCAAATATGCTTAATTAAATAAAGAATGCTATCTCTTTAATTAAATAAATGAAAACAACTTCCAAACTACAATATGGAAAACATAAACAACCCAGTCTCAAATCATGGGAAAAATCCTGAAAAACAACATTCCACTAATGACCAAGAAAATTGTTGTCAACCAACAACAATAGAGCCGGAGAGAGGAGACCTCCTCAGTGGGCCAAATGAAATTCACACGGAAATGGAAAATATTACATTAGAATGTTCTATATTGGAAAACGAAGAACAGAAATCAATAATTCAACCTGTTTCCATCAATGAATTGGAAGAGGAGGTGAATGTTTTTAATGTGTTGAACACAAACCCAGCAACGTCATCGTCACCATCAACAGTCAATGATTTGTTAACAGTAGCGCCGCAAGAAACAACAACTACAACACGGGTATCTACAACGTCTGCCACCGATTCCCCCAGCATACGTTACACGGATCTGAAAGAGAAAACATCCGATGAAGAAGAGGGGCGAAACACAATACAGAAACAGCAATCACAACAACAACAGGTCGTAGAAGACGACGCAATTAAACACAAAGAATGCCATATGAATTTGCAGAAACAACAATTACAATATGAACAACAGCTGGAGCAACTGAAAGCCGCTTTAGCTCAGAAAGATAATCATTTAGCTCTTTTCCAGAGGGAGAATGCCATATTGGAGAAGGAGAAAGAAGCGGTACGATAGAATTAAATTCTAAAACACAGATCTCCCAAATGAAAACCTTATCTCAGATAGATTTTCTAAACAAAAAATAGTCTGAGACAGTTTCTCCAGACGTCTGAAACTGTTCTTTTTTTTAATGAAAAACTCGTCTCATACAGTCTGAGACAAATTTTCTAAAGAAAATACTTGTATCCGAAAGTCTGAAACAGATTGTCTAAAGGAAATACTTGTCTCAGACTGTACGGGGCAAGAAATCTGATCAACTACTGTATTTTTGGTAGTTCATACATAGTTTAAACTCTGAAATTTTTTTCATCTTTTCAGTTCCGGAGAGAAAAAGACCTCGCCAACAAGGATAGGGAATCTACCGTCATAAAATTTGCAATGAAAGAAAAATCCGTTATCGATGCAAAAAAAGAAAGGGAAACGGTAGAGAAACAATTGGCCGATGCTAGAAAAGAAATAAAAAATTATACGACAAAATTCCAAGCATTAAATGAGGAGAAATCTCGAGTAGCTTACTTAATGGATGATAAGGTACTTGCAATTCAAACCTTTTACGTGACTTCTTCTATTTTCTATGTCTTCTTTTCTTGCCAATAATGAACAGTGCAATGAAGTACGGAAATACCAAAGAGAATGTGAAAAGTTAAAGACCGATTATGGGCATTTGGAATCGAAACTCAAATACCACATGAACAAATTGAATATGGAAACAGAAGCAAAATTGGCATTAGAAAAGAAACTGGAAGAGGAAAGAAATGCTCCCAACAAATTGGAAGAAAAAGCCAATGGTATGAATACTCATTTACTGGAAATTATTATTGAGCTGGTTGATATAGGTACAATATCTGTTGTTTTCATTTTAGAAAAATTAAAAATTGAATTTGAGGCACAGACTATACTACTCAAACATGAGATTGCCAATAAATCTGAACATTTGGAGAAACTTATACGAGAGACGGAAACACAAAAGGATATTATAAGACAACTACAAGATCAATTAAATCAAGAAACTCGGGAGGTTGGTTTTTTGAATGGTATTATTTGTTTGAGGTTTGAAGATAGCATTGTGTTTTTATTTTCCAGAAATCTCAGTTGTCTGCAGCATTTGAGAGTCTTCAGGAAGAGCATAACCAAGTTCAAAATTCTTACAGCGAAGAAATGTTACATTCCGCTAAATTGCGTGGTCAATTGGACGAACTACAAGTGTTGAAGACTCAAAATACTTTGTTAGTATTTACCCGTATTTAAAAGCAAATCGTTTTAACTTAAAATTTTGGGTACTAATTTACAGAAATGAAGACAAAATAGCTTCCTTGAATACAGAACTAAATGATGCTCAACAAAAACTCCAGGACAATGAACAGGATTTACAGCAGCTGCATGAAAAAGAGAAAGAGTTGTTAAGTTTCAACAGAGAAATGAGTGGAAGTATTGTGGATTTTCAAAATCAAATATGTTTGCTGAAATCAAAGGTATTTATGAAGAGACAAGAGCGACGTAAAACCTTCAAGTTTGACCCTAGCCATAATTCAGCAAGACGGCAGTAGACATCAAATTATACTGACTTTCTGCAAACATTTCGTGGGGGAAAGATGGACCACACGTTTAACTTATGGTTTATTGGGTTGTCATTTAACTATAAAACAATGTTTTTCTATTTTCTACACCGAAATCTTTTAGGCCCAGGGCATAGAAGCTGAAAATGTTATACTGAAAAAGGAGAAATCGTTCTACGACAACAAATATATGGACCTCGAAAATCAACTCAAACAGGAGCAATCACAAAAGAATGAAGAACGTCTTTTGCTGGCCAAACATTTGTCGGAAAAGACAAAGCTTTATGAAAATACTAAATTGAAATTGGAAAATGTCCAAGGTGACTTTGAGGCCACCAAAAATAAACATGCAACCATTGTCAAGGAATTACAAAGGGAAATTACTAAACTCAAACGATCAAGCGAACAGCAACATGGTGATCGTAGCTTCATATGTTCTCGATGTCAACAGACTCCACAAAGTAATGGCTATCATCGACCGCAAGACGATAGAATGGATCAACAAACGTATACCGGTCATAGTCGCCAGAGCAGTATAAGCACAACGGTGCGAAGTGTTAGCTCAGCTGGCAGCAGAAGAGGCAGCGAATCATCCGAATCGGATACAGTAACAGGAAGAGAATTAGATTTTAAAGATGAAAATAAAGTAAGTATAAAACTATAATAATTCATCTTGCACAAACAGAACTCAATTTTATTTTAAAATGTAAGGGACCTTCAAAAAAACATTTAGTCGAACGTATATTACGTTTACAACAAGCCTCCGCCCGACAAGCCGAAAAAATCGACTTCCTCGAACAGCATACTCTCTCCCTCGTAGCAGAGCTACAAAAGAAATCCAAAGTCGTCCAACACTATATGTTGAGAGATCAAGCCGGCGCCTTGACCTCTTCAAAAAGTGATCAAAACAAAAGTGAACTGGCCAAATATGGCAATGGTGTGATGTCCGCCATATATGGTGGTATTAAAGGAGTAGAAAACAAAAGTATGACCCTAGATTTATCGTTGGAAATCAACAAAAAACTTCAAGCTGTCTTAGAGGATACTCTACTGAAGAATATTACTTTAAAGGTAAAAACACAATTTAAATAGAAATCATTGACATTTCTTGGAATGTATTTTTTGTTTTCTAGGAAAACCTAGACGTACTAGGTTTAGAGGTGGACAACCTAACCCGAAAGCTGAGAAAACTGGAATCCAAGGGCTGATGACGACACACATTAAAATTGTAAAAATATTAAGAAATATTTTGTATTAGAGTTAATTAAACTTTTACAAATTTATATGGTATTTATGTAAAGTTGTTTGTGAAAACTCGTGCAACATGCTCAAACATGTCTGGTCTTTGTTTTTTTTTGTACGAAAGAACAATTTATTAATGTATTATGTGTAAATAAATACTAGAATAATTCATTTACTATATTCCAAAATCTAATAAAAACAAATTATAATATATGAAAGGTTTCCTACCGAACACAAAACTAGAGAATTATTTGTACATAATGTTTAGAAGAGAAGAATGAATAATTTCAGATATATCAACAATACTGTGTTTGTAATCGCGATAATTGAATTCACGACATCCCGAAGCTATCAAAAGCTGTTTGACACGAAACACTTTCCTTGGTATTTCTGAAAAGTTAGTGAGTCTATGCAGATTGATACCAACTAGCACAAACGATTCAGTTACGACTCATAACACAACATGATAATCATTCTTTGTAAAATGATCAATATCCTTGCAAAGTTTCTCTTGCTCTTGAAGTAGACAAATCCATGATGAACTACATAAACGGGGAACAGCGTCCAAGAACTAAAGACGATTGGGAGCATCTGTTAAATTTTAGTTTTGCATAGCACATCATACCAAAACTTATGATAATTATTTAAATATTTTACTCGAAACGAGTTGGTTGCGCTCTTCCCGCAAACGGTCGGAAAAAAACTAACAGCATTACCATTTTCTACTTATTTTATTTGACAATATTTAACAACATTTTTAAATTACAACAGACCTTCATAAAGTTTTTGTGCAACCGGCAAAGGTTGACCCAAACCCATTGTCATGTGTATGGTGGGCTTTTCGCCGTCCTTGGCCAGGCGAACAAATTTATTATCGGAGGACTTCAAATGCACCTTCATGCGAGGATCTTGCTGACCCGTCTCTTCCTTGATAAATTCCCGCAACAGAGGAGGAAACTCGACTTGACTGGACAGCAATTTCTCCGCAACTTTTGCACTATTTTGCAAGTATTTGTGTTCCTCCTCTTTATCCACCAATTCATAGTCCATTTTATAGCTGGTGCTGTAGATTTCAATGGGTTTGGGTAAGGTAACTCCACGCCAGGTTTTCTGAACGGTCACTTTTACTTTGCGATCAGCTTCATCACCCTTGAAAGAAGAGAAAATACAACTGTACTTAGGGAATTTAGTTGTATTTGTCAAAAGAAATACCTGCGAATCTACGGTTTGCACTTTCAAGATACGCAAGTAACAAGGTTCCGGGTAACGTTGGAACATGTTGCGTATTACTAGACGCCCGACTCCGAAATCTTTGAGATCACCTACAATACCCCACAAACTTTTCCCTTTAAAATCGGTTGTACGTCCCACATACTTAATAACTTTGGCCGCCATTTCAGGTTTTCTCCGACTATTTTCAGTTTAATTCAATAATTAATTTTGGAAACAAATCGCCCACAAATTAACAGGCAGCGATGTTACGTCCAAATCAGAGAACCGAGCCGAAGCAATGTCCACAACGGCGGGCTGCCTGAGCCTTCCATGTAAAGACGAAGCGCCGACGATTTGCGACGACTCAGCTCGGACCTCTGCTACAAATCAGCTGTAACGTGTGATTCTTTGATTCTTCCAATACACGCATTCGTTCACGTCGATTCCTTCATTACAGAGAATCAGCTTTTTTGACATTTGTTTTGTGCCAATGGGCCGTTGTTACACAACAGGCTTCACTAACGGTTTTTTAGCGCGAACGAACGAGGTGGCAAAAGTTATGGGTGAATAAAAAAGTGCGAAAAAAATATATTAAAAATGTAAAAATTATATGTGCTCTGTCGTAAATAGTTGCAAGCTGCAACGACTTTTCTAATAGTCGCAAAATCGTTGTTGTAATGTGTTTAAGTTTAGTGTAATTCGTGTATTGAGGTTTTCTGATCTGTGGTGTTTTTTTTTATCTGAGTAAGTAAGTTTTCCTTTACTTGAATACAGAGATACAGAGCTCCATCGAAACAGAAGACCGGAGTTCTGGCTGTGGGCTGATTGTGCATTAGATGCTATTACTAATATAAAAGACTATACATGATCATGGGATTGGATTCCTTAAAAAAAGTGGCACATAACACTCAATCAAATAAAGTCTTCAGGCTGGTCCAAGTACTTCGGCATGGTGCGTGTTAACATAACAAAGAACTCAATTAGAGGCAACTCAAAATAGTAAACAACAAAGCCTATACAGATTTATTTACGCGAAATTTACAAGATGCACCTGAATCTAGATTTCCAGTGATCAACTACCACCCCGTCATGGCCAGGCACTAATCATCCTGATTTTTAGTACGTCAATTCAATCTTATATATAATTCCATTTCGTTGAATGGAATGGTTGCCAGTTCTTCATCTGTGGAACCCATGCCACAGAAAACATAAATAATTACGTTTTAGGAGGGTCTGTTCAGGTCAGGGATGGTGGTAGAATCAATAGACTTGTGAGCTCGGCATGTGAGACTTGTGAGCTAGGGGTAAGCTCAGGGCGAGGTTCTACCACAGCTAGTGTATTTTCTGGTCATAAGCAATATACCCATGTAAGGAGCACTTAATAAGTTATCTAAGTAAAAACTGAAACGTTCTTGGTCGATGTTGAAATTGTGCAGTAGACGAAAGCTAAGTACTATATTGACACTTAATGCGGGAGTAGCATAACTACTGTGTATGTGTGGAGAAATACAATGTGATCGAGTTCACGCTGGAACGAGTAATTACTTAACATTATTAGTGAGCTTCTGGAAACAGATACAGTAACATAAACCCCATGTCTGGTTAAGGGGTGAATGGACACCGCCATAAAAGATCTATGAAAAAAGAATGTGGCAAAAAACCATAGTCGATTATTGCCGCCTAACTGAGGATAGCATTGAAGTTTATATTATTTCCTTGAAATTCTATAAGATCGGTCAAACATTAGGACTATTAACTCATATCAGTGAGGGCCCGAGTTGTAACTATCACTATTCTTAAGCGCAGCTTCAAACATTTGGCACTGGACATGTACATGATAAACAGGCGTACACTCAAAGTTGCAAAATTGTTTGGAGCATAGAAGGAATTGGCTGTTGCTCGAACTGTTTGCAGTCAAATTGAAAACATGATCAATGGCGTCACTGTTGTTTTTCAATACAGAATGCGTGATGTGTACGCTCATTGCCCCATTACCTGCGTTAGATCTGAAAGTAACACTGTCATTGAAATCCGTAATTTCTTGGGCGAGAAGTACATTTGTCGTGTCCAAATGGCTCCTGGTGTAACAGTAATAAATTCAACAGCACAAAAAGATGAACTAATTGTGGAAGGTAATGACATCGAAGCTGCCGCTCTTATTCAGCAATCTACCACAGTGAAAAATAAAGATATTGGATGGTTTATACGTTTCCGGGAAGACCACCGTCGTCAAGGAGGAAGCTTAATTCCTTTGCTTGTTTTCTTATTTTATAATCTAAGAAATGTTGGTAAACGTAACATAGGCCCGCAACAAAGTTGTTCCAATCGCCTCTTTCATTTGCCATACGACTTATTTCACCCCAACTGAATTTTGAAGTTCTGATTTCAAAGTCGAGCTGCCTTCTCCATATATGGGCCGGTCTACCAACACGTCTCTGGCCTTGGGGGTTCCAATCGAGGCCCTTTCTGGTAATGTCGTCTGGCGATTTATTGAGTGTCTGCCATATTCAACGGCATTTCAGCCTACGAATCTCTGCCTGAATGGATATTATGATGGGTGGTGTGGCATAGATCAGCGTTTCTTATTGTTTCAGGCCAACATATACGTAGGATTTTACAATGGCAACTCTTGACAAAGACATAGATGCTGTTGGTGTCTTTTGGTGCAGCATTCAAAGCTTCAGTGCCACAGAGTAGTACAGACTTCACGTTGGAGTTGAAGATTATCTCTCCTTTGCCGATAATCTCGAAAACTTATTTTGAAAAATAATACATTTGCTGGGCTTTGTGAATTATCTAACGATGTAATTCGCTGATAACATAATTATAAACCATTTTGGTTCATCATGGTTATGCCAATAATTTTTTCACAAATACTGCACGCTTTGGTTCAAAACGAGACAGATTTAGACTGTGGGTGCATCGTATTGCATTTTTTTTCAACATGAACCGACGATCTAAAATTGGATGCAATATAGTTATGCTAGATGTCACATCATCTTTCGTCTGATTTTGTCGTAGTAACTTCCGAACATTGTCTCTTTCCAAACATAAAGAAAAATTGGAATTTGCTGTTGAAAATTTTAGTATAAGAACGGAATTGTTCGAGTAGCTATTGAATATCGCTAAAAACTGTATATCGAGCTAATGGGGGACTGGGGACAATGTTGAGAAACAAGGAGATTGTTTGCCAATATTTGTTTGTGTTATTTGTTAGATGTGGCAGTTTTGAAGTTTTTTTTTCGCTTTAATGGTATTGCACATTCGTTGCAGGAGAAAATCCTGATGACCGACAACTCGGTCGTAAGAATATTGTCCATAATACAGAGGTGCCACCTGCGTTTAACGATTATTACTATAAGAATGGTATGATACGAGTGGCTGATCGTAAATATAGGGTGAAAAACTGCATACAGCTAATTGACGACAATGTTCAGAAATAGAGATTGTTTCCCAATATGTTTAAACTATTCATGTTCATGTTGTTTTTGTTTTTCGTTATAAAAAGCGTGACAAACTTTAATTTATCATAAAATTGACATTGTCATTTTCGCTTTAAGATTTTTTTTACATGTTTTCTGATCATATGTCAGTGGTTGTTCAATGAATTTTTTCAGGTTTATATTGCTTTATTTGACACAAGATTTTATTAATTTAAAGCTATAGAAACAACTTGGTCAACCTTTGGATTACGTAAAATAATTATACTTAACTTATAGAGGAAAAAAATCACGTTGTTGCAGCTAATGCTGATGAGTTTAGTTTATGTACCCACACAGATGAATTTCAAGCTATCAGAATGAGATGTACATGGGGTATAATGCGGTCAATCATCAACTACAATTCATATCGTCGGCATGTTTGAGAACAATTCCAATGCGATTAAGCCATAGCTCCGCTGAAATCACAAAAAACGTATACACGTCGTTAATGCTTTCGTTCTCTTCGGTCTATGGATGAGTGGCCCGAATGACCAGGATGCCCTGAATGGCCCGCATGCGAGTGATGTATCAAAGGTTCAGCATCTTCTAACGATTCATATGCCGTTGCGGACGGATGTTGTTGGGCGCTTTCATGCAGGCCCAACGTAGCATGGGCGGCTGCCTTGGAGGCATTCACTTGAGCCTCTGCCGCCGATGAGGATGCCTTTAGGGTGGCCTCCTTGGTGGCTTCATAATCTATGCTGGCCTGTTTCAGTTGTTCTTCTACTTGTTCAAGCCGTGTCTTTGCCTGGCCCACCATCGACGACTGAGAGGCCAATTGATTGGAAACTTCCTGTGATGTCTGATCGGCATGTTCTGCCACGGCTTTGGCATTGTTAACGGCCGCCGTCAATACGGAAACATGATTGTGGGCCGCTTGAGCTGTCTGCTGGGCAAGTTGAGCTGTGATTTTGGCCGCTTTCAATTGTTCCAGTTCACGCGAAAGAGCACGTTGGGCATTGGATGCTTGCTGCTGTAGTTCTATTAGCAGCACTTGCTTCCCCTCCAAGGCGGCCTGAGCGGTAGCCGCCGCCTGAGAAGCGGCTTGAGCTAGGGTATTTTTCGCTAAGAATGCTGCCTGTTTGGCGGCGGCATGCTGTGAGGCCACCGCACTATAGGCCTGATTGGCCGATCCTTGGGCTATAGAACGTAGGCCACTGCCAATGCTGTAGCCGGATTTGTGACCACTGGAAATGGAATCACTGGTTAAAGGATATGACGATGAGGGGCCACTGGCTGATGATGCTATTTTATAGTCATAGTAGCTATCGTCATATTTACTGTTGACTGGATCACCACCACTATCACCGGATACATCATGATCTGATCCCGAGTGTGATTCCTGCTGGGGTGCAAAGAGAATACTGCCGCCACCACCACCGTGTGGCGAACCCAGCGACGACGATGTTTTATAAACATAACCATTACGTTTTGACAGACGACCCACTGCTTCTCCGGAAGAGTGAAGGGCTACCAATAACATAAAAAACAGACACTTGGAAAACTAATTTCCGGTTCCTTCCGTTAAAAACTTACCTAAAATAACGCAGGTTATTGCTTGTATTAATATTCCGCCGTTCATTACTATTCAGAAATAATTTATGGAATGTCCACTGGATGTTTGTTATACATCAATTTTATACCGCCGCAATGGAATGGTGGCCGGCAACAAGTAACTCAGGCGTTACTATCTCCACTCAGCACCCTGCACTTGGGTGCACACATTCGTATCCATCCAATTTGCTGCTAGCATGTGGCGCCGCACCGCTGCCATTTCGGTTTATACATTAATTTCAGTTATACCTGTTAACATTTAAAATTGTTTCACTTACATTGTTCATCCTCGATAGACATCAACGCCAAAGCAATATATATTTTAATTTGTATTGCTTCTTGCCAATAACCGCATGGTGTGTTGGTGGCGTGGATTTGAGGAAGTTTTCTTGTTTCTGGGCGTTTTTTTTATAGTGGCTTGGCACGTTTCTTACATGTGGGTGCTTAAAAATATAACAAAATAAAACGAGTAGGAGTTTTCGTCGAAAGTCAGGCAGGAATTGATGTGATTGATTGAATGCAATTTTGCCTACAAATTGTATCCTTAATTTGTGTACTTTTTGTAGATAGACCAATTAATAACGATAGTTGGTTTTCTGGCAAATTTTAACCTAAATATCACAGGTATATAGGCCAAGACTGAAGAAACAATTGACGTGAAATGTGGTGACGCTTTCGAAGATTACACTGGGCAACAAGTTCGGAAACATTTTCATTCCCACATTAAATGTATTGTTTTTGAGCCCATGAATGTGAATCCCTATGAAAATCTGAGAACAAATCTGAGAAACCCGCAAAGACCCGTTTTTATTGGGCCTAAAATGAGTAAATGAGCAAGTCGGATGGTAAAATCCTATAACTCTCCAACCGTTTATCGAATCCAATGGTTTCAGCAAACCGGATGCAATTCGACTCAATAATATCTGGTCGTGGAATGCTGTGTAGGATTGTTGACATAATTTGTACCGAGGAAAAACATCGAGGAGAATTTTGGAATTGGTCAATGGGGCGACATAGGCCTGAATATTTGAAACTCTTTTTAAATATTTATAAAATCATTAAGGTTTTCGACAAAAAATATTTTAAACCTCCAGCACCAGCAGTGCCAACAAATCATAGGACCTGATGAACCCGATGTTTTCATAAGATAATTATAATGGGGTTCGTTAAATATTTATAAAATTATTAAGATTTTCGACAAAAAATATTTTAAATATGGGTTTCGTTTTTAAATTTATATTTTGTAAATAAATTAAAAATTTTGTGCCTTATGCTTATTCTATCTATATTACGCAGTGGATATTCCTTTGCAGTTGAGCAATAAAATCTTTGTCTATTTATGTAGGTTGTATGTTGAAGCTGCATTGAGGTATTTATTTTGGATTGATAATTTTGTTGTGATTGTGGTAGTTCGACAACTTCTCAATTTTCACATGATCGTAAATTTCGTATTACAATTTTATTAACATATGTTATTTTGGAAGAGGTCATATTTTTATGTTATGTAATTTTTCAGGAGAGCCGTTTAAATTTGATGTACAAGTAACTCATAAACACTAGTGACAGAAAAGGCTCATGTAATGCTGTGTATGTATGAACTTTGTTACGTGGCGATGCTTAAGCTTACAAACAGCCAGGGTGTGAATGTTATTTATTATTCAAACGTACTTTCAAGGAGGCCGTAGTTGTTGCCAAGTCTCATTGTACTGTCATATAGCTCACATTTATATGCATCAACAGTGCCAACTAATCATAGATGTGCAGTTTATTGGGATTTGCGAATAGGACCAGATGAACCCGGTCTGTTCATATTAAAATTCTTATGGGTTTCGTTCAAACAATGAAGGAAAATTTATTATCCTCTTTTAGGGTTTTTTGTTTTTTTTTTCAAAAATTATATACACATAATAGAAAAAGTATGGGTACATATATTATTTTAACATCAGATTGGTTATTTCTCCAAAAAATTGTTTAAATTTTTAAATTATTGTTGGCATAATACATGAGTCTCTATATCTATAAATGGTTAATAATAACACTCCTATTTATAGATGACATTTACAAAAGTCCCATAATTAACAAAGAAAAAGTCTGCGTACAAAAATTAGATATTGGTTCCCATGGTTTTTATTTCACTTTAAACATCACATTTATACTCTTTTGTCAAACTGACCAAACAGCAGTTTCCAATGTTTTAAAAAATTTATTCGCAATAAATCGTAAAGTTAAAGAAATTAACGCTGCCGAAAGGAAAATTATTGTATATTTGTGGAAACAATGAGAGAAATTGGTGAAATAGTTTAAAGGGCACATTCTTCTATTCCAAGAGTAGTTAATACTGATATGGAAATAGCAAATTGCTTATCTAAACCTCGCTCTGGCCGAACTTCCATATTATCCGAAAGCGAAAGTCCAATTTGTCCTACAGAACCCGTGAATTCCTGCATCAAATTGGCTGCAAGTGTTAACGGACTCTTTAAGGAAACAATTTGCGACGACTCTCTGTGGAAAATCCTTAAAAAGGCTGGTTATCGAGGCCGAGCTGCACGTAAGAAACCTTTTAATTCACAACAAAACCGATAAAAAACCATGGCACAATAACTAAAGGTAGAATCATGGAAACAGCTGATTACCATTTTTTTTTCATTTTGAAAGAATTTTGATTGTCATAATCATTGTTTCACTACCAATTGTTGTTGTAACGTCGAATACATTTTCGTATTAAACATTCAAATCAAAGAATACAAAACAAAAATCTCAAAACTACAGGGTTCTCCAACAAGAGCTGTGATTTTGAATCACCCGGTATTTCGGTAGCTGACACTTTTGAAGCTTTTATTCTTACTAAAAATGGAACGATACACGCTTCAACAACTTAATGAAATTAAAATTATTACTAAAATTCACTACAAAAATGGTGAAAATCTTGCAGTCACAGTTCGCAAAACTAAAAAGTTTCCGGACCGTGTTATCTCTTGAAGAGGGTGATGCGTTTTTGTTGTTGGGCAAAAATATTAAAATCCGAATTGAATGATTGCCAAACTCCAACGAATGATGCTTGCAATTTTGATGATTTGTAGCGACGATTTGTAGACGAATTCGTTTAATGGAAACCAGCACTCAATAATTTCCAACAAAGTGTGTGTTTTTTTTTATAAATACAAAAAAAGTTTATTTAAATACACTTCAAACAATAAATTAAGTATAAAAAATCATTTAAATAATAATAATAACTATGGGACATTTACGTGATAAAATTCTATAAACGTTTTTCTAAACTGCCAACAGTTTAGAAAAAACATTTCACTTGGATACCCTACAAACTGAAATGACAACAAAAACAAAAAAAAGAAGGCATAAAAAACAGTAGACAATAAATACATAAAGCTGAGGGCCACGAGAGCACGACGTTTGCTTACAACACTAACAAAATAAATTAAAAGCTTGGAAAACATGGCGATTTAAAAATGGAATTCAAATATGTCACGTGATAGGCAGCATCTACGCGAGGATGACGCAGCACCTCCCAATCATTTGTAGTATTGGGTGATTTGACGGATCCAGTCCAAGTAGTGAGAAACCTTAACATAAACACCGGGCACATTCACTTGGCCACAGCCAATACCCCAGGACACAACACCGACAACATTCCAAACACCTTGGCGTTCGCAGACCAATGGGCCACCGCCATCACCCTTGCAGGCATCCTTGCCCTCCTCACCGCCAGCGCACACGAAACCAGGATTCAATTTGTAGCTGTAGCCGAGACGAGTCTGACGCAATTGATTCTCACATTGATGGTGCGAGAGAATTGGTACATCGACCTCTTTCAGGATGTTCTGATATTTGCCATGTTCACCGAAGGCGTCTTTGCCCCAGCCGGTGGTCCAGCAACGGGCACCAGTGAAGTCGGAGAATTTATCGGGCATACAGGCGGGGCTAATGTGGGGATTCTTGGTGAAGTCAACGGGCTGATCCAATTTCAAAACGGCCAAATCATTGTCCAAAGTGCCGGCATAGTATTCGGGATGGATGTGCACGGAGACCACATCGCGTTCAATGTAGGGGAAGAATTCAACGTCGTGATTTACGTCCCATTCGCCCAAACGAGCTCTTAAATCGAAACCATTTTGCCTAAAAAGGGGAACAATACAATTAGATTTTTGCTCTCAAAAAAAAGGAAATAAGAATAACTTACGCTTTAATGCAATGAGCAGCAGTGATAACATGTTGGGCATCGATGAGGGTGCCACCACAGGCATAGATGGACTCCTTGGGATCCTTTTTCAAAATGGCCACATGCCAGGGATATTCACCAAATTCACTGTCGCCATCGACATACACGGGATTCTTGATACGTCCAGTAATGCCGGCCGCATTGCGTACTCCACAACGACCCAATTGCTGAGGTGGCTGAGCGGGACGCAAAGGACGACGACAACAGACTTCGTTCACACGGCAGGTCTTCTCTGCGGGACGGTTACCGTAGTAAGCGCGCTAAAGTAAGACATGGAAAATAAAGGCAATTAGTTTTGCGCCAAATTAAGATGAATGGAAAAAATCTCTGAAATATCCGGCGTTTGTGTTTCTTTTCAATACCTGTTCCAATTTTACCGTTTGTGCTAGCACACTACTACTACTACGCTCTTCGCCAACGTCTTTCTGTTCTGCGGCATTACGCCTTCTGCGGTCTTTGGGGAACGTTACAAAAGCACTACCTTCTGCTGTGCCGGGAGCTGGTGTCGGTACGCTATGGGTATTATCGACGTATTTCAAGCCTTTTCCTTGTCGCACACTTTGACGTTGATATTCGGATTGATTGACTTGAGAACTACGATCGTAAAGGTTTTCATTGCCTGCTCCTGTGGAACCATAGCCAGTAGAATAACCTTGGGATTGGCCATAACCTCCATCGAGGCCAGCGGCGGTATAGGGATTTGGTGATCCAAAGCCAGCATCAATTGGTGGATAAGAGGGGGCATGACTGCCGGGAGATGTTTGGGAGAAACCACTTGGTGGATAGGAGGAAGAGTGGCTGCCGGAGGATATTTGAGCGGAACCACTTGGTGGATAGGAGGAGGAATGACCTCCAAAGGACTCCTGGCCGGAACCACTTGGCGGATATGAGGAAGAATGACTTCCGAAAGATGTGTACCCGGGACCACTACCCGGATATGAGGCCGAATGACTTTCGAAGGAGGGCGGATATGACGAAGAGTGACTTGCAAATGAGGCATGATTGGAATGGTGTTCATAGTGCTCACTACGATGATGCTCATGATGATGCAGCGGACTTGGTATGGGGTGCACATGCGGTGATGTTAAATGGGCTCCACTGTGATACTCAAATATCGGTTTACTTGGAAACATTTCCACGTCATAATGGCCACCGCCCGTTGGCGGCGATGAGTAATGATGTATCGGACCAGGTCCGCTAACTATTTCCGGATAATGCTCATGATGATGATGGTGGCCGTGATGGTGGTCGTGTTCGAAGCCTGTATAGTGTTCGTGGTGATGATAGTGGGTGTTTTCGATCACACCCCCTTTGGGCTTGAAGAAACTGCCGACCTTGGCGAAAATATCCGCATTCGGAGTAACATGGAGATTAACCAAAGGTTTAACCACCTTTTCGCCGTAATCTGTTTTCTGTACTTGTACCGAAACCAAGGGATTGACATTGATCAAGCCCAGGTTCAGACCATTAGGACCAATTCCACCGAAATAGGGATTCTGAGCTGGATAATGATCGCCCAAAACATTGGGTGGATAGCCACCGGGATGATTGGGATAGGGGAGACCAAAGGAGACCCCATATGTTGGCAAGATTTTGCGCTGTATCAATTCGATGGCTTGCAAAGCAGCCGGGTTGTTAAATAAACGCTAAGAAGTGAAAAGTAGGGGAATCTTGTTAACAGACCTCGAGACAATACGAGCTGATCATGTACGTCTGGGGACATGCAACATTAGGAGGCGTGCGTGCAATAGAGAGGCAGAGTTCTTGGAACTCCATGAAAGTGCGGTTAACATACGATGATTTTGTTGGTTGGTTTTTTTTTTTTTGTTTTTAGTTGGGTTTAGTTACTTGAAGCACCTACGCCACCGCACATAAACTACTCAATCACACGCACGACATCCTTGGTCAACGAGATCAACAATCCTGCAAAAAGTGAAGGAACATGAAGACGTTTAAGTTGGGGCAGCGTAGTGTGCAGCATTAATTCTGGATCAGGTATTAAATGTGTTAGCAAAGGCTTTAGTTTTGAATTAGATTTGTGCGTTTGCTTGGCCGTTTTAGAAACTGTAACACAGATTGGGTTAAGGGCAACACAAACAAAAAAAAACCACTTACCCCTTGAGAATCCAAAGGCAAATCTCCGGCTTCACCATTCGAGTCTTGTTTCTCTTCAGCCTGGTCGGCTTCACGTTTGCTGCGCTTCTTCTCTTCGTCTGTCTTGGCATCGGTGGCGTCTTCCTTCTTATCGGGATTGGCGTTGACGGTAATATTTGCGGCCGCTTCATCACTTAGCGCCTCAATATCCTTACCCAAGTTACGAGGATCAATGGCCAGAATTAAATCTTCTTTGCGGCCAATGCGATCGGCGGCGGGGCACTGGTTGAATGGTACACATTGACAGTCGACGAACTGATTGCGGGATGTGTCATAGCCAGCGCCATTGTACAGCGATTGGTCGTTGCCATAGCCGGAAGTCAAGCTGTTGAAGTTGTTCGACGAGGAGGCTTGGATGCCACCAACGTTGTGCAATTCCTTTTTGTAGTAATCGGGATTTTGACTGTGGTAGCTCGAACCAGGGGAGCCGGAAGCAAAGTTTGAGCCCGAACCGTAACTGGAACCAGAACCAGATTGACCGAAACCGGATGAACCAAAACCTTGCGACGATGACAAAGAAGAACCGTAGGAGTTGAGACCGGCACCGGGTTTGTACAGGTCACCATTGGGCTTAAAGCCGTTGGAACCCTGAGACAACAGACCACCCTGTGAGGCAGCATTGAAACCGGAATTGTATGAACCTTGACTCTGGGCATAAGATCCTTGAGTTTGAGGATTAAAAGCGGTGGACGATTGGGCCAAAGTCGAAAAGTCGGTGTTAATAGTTTGACCAGATCCAACCGGAATTGCAACACTGGGAACTTTGGCCGCATCGGCGGAGCTATCCACATGATGATAATGATGATGGACATGTTGTTGCAAGGCAGCAGCTGCAGCCGCAGCATCAGACAAGGATCCGCCCACCACAACTTTGGTACTGGACGACTGAGCGGACGAGGCGGAAGAAGATTGATGACTGTAGAAGTTGCTTTGTTGAGAACCGGCGACATGTATCTTGTCCGGGTTTTCAAAGGAGTAGGGAGGAATGTTGTTGTTGTTGTTGTTGCCGCCGTTGTATACCGGACCCGGAGGTTTGCTGCCATAGATAATCGCGCCGGGTGGAGGCTTATTGAAAGAAGTCATGCCGGGACCGCCGCCAAGCGCAGAAGGTGGAGGGGACTCCAAATAGGGACCATTGTAATTGCCGCCTGGGCCGGTGGGTCTGTAACCCGGTTTGTATGATGATTCATAGCCGACTTTGCGTGGTGGACCAAACGAATTGATGGACGACGATGGAGGACCCATGGGAGGACGGCCATTGTAGAAACCGGGTGGAGGCATTGGTTTGGCTGGGCCATAGGGACCGCCGCCATACTTGGGAGGAGGAGGACCACCTGGAGCATAAATGTTGGAGTAGTAGGGCCGTTTGCCCTCAGTTTCACAGCTCATTAAACCCAACGAGCACAATTTGTCACGCACCAAATTACGAGCCTGCATATCATCGCCCTGCATGAGAGCCTGATCGATGTTGCCATCAGCATACACCTGGTCGTAGTCATTCAGAATTCGACCCTCACGACGCGAGGTTATAATTTGTTCGATCAGCTGATTGACATCGGTATCATTGCTGTAGATGGGCTCGTGTACACCATAATTGCGACCTTGACCCTCTTCCTGTTTGGGTTCGGCATCGGCATCAGCCGCTCGGCGACTTAACATGGAGTCCTTAACGGGCACGGGTACCGACCAACTGCCCGACCAAGAAGATTCTTCCGCCTGTGTTGTGTATATGGCGACGGCCATTAAAACCGAGGCCATTAGGGCCCACTGCAACGTAACGCTCATGCTGTTGAAATGAAATGGACAGAAAGAAAGGAAAAGAGACAAAGAAAAACAATAAGTAACCTTCAAATTTGTTCACATTAGTTCGAGTTTGGTTCGAGCTGATAAATGATGGTTATGAATATTAAGTAATCGTTCGCTGATGGCTTGTCGGTGGGCTGTCTGCTATTGAAGACACCTCCACGCCACAAAAAAACACACACATTTGGCCTCAATACCCTAACACTCAAGTGGTCATTGTGCTACTTTTGCGAAACCCAAAACAAACCATAAACAGAGCCATTAGCTGCTGCCGAGCCGGACCGGTTTCAAGAGAGAGAGAGAAAGAAAAAAAAAGATTTCCAAGATTGACTCATAATGGCGCAGCGAAAGAAAAATGTACTGCGCAAGCGTGCGCGCTCGCACAGCAGCTACTCTATTGTTACTTTTACTTTCGTTTTAAGGTCATTAGCTTAAAGCCGGCAATGTACGAGGCTTGGCTGGCAGTGCAAACAAGCCATGGATGACTTGGTCGGGTATTGTGCGCTGGTGGTTGAGCAAGATTTGTGTGTATGACCAGATAAAGATAAACCCAAGTTAAGCATCCATCCACTCAAAAGTGTACGTGGTGTTTTATGAAGTAATTTTCGATAGTTTGTTTTTTTCCAACTATTTTTTTTCGTTTCGTTTCGTCTTGTCTTTCTTTTCTCGCTGCCTCTTCGATTATCATCTTTACACATCTCGCAAACGGCTTGAAATTATTTTTTTTTTGCCATGTTTGTTGACTCAATTCGAGGAGTGTATACCATTTTTTTTTTGTGACACTAACTTTGCCTCTGACAGCTGTCAAGCCATGCAGGGACGGAAGGAGGAAGTAGTAAATTTCCTCTTTAACGCCCTATGACTTTTTGGCTGTGCTGTTGTGTATTCATGACATAACATGCAAACTACGACTTCAACTCCAGATGTTTACTTGGAGCGTGGACTGATTTTAAAGCAATCGTTTTATTTCTGGAGCGCAAACTGTTATGCAAAAAGCGCAACACTCGCTCGCTCACTCACTCTGCGTGTCGGCGGTCTTTTACGATCACCGAAAGTGGCAAGCACGAAAGTTTTGTAACTTTGTTTTTATTACAGTTACCAGTTATCAGACAAAAAAAAAAACCGGATGTCTGTTGTATGTTGCATGGCGATGTAGGTGGTGGTGCTTGGTTGGTTAGTTATGTAGCATTCAAGTAGTTTTCTTTTATTGTTCACCGTGCAGTGTTGCATTTTATGCAAATTTTCTTATTCCCCAACAAATCGTTCGAAGGGGGGAAGAAAAACGCTTTTGTTTTCCACACAATTTGCATTTGTTTACGAGTTGTTGTTTGCTGTCAGTACGCATGAAAAAGGGAAATTTATGGAAATTCACGACTTTACCGGAAATATTGGAGTGGCTGATGGTCACGGTGCAGGTTCAAAGGTTAATAACTTTGCCTTAGAGTTATTGAGGTATCAGAAAATCAACCGTGAAAAAATATGAAAAGTCACAGGGTGTCTCAGACTCTCAGCTGTTATGATGATTCAATTAGTTGATTCACCCTTTAACCGGCAATACCACTCTGACGATGTCTTCATTAATTGTGTTTAATATCGTAAAAAAAATTTTGGCATTTCCAGTATTTCTGTTATGCCAGGGATACTATTGTTATGAAATTAAACACAATTATTGACGACCGTTTTGCCAGTTAGAGGGTTAAGCCATTGAAACACAAACTGTATAGAGCAAGCAAAAGGTTAATACTTCAACTGTACAAAAGCTATACAATTTTCGGTATTGTGACCTAGAAGTGTTCGCTATATGTTAATTTCTTAGATAAATGCCTTTTCGAATAATAACAGCTGTTGTTCTGGATCAGCTGATTGCGGAAATTGTTGACTGGATCAGCTGTCAATTTCTTATGTACATTCCAATCAATTTGGCTGAGGAAATTGACAGGCCATTTTGTTTTCTGAAAATGTTTGCTAAAAACGTAGAAAGGAAATTCCCAATAAAATAAAATGTTTCAGTTTTCGTACATTATTGGGAAATATGTATGTTAGAGTCTAACTTGGCTGAATATTGAATACTGTGAAACATAGTATTTTTATATGACAATATGTGAGTATTTATTTTGTATTTGACTTTCCTGTCTTTTCTGTGAAAAAAAGAAAGAGACAAGGGCTCTGTACTCGGAAAAAAAAATAACGAAAGGGGGGAATAAGTCAGAAAAAGATTTATTCTAGAAGTTCGCTTGAAGAGTGCAGACCTATAATTTTAAAACCGTCTATCAGATAAAAATTGGAAATAACCTATCATGTATATGATTTTTCAATATCCGAATATAGCTAGGGCCAAACTGACGCCTCTGTCCCACGCTATGTATTTTTATATTCCCGACACTGCGAAATTCATTCTCTGTGTGCCGACTTCGTTTTGCAATAACTTCAAAGTAACAGATAAAGAGCAAAGAAAACTAAAAAAGAAATTCTTAAAATGAGAGCGAGAGCGACTTAGGGAAAACTAGAATAGTATAGTCTCTGGAGATTTGCACGTTGGAGATAATTCAAGGTCCACTGGCTACCGTTACAAACTATTATGTGCCTGTCATTATATTCTGATGCAAAATAATGGAAAAGGTATTGAGATATTCATTATCTGGTAATGCTCATGATAAGTGACATTCGAAAGCGGTTGGTTGGAATTCTGTTTCATTCTTGTTTTATACGAATGAAATGGGATAATTACAAAATTCCTTTATTCAATAAATGCACACGCTTTTTTTAATGTTTACACACAAGTAAAACGCGTGTTTGTAGCAAGTAAAGCTTTTTTCCTCTACACAAAGCTTATTTGGATGTAAATATAACTTGTATAGATTTAAATATTTATATTTTTGCAAAAAAAAAAAAATAGAATAATCAATCGAGTAACAGAAACAACACTGCTTGTAGCGTTTTGAAAAGTAAACATTTGAATAAAGGCAGGCTATGAAATCTCTTTGAATCCGACTTTCGGTGTCGACATTATTCTATTGATCGCCATCAATGATGGCAATAAATTGTTTGGTGGTTTTGTTGAGAAGGATCTAGACATTTTCAGAAAATGTAACTTGCTGGTCAACCTGTAGCAGCACAGGGTGTAGATACAGGGTGTCAAAAATTAAAACTTCAAAATATGAACATTTATGAAGGAAGACATTCTTTTCGCGTATTCCCCAAAGACATGTTATGGCAAATATGTGAGAGACAACTCTTTGTCTCTTTAATTTAATTTCACACATTTTCACATTTTGCCCAAAGTAATGGTGACGGCAGAAATATATAATGGACAAAACTGGTG
This sequence comes from Hydrotaea cyrtoneurina, assembly GCA_958296145.1. Classification (NCBI taxonomy): domain Eukaryota; kingdom Metazoa; phylum Arthropoda; class Insecta; order Diptera; family Muscidae; genus Hydrotaea; species Hydrotaea cyrtoneurina. The sequence continues at coordinate 13,413,280 of OY282515.1, forward strand.
AAAATTTGCGCCATGTTTTTTCTGTGACAACGAAATTTATTTACAAAAAAATATTTCCAAGTAATTAAATTACTTTAAAAAAAAATAACAAATTACATCGATCGTGGAAATACATTTTTTGTGACACCAATGCCACATGCCAATACCATTTTAATGAAAATCGTCAACAAAAGTTTCCACGTAAGGAAAGAAATGCCTCAACCAACTTGATTGGAATGTACATAAGTTGCATTGTTTTGAACAGCTTTTTGTTTTTCTTTCTTTTCACCATAACATTAAACATTTTTTGTTTTTGCATTCCCACATCATTACACTGTTTTTTTTTTTTTTTTTTTGCTTAACACTATTTTATATTTCTTCTTCCTTCACTTTCAATTTCGTTGTCATTTCGTCCATTCCACTTTAAGCTACATTATTTTTTTTTGTTTTTGTCAAATTCAATCCAAGGTCTTTATTTCATAACCATATTTTTTTTTGTAAATCTGTTGCTTGTTTTTCATTTTAAAATATCACTGGATAGGTGTTTTTTTTTATGGTCGGTTGGTTTGGTAAACTCACATTATGCTTTTGTTTAAATCCTTATGTAATAAGATAAGTATGTATGTGTGTGTGTGTGTATAAATAAATATCCTTTTGTTCGGCTGTTACTTGTGATCCACTTCGTTTGTTGTCTTATCGTTGACTGTGCTCTGTTGGCCAGACCCGCTTCTTTTTATACAATAAAATGCCATAAGAGCACTCCCAACACCACCACCACCACTACCACCAACAACTCTACACGCAAGATCAGCACTATCAACGTCACAACAGAGCATGTCTTTGCTTTGATTCGTTCGGCTTTTGGAAAATCTCCCAAAATTTGAATACCACATTTTGGCGGCTTAAACTCAGCTCAGCTCAGCTTAGATTGAGATTCAGTTTTGTAGTTTAAGTTAGTACCGAGTATTTCTCTTAAATCTCCCCTAGTTATCATTGTTGTTGTTGTTGGTGGAGCGATCGTCTGTATGCACTGTGACGTCATATGAATGTATTGGATTTTCGGCCAATACGATTTGGGGTTATACCGTTTTGAATTTTTGATTTTTCTACGAATAATTGGAGGACGTTTTTGGGTTTTATGTTTTTGGATTTTTTTCGTGACAATTTCCACCGGCGATTTAATTAATTTCTGAATTTTACATGGATCACAGTTAAAGTTCTTCGGCCAAACGAATTTTAAGTGTATAATGAAGGTCTTTCTTTTTGAACAAAAAGTATTTACACTTTATTAAGACCTTGTATTGGATTTCAGAATTTGAGGTTTTTCGAGTTTCCCAAAAAAATTACAGGCGAGGGGTTCGGAAACTTGGTCGTGGAAGTGGATCAGCTCTTACTTTTCTCTAACGGCTGACGAATCGGGACAGGAGCGAGTTCAGGAGTTTTCTCTGTAACTCTGGAATTGCAAACCAAATAGATATTTTCCATTCGCGTAACAGCCAAGTTATTTGTCGTGCCGAAAATAACCCCCTCAAAGATTAAAATCTACGTAGAAAGCCAATCGGCCCTCAAACACTGCAACACGTGCATTTTGTAAGGATTTCAACGAGGTCTATTAAAAGTAAGATTGAGAATGGTCGCCATTCAAATGCACTTCGCCATTAGTGGTCTCACTGGACAAAGAACAGAAGAAATGTCATCAGGTTTTAATAAAATTCGGTCTGCTCGACGAATCTAGTAAAAAAAAGCCGGGTCGGCTGGAGTCCATACAAATGTACATTTTTTTTAATTTACACTGTCCAAAGAGCAAATATTTGATAAGATTTTAATAAATTTTGTCGGAAGACAATTTTCAGACCTAAAACGACTAGTGTTGAATCGCATTCGCTGAATATTTAAAACCCCAGAGGTTTTATAAATTCGAAAGGCCAACGGTGGAATTGTCCCAAAGAGGGCGACGCACAGTGGTCAATTTCGCGAGATAGCGGTCAAAACTGTATAACTTTTGGCCGGATTGGTATTTTTTTACGCTATTTGTTTTGTTCAATAGAAGGGACTTTAAGCTTCAATTTGCGTGTTCAAACGTAAAAATCGACTGATAGGAACGTAAGTAATGTGGAGTTAAAAATGCATTTTAATTTTTTGTTGAATTTCCATGTAAAAGTTGAATATTTTGACATTTTAAATAGGTATATTTTTTATAATTTCTTATTTTCTTCTATCGTATTTTACAACCAATACTTATTTATTATTCCTAAACTTAATTTTGGTCAGAAAATGCCAACATTTTATTTTCTTCAGTTGGTGTCGGCATACTTTCTAAAATCCTTTTTGTGCGTCTGGGGCTTGCTTCCACTATTTTTTCAATGATAGCAATTTTTTCTCTTTTTAGTTTTCGATGGTTGAATTTGATGCAGAAATGAATCCTTTATGATGCTACAAGAAACTTCTTCATTGATATGTTTAAGCTTGCGTCTTCGTGATCTTTCACTACAATTATCAATTGGCTTTGCTGGTCGACCACCTTTTCCAGTTTCCGTGGTAGTTACTGATGGCTTTTCAAAAATAAGTTTATTTCTTAGCCATTCTTGGTACCGTTTTCTTAAAGTATTTAAAAAGTTTTTTATTTTTAACTTATGAATTTTAATTTCTTGTTTGTCGGATATTTTGAAGAATGGATTATTCATTATATGTAAAATAATGTCGTTTTCATCTTTCCGTTCAAAATATATATCAGATAGAACACTATAACTGAATTTAGCCATTGTTTAAACAATAATGAATAATAATGACTTTGGATGATATGTACGTCAATCGTTTCGTTTGTTTTCGTGCACTGGATAGCACTAAGTTGTGACAGTGCTGTTGTCTCTTTCATTTTTGTGATGTCCATTTTATGTTCTTTCATTCTCGTTTCTAATGTTCTCTTCGTTGTGCCTATGTATATAAGTTCGCAGCTCGCAGGTCAATAAGAACTCTTGTACAAAATTTCATCAAAATAAATGCATAATAGCCACTTTCACATACAAATAACTTCTCAAAAAATATGACGTGAATTTGTACCGAATATCTTACCTTGGGTCAGAAAAATTGCTGTAGCTCAAAAAGTGCAGTCCCGATGCATGGACATGTATATAAAGGAATGTAGGGGAGGGTTAGGATTACAAAATACTAAATTTGTGTTTTAACTCAGCTTGACTCACAGGAGTTGTGCTCTATGAAGTAGGAAATTTCCGATAAATTAGACCTTTTTTAAAAAAAATATTTAAATTGTTCTGAAAACAGTAGAGCTTCAATTTTTTCTACCAGTGATAGGAAATAAGTTAAGTTACAACACAAAATTGAAAAAATCTTGAAAAACAAAAAAGTTATGATCATTTCAACTTTAAAAATTAACTAAAAATATTATAATTACTAAATTCTGAAAAAGCCCATTTTGGACCACCCTGTTTTCAGTGAAATAGTTAAAATAGAGTTCTAATTTTTTGGCTCCCGAGGTTTACTACTGTCTACTTTCATATGAGTCTAATAACTTTAAAATCGGAGACCAAAAACCAAAAGGAGTTTTGGCCGCTATCTCAAAATATTGACCACAGTGCGACGGCTCACAGTGAACGATTTTCTAAATTTAGCGGGCCTAACTTATTTTCAAAAGTAGATTACGTCGCGGCTGGGTACTAAAAAAATTGGCCAAGAGGTCAATTTCGTTCGGGCGAAAGTTACCCACCAAAAATTGGAAACACTCCTTCCACTTTTCCACATTGTTATTGCTTTCTTTAAATCCTTTTAAAACGACAAAAGTCTGTTTGTTCAAAGTCATACACCCGGTATGACTTTCCAACCAGATGAAAAAGGCAAGACGTTCGACGATTGTTGGCGAAGGGGGTAGAGAGAGTCACGTAATTCAAATTTGGTTTTTTAAATGAAAATTTAAGAAAAAATAAAAATTTTTTTGACATTGTCAACTTGATGTTGTTTATACAATAGAAAAAGGGCACTTCAGAAACAGGCACGAGTGTTTGTTTTCAAACAGTCATCGTGTAAATGCTCATGATTTTATGCAAGGATTTCAAAAGAAAATGTAATGAAACACGGGGGGGGGGGATCGGAAAGTCATCATGTAAATGGGGACATACTGCTATCGAAATCGATAGTTTAAAACAATAAAAGCTTCAACACTGGCAGCTACCGAAATACCGGAGGATTCAAAATAACACCTTGTTGGAAAACCCTTTATATTTCAACTTCCTTGCGATTAACCTTTCTCCCACTTCTCCCACCAAAAAAAAAAAACAACATTTAACTCAAACTCTATCAGTCTACCACACACATGTACTAACCTATTTTTCTTTCACAACCTTGAATTCCAAATGGTGCAGACATTTATTGGTTGACTCTCGAATATTGACCACAAGACCAAATCTATTGACCACAATTTCCATGTGATGATCATGTTTTTTTTGTTTGTTTGCTTTTGGTACCTATTTCTGTTGCTAATGATGATTCATCTTTTTATGGGCATTTAAGCAAATCATGCATGCGTCTTTTTAGACCGATTCAGGTTTTGATGGGACGGCTCGCAATTCAAAGTGAATGCGTGAAGTGCATACGAAATGAATGAAGGCAGAGCAAAAATAAACGGTGACACAAATTATGACAGCAACGCACGACATTGTTTACATTTCGTACATTAAAAAAAAACATCACAAAATAATAAAATCATAATAAGATTAATAATAAGCATTGGATGCAAGCATTTCTTTGGAAACGTGTGTGAAGGTCGTTTAGAAAAAACAAATCGATTTAATCGAAAAAATAACGGTCACAGCTTTAACAATAGCATAGTTTTTAAAACAATCAATTAAACAGAATTTCAAATTCACAATATTCCCAACTCAGCTGGTTTGTTTTTTTTTTTCATTTTGGCTTTGGTTCGTTTTCGTTTTCAACAGCCTTAAAGAGTTCAAAGAACTAGTCAAGAAATTCCCACGAATTTTATATCAGAATTTGAATTTGAATCAAATGTATTTGGCTTACTTCAGGCACTGCTTTAGTTTTATATTTACAACAACAAAAACAAGGTATTTAATGAAAATCTATTTTCGTAGAAATGATTAACATTTGGATTATGACGTTGCTAATCAATTCAAATCGTTGGCTGCCGGTCAATCCAAGTTACTACTGACCATACTCACTTGCTCGGAGACCGTCACCCAAGCTCAGTCACTCGTTCGTTGTTGTTGTGATTTTGATGAATGATCACTGACTGTTCACACACTTCGAGCAGCAAACAGAAATCAAAATGTTAATTTTAAACATAAACGCTTTTTTTTTTTGCTGTTGTTGCTTAAATATGAACCTAAGTGTGTTTGTGTTGTACGCTAAATCAATGATCTTCGGTAATTCCGAATGTCGTTGTTGGGCCATTAACCCATGGTGGGGTGATGATGTTTTTCGTTTATTGATGTTTCGCTTCGAAGGGAAACTCTTGAATACAAATCAATTTCACAAATTAGTTCCTTTAATTCAAAATTAATTTGATACCGTATTTAGAAAAATGTATAACAGCTTTACAAACCTTTGATAAGAAAAATGTGTGAAAATACAAAAACAATTTAAACACTTCTTTCTTCACCTAGGTTTATAAAGCATTTATACATTTTTATGAATATGGGGGTATGAGTCACGTCTCTTGAGAACCGTAGGTAAACAATTTACTCTACGAAAAATGCCCCCCAAACAAATGAAGGATGCCCCAAATGATGAATTCTCGCCCAAAATGAAAATTTCTCCAAAATTTCAGACAAATCCCCCAAAAATTTATGAAAAATTACCCGATGCAGAATCCCCCAAATATTATGAAAAAATACCCCAAAAAACACATCACTGTCGGACGCGATTTATGATTGACTTCTGTTATGAAAATATCTCCAAAAATATTTGGGGTATGAGTCACGTCCCTTGAGAACCGTAGGTAAACAATTGGCTCTATGAAAAATGCCCCCGAAACAAATGAAGGATGAATTCTCCCTTAAAAGCCCAATATGAAAATTTCCCCAAAAATTCTGACAAATCCCCAAAAAATTTACGAAAAATTACCCGATGCCCCCAAACAAATGAAGGATGCCCCAAATGATGAATTCTCCCTTAAAAGCCCAATATGAAAATTTCCCCAAAAATTCTGACAAATCCCCAAAAAATGTACGAAAAATTACCCGATGCCCCCAAACAAATGAAGGATGCCCCAAATGATTAATTCTCCCTTAAAAGCCCAATATGAAAATTTCCCCAAAAATTCTGACAAATCCCCAAAAAATGTACGAAAAATTACCCGATGCCCCAAACAAATGAAGGATGCCCCAAATGATGAATTCTCGCTTAAAAGCCCAATATGAAAATTTCCCCAAAAATTCTGACAAATCCCCCAAAAATTTATAAATCACCCAAATATTATGAAAAAATACCCAAAAAACACATTTAAAAAAAAAACATTTGGGGTATGAGTTAGGACGCCTAAGAACCGTAGGTACAATTGGCTCTATAAAAAATTCCTCCAAAAGAAGATGTCCCTAGAATAAATGAAAAAAAAACCCAATATGAACATTTTCCAAAAAAATCTGAAAACAATTTATTTATTACCCAATGCAAAACCTCCAACATTATGAAAAGTACCCCAAAAAAACATATAAAAAATAGGGCGGTCTCGATATATGATTTAAAAAATATACCCAAAAATAAAAAAAATGTCCATTTTATGAAGCAGTGTTCATATGAACATGAAATGTTACCTAAAAATTATGAAAAACTGCCCAATTTTGTATGAGATTTTGTTTGTGGGGAATTGTTCAGTTTTTTTGGGGGGGCATTTTCCATAGAGCCGGTACAATTGAATGCCTAAATCTTCATAATCAATGTCTTCTGATTTAGTGTGGTTAAAGTTGGCCAGTGCCTACAGACGAGAGACCTCACGTGCCCCCACAACAAATAGTCTGGTGGGGGGTCATTAACCGCATAAAACTGTGGATTTTGTCAGAATGCAATGGCAGCTCCTGATCATCTTCTTCAGACCAAATTCGACAATTACGTTGACGTATCCGTTGAGCCACAATATTATTTTGATAAAAAAATGTGATCTTCTTTGTGCTTTCTCTTCCGCTCCTGCACCAGCTGTATTTTGTATGGCTGTACAGAGATCTTCCAGGTGGTCGATTAAAACAAACCTAATTCAAGTGATCGGCGTTGGATGGACATATCACGATCGTCATTAGCGCTGGCGGATGCAGCAGCAATATTCTGCTCGGTTCGCACTCTACGATTATGGGTGTCAAATTGGGCTTGACAACCAGCAAATTATGATAATAAAACTTAATGATTTGTCAGGCTTTGTTCGTTTGTAAGTCTGAAAGTCGAACGAAAACGTAATCGTTTCAATATAAATTCTGGTTTCTGTACGACAATTCGTACGTCAAGTCACATTCGGTCGACATCGTAAAACAGGCTGTTATTTCATGCATTCCGTGATTGCCTTGAAAGAGTTTTTCGATAAGAAAGACTACGCCAGCTTTCCCCTCCATCTGTGTGGATTCCTTATTTTTTTTAATAAGGGATCTGTTCTTCTGTATTCAGTCAGGGATTTCTGTATGACATGGTGTTATGTTAACTTATCAGAAATTCGGTCGGCCCCATTCTTTGTAAACGTGAGGCCCATTATTATGTACAGTATGCTTTGGACCTGGGATCTTTGGTCTTTTGGAGTCCACTTCCTTGTTCTTGTAGGTGTTTAACGAAGGATCTTTGTCTCGTATACACCAAGGATTACTTCTAGCTGCTTTTGCAGTAGTAAAATAAGTGTATTGTACAGTGACCGCTCGTCGAGAGAGTTATCTGTTCCTTTTCGATTTTCTTCTTCCTCATATGGCGTGTTAATGGCGAAGTCAAAGAAAGTCGTCCACTATCTTTAGGCAAATGGCGTATCCCCTCAACGGGTTAACATGATTGCCAATCATTAATATTTGGCTAAAAAAAGCACCATTTACACGCACAAATTTGATTTCAGTGTTTTTGATTTATTATTTTATTTCTGGTTTTAGCGCAGACATTTTTTTTTCGAAGCCCTGTCTGCCGTCGATTTGAAATCTAAACACGAATATAAAATAAACGCATTGATGACGTACTTGGTGGCATTGGGGGGATTTAGAAAATAAAATGTGTAGTTTGAGTCATAACGAACAGCAAATCATGCCGACGTTCATTAACGATTTACAATTTCTGATGTATTCAAGCGTGCACTGTAAAAGGGTCAATTGCAACAACAATAACAACAAAATACCTTGCAAGACTTAGTTAGTCATGTACTGATGGGACCGAATCACACCGAACTGGTCTGTTTGTTGAACTGTGACTTTGTATGCTGAAGTTGTCTTGACGTCACAACCAGTGTGTGGTCAAAATCTGTGTCACATCACTCCGATGTGATGATGGGACAGACTTACAATTTATTTTTATTTTTTTGTAATTACACAGATTTGTGTTGAATTTTGTTTTTACAACATTTTCCATAAATCATCCCGTATTGCAGTTTGTGGTTTGCTCTTATTTGTGTTTTCGTTTATATTTTGTATGAAGTCATGTTTGTTGTTTTTTTTTTTCTTTTGGCAACTTCGTAGATTGGTGGAGTTTTGACATTCGATATGCAAGTTGTGTTTTTTGGGAAAACAATTTTTTGTTTACTGTTTGCTTGATGTTATATAATTTTTGAGTTTGTATATTTTTTTTGTTGTTTTTGGTTCAGATTTCATTCATGAAATCTGAAATCTTGGGAGTTTGTTTTGTTTCTGTTTTTCGTTGGGGTTTATGGTCTTTTCTGGGGCTTTGCTTTAATTTGTTCGAAATGTTTCCACAAAATTTGTAAAGTGTTAAAATGTGTTGATATATTGTTGTAGTTATTGTTTTTGTGGAGGGGAGGGCAGTTGTAACATTTGTTAATATGTATTTACTTGGGCTTGTTGTTCGTCAGGTGAAGAGCGATTTATGTGAAAACTTACTAATGGACATAAAATTCCCCGGGGTCCCGAAAAAGATCAAGATCATGTTGTATTTCTCTAATCACCGGGGTCCGTACAAAGATCAAGGCCATTCTGTATTTCTTAGTTCCCCGCTATCGATGGGCAAAAATTTATGTAATTCTCAAAAAGTATTCGTGGACTTTCGACTGCTAACCAGAGGAAATGCCAAAAAGCAAAATCCTTTCCGGCCAAAACTTGGATATGTTGAACAACAGGAACACATTTATGAGAATGTCATTAGAATGTCATTAAAGCCGCAAGTAATTGGCTTTGTTAGGGACATTAACACATGGTTCGATTAGGAGGAAACCCTTCCGCTCCCTTCTATTGTTGCAAGTGTGCATTCTGCAGACAACACAGACAATTTGTTAATGAAATATTTATTTTCGTTTTGTGTTTAAAAACTGAAGAAAACACAGAAAATTTGTACAAGTGAATGTAATATTTATTTCGATTGATAAATGATAATAAATATTTTTTTTACAAAAATATTTAAATTTTTTTTACAAAAATATTTTTAATTTTTTTTACAAAAATATTTGTATTTTTTTTACAAAAATGTTTTTAATTTTTTTACAAAAATGTTTTTAATTTTTTTTACAAAAATATTTAATTTATTTTTTACAAAAATATTTAATTTATTTTTTACAAAAATATTTAATTTATTTTTTACAAAAATATTTAAAAAAAAATTTTTGTATACATACAGGGTGGCTGATGAATATTGCTACAGTTGTATTGTTACGGTCAATAGAAATTTGTTTTGTACAGAACTCTGCCGAAAGAGAATACCGTGTGCCGTGAGGCGTGTGGTTTCAGCAAGATTGTGCAACTTGTCACATAGCTAGTCCTGTGATGACAGAATTTCAGCGAAAATTCTCCAGTAAAGAAACTCGCCATTGCGTTGGCCCCAAGTTATCCTGACCTTACTGCACCTGACCTTACTGCACTTGACTTTTTCATGTGCGATTATTGCAAAAGGAAGTTTACTAAACAAACCCATAGAATTTGAAGGAAGTTTACTAAACAAACCCATAGAATTTGAATGATTTAAAGCAATGTATATTAAAGCAACAATTCAGACAATTCCCGCTGCAACTCTCCAGGGTGAATGCATTTTTTTTACCAAGTAGTATTAGAAAAAAAAACATTTAAAAGATTTAATAACTATGTATTAGTTTTTAAATGAACAAAGTTCAAATAATTTATATGAGTTAAAAAAAAAGTTGTTTGAGTTTCTTAATGTACATAAATTCATCAGCCACCCTGTATATACATTTTTTTTACAAAAATATTTAAATTTTTCTTACAAAAATATTTTTTATTTTTTTTACAAAAATGTTTTTAATTTTTTTTACAAAAATATTCATTTTTTTTTACCAAAAATATTTAAACATTTTTTTTTATACATACATATATACATTTTTTTTTACAAAAATATTTAAATTTTTTTTACAAAAGTATTCATTTTTTTTACCAAAAATATTTAAATTTTTTTTATACTTTATACTTTATACTTTTTTATATTTTAATTTTTTTTTATTTTTCGTACAAAACTATTTTTAACTTTGTTTACAAAAATATTTTTAATTTTTTTTACAAAAATATTTAAATTATTTTTACAAAATTATTAATTTTTTCAATGACAATACATTTTTCATTATTTAAAAAAATTTAAATATTTTTGTAAAAAAATTTAAATATTTTTGTAAAAAAAATTTAACTATTTTTGTAAAAAAAATTTAAATATTTTTGTAAAAAAAATTTAAGTATTTTTGTAAAAAAAATTTAAGTATTTTTGTAAAAAAAATTTAAATATTTTTGTAAAAAAAATTTAAATAGTTTTGTAAAAAAAATTTTAATAGTTTTGTAAAAAAAATTTAAATATTTTTGTAAAAAAAATTTAAATATTTTTGTAAAAAAAAATTTAAATATTTTTGTAAAAAAAATTTAAACATTTTTGTAAGTATTTCATGCATCCTGGAGCAATTTCATGCAGTTCGAGTACCCACACATATATGATGGGCGGCGGATCGAATTAAAGGAGTGGCCTAAGGCAACCTATGGCCACGCCCACAATTTATATTTTTTTTTCATCGTGTGATTTCCGGAAGTTTGGGTATCTACTTCAAAACTCCGATGAATTTCCCCCCTTTATCATATAGATTTTCGTCATTTCTGGGTGATTTTGAGAGCGGTTGAATTTTGAGTTTTTTTTGGAGGAGGCTTATACCCGGTAAAGTGCAATTTTGACCCCAAAAAAATATAACATTGTTCTCCCTCCTTACATCGAGATATACGGAAAGTCAACTATGACATCTAATCTAATTGTCCGATTTTGAAGGTTATTACCTTAGTTCTTGTCTACAAGCTATCATTTATAGATCTCAAAACTTCACCGTACACCCGACACTGTTTGTGCTACACCAAATCGACTTTGGAAATGGGTGTATGCAATTCTTGGACGATTTAGCCATGCCCAACCGCCCCTTTTTGTGTCTGACGAAAGCCCTATACGGCCAAACGAAATGAGCTCCCAAAAATTTCCAAGGATGACTTGAAAATTAAAAAACTTTATTTTTAAAAAAATAAAACATGATTTTATTATAAAGTTTGGTTTTTATCAAAACTCGATTCCGTCCAACCAAACGAAATAAAACGTACATTCGTACAAAAAATGCTTGTTAACCATAATCATATTTGAATGCAGTATGTCAGTGTGTTACACCGTCTATCCGTCTGTACGGTATTCGGTGTCTTGACGTTATGTCATGTCGGTAATTGCAGCGGCAAACTCGTATACGAGTACATACAATGATTTTCGTTGTGCCACACAGAGCAATTAATGGGTATTCCCCACAAGGTTTTGGGGTTTTCTGAGTGTTACTTGTTGGTACCACACACCAAACAGCGCACAGACAACAGAATTCAAAACTGGTAGAGGGGTTAATAAACGTTCAGGAAATAAGAATTTGCACACAACAGGCAAACAAAATAACATAATTTGGCCAAGACTGTAGAAACTGAATATTTTTTTTTTTTTTGTCGAAGTTGGCATTTAGCTCTTACCCAAGTTGGGATTTTCCACCCAATGAATTGGAAAAGCGATACGATGAATTTTCATTTGGGTTTTTCTCAAATTGATTTCTTTGGTGGACTTAATGTTGTGTGTGTTTCGGCTCAAATGTAATGCATCAATGATTATATCCGCATTTGCCAAAGAAAACCTTGATTCGTTTCAGTTGTATTTCAATTTGATGTTGTGTGTGTTGATTTCAGAGATTACAACATATCATGAATTGGTTTGAGGCTTACGGTCGATATTGTTGGCATTTAGGTATGTTCCACAGATTGTGTAGGTGTTCTGCGTACACACATTCCCATTCCCATTCACATCCAATGCTAAATGGTTACATTTTATTTTGACCGATTTCGGCTGTTTCAAGTGATGTGACAGACGAATCTAACCTTCCCTCGAGCACAGCACTCTGCATTTGGCTTTATTTTGTTGTCGACATTTCAATAGTGGTTATTGCCTTTTTTTTCACAAATCGATTATTGTCTATTAGTACACACAGATGGCGCTAGGCTGGATAAATCTTAATATATATTTACCCTCGACACTGATTCACTGATTCCCTGATTCACTGATTCCCTGATTCACTGACTCTGTCACGCAGTACGTAGGAATTTAAATAGGCATTCTATAATTCTATAATAAATAATAAAAAAAATAATATTTTTTTTTGTACAAAAATTCTGTTTTCCCCAAATTTTTTTTTACCAATATTTTTTTTTTCCAAAATTTTTTTTTTAACAAATTTTTTTTTCCAATTTTTTTTTTTTACAAAATTTTTTTCAACAAAATTTTTTTTTTCAACAAAATTTTTTTTTTCACAAATTTTTTTTTTTTTCAACAAAATTTTTTTTCCATATTTCAACGGGCGCCATAGGCGCATTACAACTTACTAGTTGTAAATAATTGCGAAATATGCATAAAACGAAGTCACCGAATGTGAATGAGTTTTAAAATTCGCACGCTTTACATTTAGACAAAAGCCAAGCCAATGAATGAAAACAACAAATAACAGCCCATATGAAGTGATTATGCCGCTGTTGTTGTTGTTGTTGTTGTAAGTGATTCATGCAATTGCCACACTTTGTCAAATTTGTCGTTGGTGAACAGTGGTTTGTGTTGGCGGCCAGTGAATAAATTGTAAATTGCGATTCATGGAATGAAGTTTGAAAAGAAACTGCAAAGCAAAAACACAAAATTACTTATTTATTTCCATTTCGATGAAGCGACAGACGGGGAACTTGTCTTGGGACTAATAACAGCTCGTAATGGCCAACGATTTTACCAGAAAAATCGTCGTTTCTGACTAGGTGTAGTCTCATCATGGCGGTTCTACCAACAAGCGAAAGTGACGCATCTGGGGACGGTAAAACCCCCCTCAAGATCGTCGATGCTGCCTCTGGGAGTGACGAATTTTGGAGCAGATCATGGGCTTATTTTTCAATGAAAACTGCTTGATAAACCAGTTTTTGTGACCGGAGATTGAAGACATGGACTTGGAGGACTTTGATTTTATGTGCACAGCCCTCAATCGATGTTTTGCGCACCAAGTACCCGTATTAGTTGACTCCGCGAAGCTGCGATTTTCTTTTGGGGTGGGAGTTCTGTGAAGTGTCTATGTTATGCCAACAATCTCTTGCCGATATAGGCCCTTAAGGTGAATATCGTAAATATTCATAAGACAGAGCCAAAAACAGTTTCGAAGGTTTTAAAAAATTTGGTTGATAGGCAGCCAAATCAATTAAATCGTTAACCCCACCAAACAAGGTTTTAGTTAAGTTTTTTGAGTTAAAAAAAAATGAAAATTCATTTCTAGACTTCAAACTTATTTTTTTAATTTTTTTTTTTCTCAATATTTTTACTTTTATTACAGAAACTGTAAATGTTTCGATACGGTCGTTCAATATGAGTTATATGGGCAAACCATCCTTGATAGACTCACTTGTTTAAGTTGGCTCAGCAACCAGCTGTAGATGAGGTCATCGATTTTGCAAAGGAGTTTTCTCTCGAAAACGTACAGCACTTAAATTTCCATGACGGAACTAGTGGGTGAACTAATATCAAATCTGTGACTCTCTGGCCGGTATCTACTGTTCTAAACAGGGCTAAACGAGAAGCTAATGGTTTTTCTACAGGGTTTTCCAACAAGAGGTGTTATTTTGGTATGCAAAGAAAAATTGAATTTTTAGAGACAAATGATCGGATGTTTATCTTCTTAATATATATTTACCCTCGACACTGATTCACTGATACACTGATTCACTGACTCTGTCACGCAGTACGTAGGAATTTTAATAGGCATTCTATAATTTTCTATAAATAATAATAATAAAAAAAATAATATTTTTTTTTTGTACAAAAATTTGTTCCCCAATTTTTTTTTACCAAATTTTTTTTTTTCCAAAATTTTTTTTTACAAATTTTTTTTTACAAAAATTTTTTTTTACAAAATTTTTTTTTCAACAAATATTTTTTTTTTTCAACAAAATTTTTTTTTTCAACAAAATTTTTTTTTTCCACAACATTTTTTTTTTCAACAAAATTTTTTTTTTCCACAAAAATTTTTTTTCAACAACATTTTTTTTTAACTAAATTTTTTTTTCCATATTTCAACGGGCGCCATAGGCGCATTACAACTTACTAGTTTCACAAGAGGAAAGTGTACCGTTAATAATGCTAAACGCCATCAGCCAAATGGCCAACACGACCACGTTGACAGGACCATATTCTTTTCATGAAATTTTCCATAACCAAATCGCAAAGTGGATGCCCCATGTCCCTCGATAGCCTGACGAATTCTATTTTTGAGTTCTTGAATCGACGCTGGGCTGTTGGCGTAGACCTCGTCTTTCACGTGGCCCCAAAGGAAGAAGTCGCAAGGTGTTAAGTTCAAGATCTCGGTGGCCAATTGTGAGAGCGATAACACGGTCCGGTAACTTTTCCCGTAAAAGAGCAATGGTTTCGTTGTTTGTGTGGCACGTAGCGCCGTCATCTTGAAAGTACACGTTGTCCAGCTCAATATCATCCAACTCCGACCATAAAAAATCACTAATCATCTTTCGATAGCGCAATACATTCACCGTAACTGTTGATCCAACCGCATCTTCGAAAAAGTCAGGTCTAATGACCCCGCCGGACCATAAACCGCACTAAAAGCCCCAGATGCGACAATTTTGCTTGTTGACGTTGGTACCGAGGTGGAAATGGACCTCATCAGATGATTTTTCGGCTTGAGTTCTTGATAATTGGCAAACATTTTTTTTTTTCAAGTCTTTCACTTGTAAATATCCACTGTTCCAATCGTTCATGTCTTTACTTTTTATCCAAAACCAAACTAAGCGTTATCTTTCTGCTTGTTCTCTCTTGTAATACAAAAAAAAAAAACAATAACAGAAAAAACAACAAATGGCAAAATTATTAAAATGAACTCAAGTGTAAAATAATTTTAACAAAATGCCTTTTGCTTTTAAAAAACATTTTTATTGTTGTTGGTTTTTTTCTCCCCTAGAAAAGTCGTGTAATGTTAAAGCTTTTTTTTTTATTTGGATTTCCTCTGAACATTAAAATGTTTTTTTTTTTTTTTTCGTAATTTCTTTTAACTTTTCAATTGCGAAGAAGAAAATTGTGCTATAAAATTTAAACCAACTGCACATATGTGTGTGTTATGCTTTGATACATATAATTTATTGTTATTGTATAGTTTGTGAATTTAGTGTTTATGTCTACGCATATACACTGAGGAGCAAAAGTTTGACAAAAAAAACATCAGACAGTTTACACAGTTTACAAACGAAGAATCTTTTGCTGGGAACTGGCCAATAACCGGCAGGGCATATTAGTCGAGGCCCACAGTTGCAAGTGCGATTTCCTGGAGGAATTAGTCTACCTCGGGTCCGCCATCGAGGCGACAGCTGAACCGAAAACTCGAAAAAATTTCAGCAAACAAGTTCGCATCAAACATATGTATATTATTCCATATCACAAACATTAACTTGTTTGTAGGTGATAAATATCAAATATATGTATGCTGTTTTGTGTCACTTTTTTTTTCAATTTCTGAATTTCTATACAACAATCCATCTAATTCCTCGGTATTGCTTTTATTTTAAAGAGCGTAAATGGAGAAAAAAAAAATTACGAAAATAGTTGCAAATACACACTTATTTGCACCCAATGCTGTACGCACATTTTTTTTGCCTCCGAGTGTATAAAATTTTTTACGGTTTCACAAAAACACCCAATATTTTCCAACTAGAAACCAGTGAAAGCGAAACTGCAAAGAAACAAAAAGACGAAGAAAGACAAAAATCTGAAAAAAATAATTTTGCAAGTTTGTTTTGTTTAATTGAAATCATCATCGTCATTGTGGCGGTGAGTGATGTCGGTCTTCGGTGTGAACAGCACCACGACATTATTTTCTCATTGTTTTCAGGCCGAAGATGCCAAAGAAAAAAACAAACATACAAAGGAGCCGGACGGACAGATACCTCTATTGTTGGTTTGTTATTTTGTGATGAAGTTTCGGCTCATCTTGATTTGCTTTTATTATGTCATAATCGTATGAGCGAATGAAGATATGAACTGTCTACACAGATGGTTGTGATGGTTTTTTTTATTGATTTATTATGTCAATTGTGGAGGGGGGGTAATAAAAGCTAATTTGCATTCCCACAGTGGGGATTATATGTAATATTAGTCACTATCATATGTTAGGGAATTCAAAGACCAAAACAAACATCCAATGGCGAACGGAAACTGATGTGAAGCCTAGTGGCTGGCGGTGATATAATTTCTTTGTGTGTGCAACAGTAGCTGTTGCAACGACCTAAAAATTAAAATCAAATGTGGTAGCTCCAAAAGCATTCATGGTATCAAGCCTATAAACCTGAGAAATTGAAACATTCGTAGCAATATAAGAGAGGAGGTAATTGAAGGCTTTTTAGAAATATACCCCCATATTCATACAAATTTAAAAGCCCTTTGTTAAGAAGAATGTGTGAACATTGTTTTTGTATTTTCATACATATATCGAATCCTTAGCGATATTTCATCGTAAGCGACATTTTCTCAAAAAGGTTTTTATTGCGGAATTTAAAATGTTGTTTGGGGACACATGGACGGAAATTTTCAAAAAATAAAAATTTTCAATATTTTTCAAAAAAAAAAAAAAAAATGGGGGTAACATTTTATTATACGTAAGCAAAGCAATTTTTTTCAATTCAGAGTTTAAAAAGAAAAACAAATATCGTAAGCGACACAGTTTTAACAAATTAAGTAGACTAACGCTAGAAATTTCTGTCGTAAGCGACATAACTTAGCTAAAACGGAAAAAAATCTTCATTTCATCGTAATCATTTATTCACAATACAGATTTTATAACCTTTTGCATTTAAACATTTTCAGTTTAGCGCAAATTTGGCAAAATAATTAATAAAAACCTTCTCCTGTAAAAAATGTGTTTTGTCGCTTACGATGAAATAGCGCTAAGGGCTCGATATCTTAACATTATTTTTTTTTTTCTGAATACGGCGGAAAGTATTTTAAGGTAATTTAATTAAAAAACCAACATCTGCACAACTGTGGGAAATTGGAAAAAATGCATTGATTTCGTGTTTTCTCTGCTATTTGTAATTGTCTTGTCCGATTTAATTGAAATTTAACACAGACGTAGCTTAAGTCCGAAAAATGAAACCAGTGGCTCTAACCAGAGATGAGCTAATGGGGTCCTAAGTTGGAATTCTCGGTTCTCAGAAAAACATAAACTTCCTGTTAAGACTTATCAAAATATGTTCTTCCTTTGGGGTTATCTTTTAGAATGCGAAAATTGCAAACGAAAAACAAATTGAATTAACGATTCTTTTTTTTAATAAGTTTAACCTCGAGTCAAGAATTTTTAATAAAAATTTTTTATTTAATTTATTTTATATACGCCAAAGAAGCTAGTTGTTTTATTGATTTCTTCTTCGTTGTTGTACTTCCTGATGATGTTCTTCAATAAAATATTGAAAAAATATTGGAAAAATAAATTAAATACAATTGGTTGGTTTAAAATTATAGATTCAATATAATTGAAAAAGGTCGATACAAAATATTGAACATTACAAAAAAAATATTTCTTGCAGTGTATTGCTTATAACGAAACTATTTGTAGCAAAGTCCATTTATTGCTTATAACCAAACTATTTGTAGCAAAGATCATTTAGAGGGCAGACGTCGAAAGTCGTTTTCTAAATATTTCCAAGAGGGTATTTAAACAGTATTTGTTTTTTTAAAAAAACATTATTTGTTTTGAAAACCTTTCAAATATTGCCATGACAATTAGTGACATCTGGAGTGTGCTTCCGAACTAATGCATTAGAAAACGACTTGCGACGTCTGCCCTCTGTATGGTCTTTGTTTGTAGTCCGATTTCAATCAAGTAAAGAGAGAAAAATAAAAATACGATAAATGAAAAAAACGAATTCTTGTCGAACGTTTGTTTATAATTTTTTTTTACGTACATTAAAATGAATCTGCATTTTCTTAAATATATCTCAAACTTTATATCTTAATTATAAATAAAATCTAGGTCCGCTCCGAAGTTGACCATTTCTTGTAGCAAATTCCCACATTGAACCACAATTACTCATATAGCCCGATTTTGCTGTGCCTATGTCTATCCAGAATTGTGGTTACTACACGCTGACAAATCTGTCTTTATTAAATATTTACACACAAGTATATCGCGTTTTTGGAGATTGTGACAAATAAAGCGTATTTGCATGCAAACATAGTTTATTTGGCTGAAAACCTAACTCATATGAAAATGTCAGCAAATACACACTTAATCGCACTCAAATGTTGTACATTGTTGCATTTAATAAGTTTATTGCGTGTTTTTTTTTTTACCAAAACTCAAATACTTAATATATAATAGCAAATGAGTTATATTTGCAGGCAAATAATCCATGTTTGCTAGCAAATACGCTTTACTGGATACAACCTCCAAACAACGGGATTTACTTGTGTGCAAACATTACTTGTGTGCACTGGAAAGCTTGAATTGTGTTTTGTCATCGTTATCATCACATGCATTTCCTCGGATTCATTCTCGATTCTTGAAAACAGCCCTAGTAACATCTGGCTCTATCTTTCAATGCCGCTCCAAATGTGGCCACTAGTGTTTCGTATGCCGGTTTTATTAACATACGCTTTTTCCAAGGAATTGTATTTTTCAAATCCTTTCCAACATCTTCTTCCGCCTAAATACTTTATTGTTTGGAACAGTGTATTTTAAACAACATAATGTTTGGATCACACAGTATGTGCAAACATATCCCTCAGAATATTGGGAACAATATGTGGCAGAGACGGTTATTTTTGGAATGGGTTTCTTCAATATTGAACTGATTCTTCTCCAAGTTGGCCAATTAATTTAACCAACTAAAAGTTTCTTTTTTAAAGAAAAAATTCAAACTTTAACAAAGGTCAGTTAAATTGTATTACATAAAACAACTCTTAACATCCCTAAAACCACCTAAAAACAACAAAATAGCTCACCTGTGGATACGGACATATCGAAAAACAGCAACAAGCCTCTTTGCGTAATATGATTAACTCAATTAAAATGAAATGAGTAAATTGACGTTGATATCGCCCAAACAGTTGAACCCAAATCACAGACTCTAGACACTGGCAACGCCACAAATTGGCCCAAATTCATAGTAAAAGACACCGAAAACATCGCCATACCACTCAAAACATAATTGTTTGCTCTTTTCTGAAATGTTATATGTGTACAGACATTTACGAAATGGCACAATAGGCAACGGGAGGTAAATCACTACGACGCAGCCAATTCAATGAACTTTAAGGATAACATTTTATTTTGATTAACTCCTCTCGCTCTACACTACCAAATATTCGAGATACAAGTCTCGGGACAGCAGCACATACACACATACTTAGACTTAAATTGTTGGGATTGGGAGTTTATGGTGCCGGACCATGATTCATGATTCCTGTTTCATCTTCTTCTTCCTCTTCTATGACAATTTATTGCAATATCGTTTTCATATCGGTGGTAGGATTGTTTACCAACAAACAAACAAAAAAAAAAAGGAATCTCTTCTTTCCAAAGTAAAATTTATAAAAAAATTACTTGTAAGTGATTTGAACTAATTTGCTGATTGCTCAGATGAACTAACTAACAATCTCATGTCCTGCTGAGTAAAATACTTGAGTGCTGTTGCGTTTCTTTTTTCGTTTCTCGAAGCGCCACTGAAATGTAAACAGTCTAAGGTCACAACAATCAGTGGGATACTAAGAGAACTGTGTTCTGTATACCCTCTAATGAATGTTCCCCCCGCTGTGGAAGATGAGATGTAAAGTGGTATGGACTGGAAATACGTACAATGTATGCAACACAACAGAATATGTATATCGAAATTAAGGATATGAAAAAGGATAGGCGGTCATGAGAGTGTACAATCGCTAACCGACGGAAGACCGGCAGAGCAGTATGCGACCGAAGGAGATGAGTTGGTAAGGGCCATGTATCACAGAGTACTACTCACGATTTTCAAAAAGGGATACAAAAAAGGCATTGGTGCCAATGAATGCGGACTAAGTCCCTTATTCATCGATTATAAAATCCTATCGAATACATTGTGGGATAGATTGAAACCCAAACTCGAGGAACTGATCCAACTATATCTGTGCGACCTGTGGTCGAACAAATCAGCTGTTGTCTTATTGGTTATACACATGTAATACACATGACGAGCTGCTCGTGAGAGAGAGAGAGATCCCATCAGTAGGATGACTCGGAGTGTCACTAGAATCTTTACAAAAATACCAAGCAATCCTTCTTTCACTACAAGAAATCTCGAATAAATAGACATGAACATGGCTGGGATATGCCGGCCAGACATATCGGTCGAATGAATCTAATAATGAGAAATTTATCGAATTTCAGTAATACACACCGTATCGAATAGCCTGATACCCCATACCAACAAATCGGTTGTTACGGCCATAACCTTGAAACGTCAAAAGTCAATAAAATCAATCATTTTCAAATTACTTTTGGTGGTAATCCCCAAAATTGCAATTTTTAGTTAATTTGCGTATTTTCCACAATTCTGATAAGTGAAAATGCTTAAGCTTGCTAATGCTTAGACACAATAAAATCGAGCTACACTTTTGAATGTTTTGCTTTGCGATAGGAGAAACTCTGATCCAAAGTGGGAATTTACTAAAAAAAAGTTCTTAACTTCGGAGGGGACTCAGGGGGAAACTATAGTGGTAACCCTTTTTTTAATTTACCTAATTTTCGTCATATCCAATTTTTTTTTATATTGAAAACAAAAAAATATTTTTTATATTAAAAAAATTAAATTAAAAATAAAAAAAAAATTATTTTAAAAATAAAAACATATTTTTTTTATATTGAAAAAAAATATTTTTTTTATATTGAATAAAAAAAATATTTTTTTATATTGACAACAGAAAAATATTTTTTTAGGTTGAAAGAAATATACATATATATTTGGTTTATATTGAAAAAAATAATATTTGTTATGTTAAAAAAAGATATATTTTTTTTATATTGAAAACAAAATATATTTGTATTTTATATTGAAAACAAAAAAATAGTTTTTATATTAAAACAAAAATAAAATTAAATTAAAAACAATTTATATTAAAAAAATACAAATATTTTTTATGTTAAAAAAAAATATTTTTTATATTACAAATAAAAAAATATTTTTTATTATGAAAAAAAAATACTCTTTTTTTCACTATTATTTTTTTTTTTAACAAAAAAATATTTTTTTTTTGTAATATAAATGTTTAAAAAAAAATGATTTTCTAATTTTTGTTAAAATAAAAAAAAATTAAATTAAAAACAAAAAAATATTTTTTTAATTGGGTGAATACATTTCAGATTATTCACCCATATAAACAAATATTTCTTTGCGAAAAAGGGGACAGTCTCCGACCACTCCTACGAAAATAATTCGCAAACTAAAATAGAAGTAGAGTTTCTTCGAGAACCTTCGAAGAGAACAATACTTCAGCGCGAGAGAAACACTACAAATTGAACGTTACTTTTTTTAAGCAGAAAACCACACCAGGCACGAGACTGAGAGAAAATGTTCCGGACAAAAGTCAATGATTTTTATAATTTCTTAAAATTAATTTAATTAAATCAAAAAAAGAGTATATGTGACTTGAAGTGATAGTGCATAAATTCATTTGAATGCAATTACAGATTTTTAATATTTACATACATAATAAGTACGGTTTATTTTGCTGCGTCGGTTTTGGACACGCCACGGGACTGAGACTACATGTACTGTTTTCTTTTTTTCGATATTAACAAATTAAAAATTTTAAAAACTAATACGTGGGTTATTTTAACAAATATAATAAGCTGCTCAGAACATATTTATAAAAAAAATTAGTTAAACAACACAATTTTAAACAGCCGGACACAGAAAGGAGTCATTTAAGATTATTCACCCATATATTAAAAATAACAAAAATATTTTTTTTATATTGAAAAAAAAAATATTTTTTTTATGTTGAAAGAAAAATATATTGACAAAGAAAAATATTTTTTTTTTGAAAAAAAAAATATTTTTGGTTTATATGAAAAAAAACACAAAATATTTGTTAACAAATTATTTTTTTTATATTGAAAAAAGAATATTTTTTATATTACAAAAAAAATTATATTGAAAAAAGAGTGTTTTATATTAAACAAAAAAAAAATATTTTGTATAAGATCCCAGGTAGGCGAGTTGGTAACGTGCTTGCCTATCAGCGTGGGAGTTGTGGGTTCGATTCCCACCAGAGGCTTTGGTCTGTCGCTGCAAAAATCTAAACATATGGCCTGTGTCACCCGGTTTACCCTTAGACCCAAAAATTAGAATATAAATTTACTTTATATTGTAATTAATAATAAAATATTTTTTATATTCAACAAATATAAATATAAAAAATACTCTTTTTTTAATATAATTTTTTTTTTGAACATAACAAATATTTTTTTGTTGAATATAAAAATAATCTTTTTTTCAATATAATTTTTTTTTAACATAAAAAATATTTTTTTTTTGTAATATAAAAAATATTTTTTTTTTGTAATATATTATATAAATGTTTAAAAAAAAATTATTTACTAATTTTTATTATGTTGAAAAAAAAATTTTTTTTTAATTTTTTTACGTTGAAAAATTTTTTTTTGTTTTTTTTTTTAAATTTTAAATAAATATATGGTTTTTATATCTTTATCGTATTTTCTTTAAAATTCCATTTCCAAACTTACCATTTTACACTATGAAATGGGATCGAAAAAAATATGTTTTTCGTTTTAAAAGCACATATCTCTCGTTCTATGAGAGACAAACATATTTTGATGTTAAGACCATTAGGCAAAAATTATTAGGCATTTTGGGCTATAAATTCATATAGAAACAACAAAATCGGGCAAGACATTATTATGTTTTGCTTAGTCATGTTCAAACTTTTTTATGTTGAAAACAAATATTTTTATAGAGAAAAAAAAAAATATTGTATTGAAAACAATTTTTTTAATATTTTATATTAAAAAAAAAATTTTTTGAATTGTTTTATGTTGAAAAAAAAATATTTTTAAATTATTTTATCGTGAAAAAAAAATAATTTTTAATATTTTTTATGTGGAAAAAAAATAATTTTTAATATTTTTTATGTTGAAAAAAAAAATATTTTTTGAATTTTTTTATGTTGAAATTTTTTTTTTTTTTTAATTTTAATTACGTTTTTTTACTTTCAGCAAAGTTTGGGGGAACTTTTAATTATTTTGACAACCGAGGTTTCCAACTTTGGACCCTCGTAGCACATTTCTGAATAGACCCACATGGTCTATATTACGAACTTAAGCTCGAACACACTTCAGCTGTGAGAAATTTTAATCAAATCAGATAGGCCAATGGCCAATGTGCATATTCATTTCTAAACATTTTTCGAATTTCCCCACTGTGCGAAAGTGTAATCTTGTGTTATTGGATTCTAATGAGTTATTTAATACATTAAAAAGATCATCCTAGATATGATTTTGATAGAGTGCAAGCACAACACACCCGTCCACGGAGATTTTCATCTTGTGAGCGGTTAGGTTTTGATGTCCGATTATGAATATCACTACGTAGTACAATACGTTTCATTAACGTTTGGCTCTTAAATAGTGTGCGATGTCGATGTATTCCTATGATTGAGGCAAAATGCCTTGACGTCTACAAACTAACTTCAACACTTATAACACTCACCCAGTTCGCTTAGGGTGCACGTATATCAAATTATTTGTTTCTTTTGCTTTTATTTTGTTTCGTTATTAAAGTTCCACAAATAAGAAAAATAAATTCCACAAATTTAACAAAAAAAAAAATGATTTAATTTTCTTGGTTTACTTTTAGGCGGTTCCAGAGTCAGCGGCGTCCGCAAGCTTTTGATGTATTTTTCATCAATAAGCGATGCGATAATGTGAGACTTCGGCGGGTGAGGCATAAGTCAACTAAAAAAAAACAACCAAGGTGAGTAATAAAGTCATTTTTAAATCTTCACACAAGAACTACTCACATAATTTGTGGCATATGCATACGGCAAATGTTGGACGGTGGTCAGTCCCGAGGGCACAACGGCTGCTGTCGCTAGAAACGGTGTCGACCGGAATATGGGGGTTAGGGCCTCAACGTAACCGGCATGTTTTGTATCGGCCGGCGCTTGAGCGGGCTGTGGTTGTAATTCGGCCAGGAGTGGTGTTGATATGGGTACTGGTAGGGCCACAGACAGGCTTATGAGCGCAATGCATGTTAACTGGCAAAGAAATGTAAAACAAATTAAAAATTAAATTTTGCTTTTTAATGTCATCGATGGTAGCTTACGAGTTTTATCATTCTGCTGCGGGGAGTGTTGTTGATTTGGACAATACTTGATGTTTACTATTACAAGTCCTAGACTAGCGACGCCTTTTATACCATTCTAGGGCAGTGGTTGGCAATGGTTGTCGATGGAGTTTGTTGCATTCTTATTTCTAAACCTGTTTTGGAGTTCACTATCTTAGAATGTGGTCCTTAAGGTTCTTTCCGTGTGTACTTTGCATATTAACCCTTTGTTGGGGTGATTTTCGTAATAACTAGGAAACTGAACCCATAGCGTAATAACGGAAATAATGGGAAATTTATCTCTTCACGATAAATCTTGAATTAAAATTCGTTTTTTGTAGAAAATCTCGTGGAATTATTTATTTAAAAACTCTATCTCGTTTATGAAAATCTTTTCTGTATTTTTCATTTTTTAATTTTTTTTATTATAAAAAAATCTCTATTTTAATTTTTTAGTATAAAAAATCTCTATTTTAATTTTTTTAATATTAAAAATCTCTCCTCCGTTTTATATATTTTTTTGTTATAGAATTTATATCTTTTCCATAAAAAATATCGTCGAAATTTATTTGTAAATATAAATTTTGTAGAAAGTGCATTTTGGTTTATTAATAACATTGCAAATTTCTATAAAGGAAAATTGTAGTCGATTTTTTTTTAAAGAAAATCTTGAAATTATATTTTTTTTTGCATTTTGGTTTATTAATAACATTGCAAATTTCTATAAAGGAAAATTTTAGTCGAATTTTTTTTTTTAAAGAAAATCTTGAAATTGTTTTTTTTTTTACAAAATCTCCTGTTTAAAAGAAATTCTGGCTAAAGTTTTATTAATATGTCTGTTTTTTGTTTTTATAAAAATCTCGTCGAATGATAATATTTTTTTATCGTAAATCTCGTCGAAAATTATTTTTTGCTAAAACTGTACTGTAGTTAGTTTTAAAGAAAATCACGTCGAATGTATATCTTTCGTATCGTAAGTCTCGTCGAAAATTATTTTTTGATAAAAAGGTATATCTAGTTCAACAATGTGTAGGATTCTTTTATTTTTGACGGATAATTGCGTAAAATTTTGACCGAAATTTGTTTATTTAAGAACATCTTAAAAATATATATAAAATCTCGCGGATTTATTTTATTTATTGCCTGTCTTTTTTTCGTTTTTATATAAAATCCCGTCGAATTTAAATCTTTTTTTTTATCTATATATCGTCGAAAATTTTTTTTGATAAAAAATATATTCCATAGTTTAGAACATTTTTTCGTCTAAAAATAATATCCCGAAGGATTTTTTATTTTAGACTGATATTTTCGATAAACGACGAACTGTAGCTCGTTTAAAGAAAATCTTGTCGAAATTATAGCTTTTTTTTATCGTAAATCTCGTCGAAAATAATCGTTTTAATAAAAACTGTACTGCAGTTAGTTTTAAAGAAAATTTCGTCGAATTTATATTTTTTTTCGTAAATCTCGCCGAGTAGTATTTTTGCTAAAAGCTGTACTGTAGTTAGTTTTAAAGAAAATCTAATTTTTATAAAGAAAATCTTGTCGAAATTATAGTTTTTTTTTTATCGTAAATCTCGTTGAAAATAATTGTGTTAATAAAAACTGTACTGCAGTTAGTTTTAAAGAAAATTTCGTCGAATTTATATATTTTTTATCGTAAATCTCGTCGAAAATTATGTTTGGATAAAAAAATATTTTCCACATTTTATATCTAGTAGAAACATTTTTTGTCTAAAAAGTTTTTTTAACCTTTCACAGAAAATCTTGTCGAAATGTTGTTTCATTATAGAAAATCTCGTCCAAATGTTATTTGTTATTTTTTAGAAAATCTTGTCGAAATGTTATTACATGGAATTCGTCAAAGTTTAATTTCTTAAATGAAAGTCTCCCAGTGGCCATTTTTATTTGCGGTAGAAAAAACCCGTCCAAATGTAATTTTTTTATTTCTTGGTAGAAATTTACTTTTTTTTAAAGAAATTTTAGCCCAGTTTTTTTTAACCAAATGATATTTGGAAATATAGAAAAAAATGTTTACTTGATTTTCTTTCCAACACAAAAATTATATACAAATTTAAAACAGCCTTACAAACATATGTTAAGTAAAAAGTTAAAAACTATTCAACGGTTTGTAAAGCTGTTTTACATTTTTATGAATACGGGGGTTTAAGTTTAAAACAGGAGTCTCACCTGACAGAAGGGACGCTGAAAGCCGTCATTCTCGCTGAAGATGTTTATCAATACCATTCCAATGTGTCTTCAGAGTTCAGAGTAACTGTCCATGAGAATCGATATCGGTGGATTTTGTATCTCTGTGTGTCTGTCCGCAGATGAGCGAACAAGGTCTGAACGATTACTGGGGTTAACGGGATGCTGCGCCCTGTCACACTACAAATCTAACAAGGCAATTTCTGCAACGAAATATCTCTGGACATTAAATGACCAAGAAAGGGTGCCACCCAGATCACCAGAGTAAAACCGAAAAATTAATACGTTGTTACAACCAATAACGAGATGATAACGAGATGTCATTATCCGGTAATATGATTGGTAATGTTATGTACTTATCGAGTTATTAGTTATCCATTATTTGCTGCTAAGAATTCTGGCTGATGATAATGAGATGTCATTACTTGGTAATGTTTACCGAGTTTTTGCTTACTGACGACCTTCATCAGAAATCATTGTCACTCTGTCCACTAAGGGTTAAATTATTCAAATATTTCAGTTTCAAGAGACACATCTCGAGCAATACGTCGATATTGAGCGTTCGTGTGAGTGTGTGACGTTCTCTCTAGCACATCTTCCCCGGTTTTGTTATTGCGTTATTTTTAGTTACAAAACCAGATTTCTTTTCCTCTGACAGCAAAGTTGCATGCAACATTTACACCTCGTGTGTGTAGTGTTGAATGTTAGCCATTGCAGTGGTGAATTGTTACAATTTTGAGAGCATTTTGATTTTTTTAAGAGCTCGTATGTTCACCAATCAGCGCAGACAAGAACAGTGTCTGCGAAAAGTTTGTTTGTTTTCTGGAAAAAAAGCCAGCCTTATTTCAAATATTTCCTAACGAATCCTCGTTTCATGCTGAGGGTAATTCATAGTCATTACCTGGCCATGCTACGGGTAATGAGGAATTCTTACCGAGCTGCTGCTTAACCTCAAATTTCAAATATTTCCTAACGGATCCTCCTTTTTTGACTCCTTATTTATTACCCTCCATTCATGCTGAGGGTAATTCATAGTCATTACCTGGCCATGCTAAGGGTAATGAGGAATTCTTACAGAACTGTTGTTTGATTAACCTCAAATTTCAAATATTTCCTAACGCATCCTCGTTTTTTTCGACTGCACTGTATTACAAATTGCCAGCATCATTCTGACAGTGAAAAAAGAAACCCAAGAAAAATCTACAATTCTACTCTTACCATAGCGAGTTCAATGACTGAGTGCAGGGATATCAATTAAGCAAAATATTGTTTACACTGCGACAATTTCAAATTACCAATTGACAGTCATTTATTTTGATTATTTCTTATAAAAGCTGTTGCTGTAAGATTTCATTACATTGCAATTATTGGCCGTTGAGGACATGCAATACGGTCATAGATCATTGTCCCTTAGTTGGTTACTGAGGGGGCGGGGGGGTCAAACCTTTGCTGACCCCCCTCTGTTCAACTTCATGAAGGTGTTGACTTGTTTACACTTTTGACCGGCCCTTCTCCTACTCCTTCAGCGGCGCATTTGGTAATAAAGCTCAACATATGTTGTTGCTGTTTCTGTTGTTCTGGATGTTTTGTTTCTCAGGTGATTTGCGTAGCTGCCATCACACACTTGGCCATGTCGGTTGGGTATTAAGTTCAAATCGTGCTGCACACTAGGGTGGAGTGAAATTCAAAAAAAAAAAAAGTTGACCTCGGAAAGAGATGTAGTCTGGGGTCCTAATGAGGGGAAAAATAAAGAAAAAAATTTTAAAAAAATTTTAGGGGTCGCGCCACTCCCTCGAAATTTGGAAATTATCGCTATTTTGGCGTTGATTTTAGAAAAATCCTAAAAAGTTTTATGTCAATAAATGTTTGCAATAGCGTAAACAATGAAA
This sequence comes from Hydrotaea cyrtoneurina, assembly GCA_958296145.1. Lineage (NCBI taxonomy): Eukaryota > Metazoa > Arthropoda > Insecta > Diptera > Muscidae > Hydrotaea > Hydrotaea cyrtoneurina. Next base: position 13,442,405 of record OY282515.1, read on the forward strand.
TAAGGGCATGAAAAAATTTAAAAAAAAATTTTCTCATTGTTCAAAAATTTCAAAAAGTAAAATAAGTCAAATCGTCCCTTCTTCAGAAAATTGACTGAACAATGAAATCGCCACCAAAGCTACAAATATTAGTCGATTATCCTCATATTTGCCTCAAATACTTTTGTTTGGGCACTGAACAAGCTTTAAATTTCGAATAAGTTAAGTCGTTAATTTTTAGGATTTTTCTAAAATCAACGCCAAAATAGCGATAATTTCCATATTTCGAGGGAGTGGCGCGACCCCTAAAATTTTTTTAAAATTTTTTTCTTTATTTTTCCCCTCATTAGGACCCCAGACTACATCTCTTTCCGAGGTTAACTTTTTCAAATTAAAAAAAAGCATGTTTTCACTCCACCCTACTGCACACCCTTGTCCTCTGGAAGTCTCAGGCTGACCTTGTTAGCCTTGAACTTGTTGTGTTGTTTACTTCATTTGGCCGAATGGATGGTTGGTTTGGATATATTTCACCTGTGGCACGAGTGACAAGCAACAATAAGCCTTTCATATGGTTTCCATTTGGGTATCAGATTGTGATTTTCGTACGCACTCTGCGATCGAATTGAAAAAGAATGTGGGTTTTTATTATTGGACATGGGGTTTTTACGATTAAGGAGTGTTTTTTTTTCTTTGGTTCTCTATGACGTAGGCAATTCTTTGAAGTCAGAGGTAATGTGGACAACATATTTCTCCTAGAGTTTCGAGAATTGGCTGGACTGCTCCAATAGTGAGACATTCATGTGAATTGTACGCTCTTGGTTGAGTTATTTTTGGAAGTTTATCGTGTAGTCTGACAAAATAGTAGCAGTACCCGTTTGTGTCATAGCAGTGTTCAGTTTCATTCCAACAACTGCCCGTCCAGCTTTCACAGAAAAACTATATCTCTGGTTGGCATTTCAAGGACAACGAACGGCTGTGGCTTAAGTAGACATCGCCCTTATATGTAGCCGTTGATGTATGATGTTGGACAATACAGGGGACTGAAAGTTAGGAAGACAACGCCACATTTTGGACCTCACTGGGTTCACCAAATCGATATACTCAGTACTTTCCGCTTGGGGCTATTATGACTGTCCACACTTGATTAATTGTAAAGGGTGTTTTTTATTGGGGTATAGAACTTTAAGTTGGCAACACTTTTTTAACTGGCGGCCATTTTGTCAGCTGTCAAGTGATTAATATTTAGTTTGGTTTGCCATTTCATCATGAACAGGTTGACAAAAGAACAACGCTTGCAAATCGTGCAAATTTATTTCGAAAGTAATGGTTCAGTTCGCGAAGTTCACCGCAAGCTCCGTCCATTTTATGCCATTACATCCACAAAAACTGACTGTTTGGTGTGCTCTATGGGCTGGTGGAGTCATTGGGCCATACTTCTTCCGAAATAATGCTGGAGAGTCAGTTACCGTTAATGGAGAAAGGTATAGAGCCATGATAACCGACTATTTTGTTCCCGAATTGGATGGCATGAATGTGGATGAGTTGTGGTTCCAACAAGTGGTTGAAAATTGGACCTGTAGAATTGGCTTTATTCGAGGCAGCCGCGGCGGCCACATGCCCGAAATCATATTTAAACATTAATGGCATAAAATTATCCTTCCAATAAAGCCAAATTGATGGACATTAAAACGATTTTCTTGTGTTTTATTTCAATTCGAAGTTCTATACCTCAATAAAAAACACCCTTTATGAGAAATATCACACTTACCTCCTCCTAACGTGGAGTTAACAAACAAGCAATGCAAATCCTTAGGCCGAATTTTTTTATTATTTATTTAATTATTATTAATTACAATACAAAGTAAATTTATAGTCTAATTTTGGGTCCAAGGGTAAACCGGGTGATTTTTGCAGCCACAGACCAAAGCCTCTGGTGGGAATCGAACCCACAACCCCCACGCTCATAGGCAAGCACGCTACCAACTCGCCTACGGGGGCGCTTACCGAATTTTTTGTTGTTGTTTTTTTATTTTTATAAGTTTACTGCCTTGCAAACCTGTTGTTGCTCTTTGTATTTCGATGGTCTATCAGTCGTTTAGCCTTACTTTACGTTATGCAACATCCCCAGCAAATTATTAAAATATCCCCATGAATGCCACACAGTATGACCTTTGGCATTTCCACGATTCAGTTAATGAACTGAATAGTATTTGGACAATTCGCCGGAAAGCTCGCACCCACCCACCTGTCCCGTTTACCATAAGAAATGCAAATGCATAGCTCCTCCCCACCACCTTAAAGGGATCACTTACAATTGGTCTATTGTGCGGTCTTTAACATTGGCAATGAACAATAAATCCCAAGAAATACATACAATGACCGGATTGATTCATTCACAGGGGAAAATATGGAAAACATTATAATGTTTCAACTCGCTGAAGGAACTGTTAAAGGTTTATGACATGTGGCCCTAGTCTCCCGTAAATAAATCGAAGTCTATTTTAGAAAAAATTAAAAACAAATTCATAATTGTAAATTCCAAATTTTTTTTGTAATTTTAGTTTTGTTTAATTTAAATTTTAAATTTAATTTTTCCCATTAATACGATACTTTGTCACAGAGATAGTTGACAGATAATTATCGTATTTATGCTTTTGAGGGTATTTTATTTTATTGGACTCAATTATTTGTAACATTTCCTTAGTTTCCTTTTTTGCTGAACTGAAACTGTTTGTGACATTCCGATTATTTCAATACCGATTATACTCAGCAACTTAGAAATTACACTAGTCTATTACAAATGTTTTTGACGATATTTTTGTTTTTCTTTATTTAACATGTTTTGAGGGAGCCTACACTGAAAAAAGGGTTCATCAATTTGATGAATTCTGACATCGTACTACACTTTTCTTAAACTTGATGTAGATTTGTTCATGAAATGAACATTGTACATCTATTTAAAGAACATTGTACATCAATTTGATGAACATTGTACATCAATTCGATGAACATTGTACATCAATTTGATGAACATCGTAAATCCATTATAACTTCTATAAAAAATAAAACATTTCTATTTTGCAAAAATTTCAGAAAAATAGACAAAAAATATCCAATTTGCAAAAATTTCTGAAAAAAATAAAACATTTCTATTTCGCAAAAATGTCTGAACAAAATAAAACATTTTTATTTTGCAAAAATTTCTGAAAAATTATAACATTTCCTTTTTGCAAAAAATTCTAAATAATATCGAACATTTCAATTTCGCAAAAATTTAAAAAAAAAAATAATACATTTCCACTTCGCAAAAATTTCTAAAAAAAAATATTTTTTTTTCTATTTCGTAAAAATTTCTTTAAAAAATAATACATTTCCACTTCGCAAAAATTTCTAAACAAATAGAACATTTCCATTTCGCAAAAATTTCTGAAAAAAATATTTTTTTTCCATATCGCAAAAATTTTCTGAAATAAATAAAATGTTTCCACTTTTGCAAAATTTCTAAAACAATATAACATTTCGCAAAAATTTCTAAAAAAAAATAATACATTTCCACTTCGCAAAAATTTCTAAAAAAAATAATACATTTCCACTTCGCAAAAATTTCAGAAAAAAATATTTTGTTTTCCATTTCGCAAAAAAAATTTAAAATTTCCATTTTGCAAAAAATTTTTAAAAAAAATAATACATTTCCACTTTTTTCCATTTCGCAAAAATTTCTAAAAAAAATTAACATCCATTATAACTTCTATAAAAAATAAAACCTTTTTAATTGGCAAAAATTTCTGAAAAATATAAAAAAATATCCATTTTGCAAAAATTTCTGAAAAAGTAAAACATTTCCACTTCGCAAAAATTTCTAAAAAACAATACATAATACAAAAATTTCAGAAAAAAATATTTTTTTTCCATTTCGCAAAAATTTTCTGAAATAAATAAAACGTTTTCACTTTGGCAAAATTTATGAAAAAAATATAAAATTTCCATTTTGCAAAAATTTCTAAAAAAAATAATACATTTCCACTTTTTTTCTATTTCTCAAAAATTTCTAAAAAAAATGAACATCCGTTATAACTTCTAAAAAAAATAAAACATTTTTATTTTGCAAAAATAAAACATTTTCACTTCACAAAAATTTCTAAAAAAATAATACATTTCCACTTCGCAAAAATTTCTGAAAAAAATATTTTTTTTCCATTTCGTAAAAATTTTCTGAAATAAATAAAACGTTTTCACTTTGGCAAAATTTCTGAAAAAAAATATAAAATTTCCATTTCGCAAAAATTTCTAAAAAAAAATATTTTTTTTCTATTTCGCAAAAATTTCTAAAAAATAATTTTTTTTCTATTTCGCAAAAATTTCTAAAAAAAAAATATTTTTTTTCCACCTCGCAAAAATTTCTAAAAAAATAATTCATTTCCTCTTCGCAAAAATTTCTAAAAAAAAATAATACATTTCCACTTCGCAAAAATTTCTGAAAAAAATATTTTTTTTCCATTTCGCAAAAAGTTTTTGAAATAAATAAAACGTATCCACTTTGCCAAAATTTCTGAAAAAAATATAAAATTTACATTTTGCAAAAAATTTTTAAAAAAAATGATACATTTCTCAAAAATTTCTAAAAAAATACATTTATTCTATTTTGCAAAAAATTCTGAACAAAAAAATAAAATATTTCTATTTTGCAAAATTTCTGAAAAAAAAAAACATTTCTATTTTATTTCCTTAACGTGTTTCAGGCTATGTATTTGTTAAGATGACAACCCAAGATATATGAAACCATTTCCGAAGCTACCACGCTTCGTCATCGGTACCCTTTACAATGATTCCTGCAACAATTATTGGTGTAATATAAGTAATCGTTCTAATCGTTTAAACGAGAACATGCATCGGAACTATTTCAATAGTTTTTACTATTTTTCGGTACCAAATGGCGGGACCTCTACCCAGTAGGATAAGTATAAACATTGGCTTTTTTTGGAATCTGTGGATCTTTTGTTGAATTTTTTTGTTTTCTTGTAAACTAGTGTAAATGAATAAAGGCGCGTTTATCATTTGGAGTATTATTTGCATTCTATTTCCTCAATTCGTTCAATTCATTTGATAATTGGCCCCATTCACTATTGTAATATTATGTCAGTTGTCACAAGCATTCGTTTGGATGATGTGACGACTTTTATCGAAGGCAAACCTAGGTAACTCTTATACTAGACAAGAAGGACGCTGGTGAGGTGGCTGGAACATCTAATAGGAGAACTGATGACGTTATTGTTTTGCTACATGCAGGAAGAGCATATTCATTTCCTGGAGGTACAGAGACGTAGCCGAATTTCAGGAAATTTCATTAGGCCAATAAGCGGCAGGTAAAATATTTCCAGATAAGTCAAAATGAAAAAAGTTTGTGTGATGTCAGTCACCTGGTAGGAAAAGCTTGAACCCTGGTGTACCATCCTACATGGAGTAACTATGAAGCGGCTATCAGCGCCCCGCTAAGCTTACTAAAGAACAAAGTAAACCCTGCATGTCCGGAGAACCAATTTGAGAATTCGCAGAGTGTGCGGATCCTCCATTTGCATACCAGATGTCCTTAATATCTGCTAGCTTCAATCGGATTTTGCAATTTATAAGAAAATAATTATCCCTTAAACGGACACCCCACTTGTACGGACCCATTTCAATGGTCCCATCGGTGCCAGAGAGATTTCACTGTACTCGCAACTGCGTATGCGTAAATTTCCTTTTTGTAGTAAAATACAAGACAGTTGTCTAATTGTGTTGGTTTAAAAAAAACGTTGTATTACTTATGGCAATGTTTCAATTTTTGGCGATGTATATTATTTTGAAATATAGCAACGTATTGAATACATCGGATGCTCCGAGTACAATCACCTACCTCAAACTCTTAAAAATATCTCGAGAATATCAATATTTAAATCGAATCTTAAATCACATTTACTTGAAAATATAGAAATGCTTCTCTTGTAATACTTTTAAGTATCTGAATGTTTAATCATATTATGTATATAAATTTAAAGTTTCTTGAGCAACATATAAATTCTGTTTACTTTTAAATAACTTTTGATTCATATGTATATGCCAACTCGCCCCAACAATGTCCATGTGGCACTGGGGCAATTATTTACTTGTATAAAATTTAAATAGAAATTTTGTTTGCCCCTTTTTCCAATTTTTTTGCAGTAAATTTCCAAACATTTTCTTCTTTTCTACTTCTTGCCCTTTATGATTATTTTCTAAACGTTTTCCCACGTCCTCTGTCTTAGACCATTGTCCAGACCATTGTCGTCTTTTCAGTACTCCCGAATTGTTAGCTCATTTTATTAAAACTTTTGGTTTCCTTTGTCCCTATTTATCCCGTTTTGGTAAGCTTTGGAGCTTTTTCGCACTTTCTATAATTTTTCATATTTTACCTGTCATGGCTCCTTCTGTGCCCCTTTGAACCATTTTTCCAGTTTTTCAAATACTTAATTTGTAATAGTTTTTCGGACTTTTTTTTTACTTTTCTCTATTCAGGTCCCATTCTGTATTTTATTACTTCTTTTTTTTTACTTCTGTATTTTATTACTTCTAACTGAAGTTGCCAGGCATAAATCTACTTCTCGTCCTTTTGTAATTATTTTTAATCTATTTTTCATTTAAATATATTTCGCCAATTTTGGATCCCTTATGTTCTCTTTCCAATTTCTTCCAAAAATGTACTTATTCCAGTCGATCAAAATGTTTGTACCCTTTTTGGTACGTTTTGACACCTTTGTTTCACACTTTTTGTACCTTTTTAGTACGTTTGACACCTTTTTCGTCTCTTTTCTAACTATTATCCACTTGTTGTTGCTAAAATGTTTGTTCACCCTTTTTATTCCGTTTTGCCCCTTCTTGCCCCGTTTTTCTACGTTCTGGCACCTTTTTCGTATTTTCTCTAAATATTATCCACTAGTCGGGGCTCACATTTTTTTTCATCCATTTTTTATTTTTAACCTTTTTTTTCCTTTTTATCCCGTTTTTGGTACGTTTTGGCACCTTTTTCGTCCTTTTTCTAACTGTCCACTTTGTTGCCATTTTTTACCATTTTTATATCCCGTTTTGACACCTTTTTCGTCCCTTCTCTATTATCCACTTGTTGTTGTCAAAATGTTTTTTTCACCCTTTTTTATTTTCTCCTTTTTGTACGTTTTTTTTATCCCGCTTTGGTACGTATTGGCACATTTTTCGTCCCTTTATAACTATTATCCACCCGTTGTTGCCAAAATTTTTTTTTACCTTTTTTTTATTTTCCCCCTTTTTCTATCCTGTTTTGGTAGGTTTTGACACCTTTTTCGTCCTTTCTCTAACTATTATCCACTTTGTTGCCATTTTTTAACATTTTTTATTTTCCCTCGTTTTGACACCATTCTCTTCCCTTCTCTATTATCCACTTGTTGTTGTCAACAATTTGTTTCACCCTTTTTGTTTTATTTTTTTCCCTTTTTAGTACGTTTTGGAACTTTTTTCATCCCGTCTCTAACTATTATCCACTTGTTTTTCCTACTATTTTTTATTTTTCCCTTTTTGTACTTTTTTTATCCCACTTTGGTAGGTATTGGCACATTTTTCGTCCCTTTATAACTATTGTTGCCAACAATTTTTTACTTTTTTTATTTTTCCCCTTTTTGTCCCTATTTTATCCCGTTTTTTTGTACCTTTTGGTACCTTTTTCGTTATTTATTTATTTATTTATTATTAATTACAATACAAAGTAAATTTATATTCTAATTTTGGGTCCAAGGGTAAACCGGGTGACAAAGACCATATGTTTAGATTTTTGCAGCGACAGACCAAAGCCTCTGGTGGGAATCGAACCCACAACCCCCACGCTGATAGGCAAGCACGCTACCAACTCGCCTACCGGGGCGCCTACCTTTTTCGTTATTTCTCTAACTATTCTCCACTTTGTTGCCTTTTTTACCATTTTTTGTTTTCCCCCTTTTTATCCCTTTATATCCCTTTTGACTACTTTTTCGTCCCTTCTCTAACAATTATCCACTTGTTGTTGTCAACAATTTGTTTCACCCTTTTTGTTTTACTTTTCTCCTTTTTAGTACATTTTGGAACTTTTTGTAGGTTTTTTATCCCGCTTCGGTACGTATTGTCACATTTTTCGTCCCTTTATTATGCACCTGTTGTTGACAACCTTTTTTTTTTTCCTCTTTTGTCCCAAAATTTCCAACAAAAATCATCATCGAAGGGTTTTGGGTACACATTTTCCCCGATATCGAAGCGAGGCTTAGTTGTAAGTGATGTGAACTTTTGAATTTAATTTAGCTTAAACATATTATAGAGTTTTTGCTGCGTGAGTTTTTGCTGTCAAAGACCCTCCTTTTGACGACGTCCATGCTACTGACATTTAAATTGCACTAAGTAAAAGGCAATCCAGTATTCCAGTTAATTTGCATTGCATATGACATAAAAACAACAGAATCTTCATTTATTTCCATTGACAATGAGACCTATAAAAGCAGTTAATATGTTAGGCCCACCCCCGCCCAGTTTGGTTAAATAGAATGAACCCACATCGGCAAGAACTACAGACATACAGACATACATACATTTACATACTATTCATCCGACCAATAATCGTCCACAAAGGATTTGAAAGGATTTCTACACAAACACATCGGCCGACAGACACTCATACAGTCCAACCTTTCTCTGTACGCATTGTCATTGGACGTTGCTGATTAAATCATATTCGTCCTTTGGCAATACAAAGATTATTGCCATCACTGGCAGCAGCTATGCGGTGCTGTAACAGCTTTAATACAGTTTGCCTTGTCTGGCCTGTAGACACCTGGTGACGTCATGACATTTGTAGTTGAACCGTGGCAACGCTCCGCTCCGATAAACGAATTACCGGAAATTTTAAGGCTTTCAATGTTATTCTAATTATTTCAGAATTGCTGTCATTTGAAACAAGGCGGAATGGCCGTAGGTGGATACATAAGTAAAGTGACACCGTAACATTGGGTGTTCTTAAACGACAGAGTCCCCTTAAGTGTAATTTCATTAGATTTTATTTCTTCTCCTTCACACCTTAATGTGTGTGTGTGTGTATGTGTGTCGTTCTAACGCTATGCGAGTATTGAGCATTTTGCTATTTTTAGTTGGAAACATTTTGTCATCATTAGTGATTTCCATTTATTTCAATTATTATCTTTGGCAAATTTACGAAAATAATTAAAAGTGTAAATAATTTATGGTCGTTTATCGCAGTGACGTCATTGTGTGTCATGTGAATTTGTTGCGTAATATTAAAAGTTCAGATTGATTTGATTTTTAACAGATTTCGTTAGTAACTTGGATGGATTTTTATTGAAACTGCCAGAATGTTTGCGGATTTAATTGAAGCGTTTTTTTTTCATGCAATTTAAAGTTTCTGAAACGCAACACAGACATTTTAATAACCGACTGCTCCTTTAATGTAATCAAAGGAAAAAGTGCTTTTCAGGTACGTTAGAGTGGGTCACCATGGCTATTGTAACGAAGCAGAAATTTAAAACTTTATTTTTTTCCGAGCCTGTTTGGTTTTTGTTGTGATTATGTGTTTTATGTTATTGCGTTAAATTAAGAGTGTGCAAACTCGAATGTTTTATTTCTACGAGGGCACTTCGATGTGAACATGAAACCACAATTTTTTATCTCACAGTCTCCTTCTAGCTTATTTCACCAAATTCTCCAAAAATAATTGTGTTCTACGAGTACTAAATTGCTGGGACAAGTTTGTGTGATGCACGAGTACTAGTTATCCTTTAAGGACTAGCCGTTTGGGTCATAATTGTTCTTTATGACATTTCATTTTGTTGTTATTTTTTTTTTACCTTGGCCTGGTCCAGAGTTTCTCCAATTTGATTACGCTACACCCATCATACAATTCTAGTATTTACATATATTTCTTCAAAACTCCAAAGGACAATATCTTTCAAACCTTTTGATTTTGTTGGATGCTAAAAGCTCCGCTATCCCGAATTTACCACAAAAAAAAGGGATTGCTCTAGGTTCGCCAGGTTGAATTGACCATGCGGATGTTACATGAATCCTTGGTCATTTTCTTTTTGACCAAAAGTAGATTACATGTCAGAATAAATCGAAATTTCCTTCGTGGCCCACTTCAATGTACATAGACAACGTTTTAAATATTCAATGAAATTGAGAACTTGTCTCGAATAATTTTTCAAATATTCAACGACATGGAGTGCTTGTCTCGAATTAGTGATTCTGAGACGATTGACTGGTAGACGATTTCGTGGAAGCAACTTCATTGCCCATAGTCGACAATGTTGGAATTATGAAAATTTGCCAAAGAAAAAATGTATGCACATTAGGGTGGAGTGAAAACCTCGGAAAGAGATGTAGTCTGGGGTCCTAATGAGGGGAAAAATAAAGAAAAAAATTTTAAAACATTTTTAGGGGTCGCGCCATTCCCTCGAAATTTGAAAATTATCGCTATTTTGGCGTTGATTTTAGAAAAATCCTAAAAACTAACGACTTAACTTATTCGAAATTTAAAAGATTGAGCTTGTTCAGTGCCCAAACAAAAGTATTTGAAGCAAATATGAGGATAATCGACTAATATTTGTAGCTTTGGTGGCAATTTCATTGTTCAGTCAATTTTCTGAAGAAGGGACGATTTGATTTATTTTACTTTTTGAAATTTTTGAACAATGAGAACATTTTTTTTAAATTTTTTCATGCTCTTATTTCATTGTTTACGCTATTGCAAACATTTATTGACATACAACTTTTTAGGATTTTTCTAAAATCAACGCCAAAATAGCGATAATTTATAAATTTCGAGGGAGTGGCGCGACCACTAAAATTTTTTTAAAATTTTTTTCTTTATTTTTCCCCTCATTAGGACCCCAGACTACATCTCTTTCCGAGGTTAACTTTTTTTTTTTGAATTTCACTCCACCCTAATGCACATATCGTTGTTTGAACTTTGAAATACATAGAAAAGCGGCGGCTTATGCCAAACAACTACAAACATTCTATAGTGTCGAGTTGGAATGAATTAAACTCAAGAGTAACATTTTCGGGGAAACACCATTCTGTAGAGGAATTGTCTTTTCTGGTGTATGACGTTGTGTGACAACGTGTGTCTTTCGGAGTCAATTGGTGAACATTCGGGCAGGAGAAAATCCATAAACAAATTGTCTACGACACATTCCCTGGTATTAACAAAACAAACACCTGATCGTATTAGCAGGCATTCTTTGCAAAAGTAAGACCGCATCGAGTTGTCCTTTTTTTCCCATTTCCAAATAAAACTTCCCTCAGATTTCTCTAAAATGCTTCTCCAATTTTTATTAAAGCCAAAGAAAAAAAGAAAACCTATGTTAATTTCTTATGAACAAAAAAAGATGAAAATTAAACAAAATATGGCAGCCAAAAATTGTTCTTTTGTAAATTGTTATCATTGTCAAACGATTTTTAAAATTTTGTTCTTCAATTTGTGAAAATCAAAACAACATCCAAACAAACATCGCGAATTCCCTTTTAATTGTGCACCACCTGAATGGTGGGTTGCTGGGGGGCATAAATCAAGGGTGTATGATAGGCACGCACCACTTGTGAGGTTATGGTGCGCACCGCGGGAGCCACAATTGGTGTAACCACACGGGCGTGATTGTGAACAACCGTCTGGCGTTGGTGTGAGACAGCGGTCGGTATCTGTTGCACCACCTCACCCACCTTGGCAATGGTGGGCTGTTGGATGGTTATGGTTTCGGGGGCAATAACGGTGCGCAGGCCAGGGCGTGTAGAGATGGTGATGGGCAGAGGTATAGTTTCGGCTGGCAAAATGCGATGCTGTATGGTTGTTGATGATCTGGCCAGAGCAGAGGGCGAGGCAGCCGAGCCAGCAGCCGTCGACGAGGAGGATGAGGCCTGGGCCGACACCGACGACGATATCAAGAGAGAAGAGCGCGACAGCCCCGATGAGGATATGCCCATTAGGCTGGCAGCTGGTCGAACCCGAGTGATGGCGGCTGGCGCTGAGACGGGGGCACTAGTTGTTGCTGCAGCCGGTGTCGAGGATTCTTCCGCCGACTCGTTGTCCTTATCAGCACTGCTGGAAATGTCCTCTTCGCTAATGGCATTCGATAGGGAAATGGAACTGCTGCCCCGGGACGATGATGCGGACACTTTGCCACTGGTCAGTAGGCCATATGAATCATCGGGTACCACCAGTTGTAATTTGGAAATTGCAGCCTCGCCTAAGCCGCTCACCGCCAAAGTGACGACCAACTAAAGTACAATCCAAAAAAAAAGGACACAGAGCAGTTTGCAAAATCAATATCGCAAATTCTTGCCCACTACAGTTCAAATTGCGTTCCCTTTTATCACTTACCAGTCGGAACATTGTTGTTTGGTTGGTTTGCATTTTTCACAACCGTCTTGCTGCAACTGCAATGGAAATGTTAATTATGTTTTTGAAACAGCTAAACACAAACTGATGCTTTGCAGTACTCAGGGACTGCGCTTTTATAGGGCACTTCCTCCAAAGCGTTGTTGGCACAATAATGTTGAAAGGGGGGGGGGGGGGGAATTTTCTATATCATCTCACCCATGAATACATTTTGCTTTTCATTAAATGCTTCAATTGGTTTCGGTGGAGATGTTCACTTGAAACTGAGATTGAATTTCATTTGGGGACATTTTCCAAATTAAGGCAACAAATCAGAAATCATCATTGTCTGGCGGTAAAGACAAACAGATTTTGTTCTGACAGATTGAAAATGCAAATTCTAAGCCGTGTTAAATTCTGCAGTTAACAGAATGTTGACAAATAAGAAACCACTCGGGTTATTTCTCATGGAAATATTTGAGTATTGAATTGTTGTCGGTAACGCGATAGTCGTAGACTCATGCTAAGCCACACAAATCAGCTGTCAAGCAACTCGTCGAAACCAAAAATACTGGCTGACGATTATTTTGATGGGCTGTTTGCGAAGCGATAATACAGAACAAGTCAGCTGCTGTACAAAGCAGCATTCTGGACGGCAATCAGTACTGAATATGTCGAGGGCAACACTTAACAAATGTTTTCAAAAGGACTGTATTGTTTTGTATACCAATTCCAACAAAATGGTCGTTTCGTAATTGTAATTGAATTAAGTATTGCGATAATTCAAAATCATAGGTTGTCAATTTTTTTTTAATTTTTTTTTCAAAGCTGGCAAACATAGCCGTCTTCTGTAAGTCGATGAAAGTTTTGACAGTTTAGCAAATATTGTCCTCAAGTCACTAAAAGTAACGAAAACTGTGTCAACATATCGCTCATTTATTTGAATAGTGTCATAACTCAAAACGGGATTTTTTCAGGAGAACCGTTTAAAGTTGTCAAGTGTGTCTTACTTAGCAAATATATAAAAAAAAACTATAGGCTATTCGAACAATATAGAGGTCTGACATATGTTTGTATAATACTCTACAGAACAAAAGTCCATTTAAGTTAGAGATTTACAGCTTTTTCTAGAGCAAAAGAAGAGCAGCGATAACTTCTTAGTTTCAGCGATAACTTCAAAATTGTTTCGATCTTTTAATGTTTTGTCTTTTTAAGGACTTCCAAGTTCGTTTTTATTTTTATTTTTATTTTTATTTTTATTTTTATTTTTATTTTTATTTTTATTTTTATTTTTATTTTTATTTTTATTTTTATTTTTATTTTTATTTTTATTTTTATTTTTATTTTTATTTTTATTTTTATTTTTATTTTTATTTTTATTTTTATTTTTATTTTTATTTTTATTTTTATTTTTATTTTTATTTTTATTTTTATTTTTATTTTTATTTTTATTTTTATTATTATTATTATTTTTATTTTTATTTTTATTTGTATTTGTATTTTTATTTTTATTTTTATTTTTATTTTTATTTTTATTTTTATTTTTATTTTTATTTTTATTTTTATTTTTATTTTTATTTTTATTTTTATTTTTATTTTTATTTTTATTTTTATTTTTATTTTTATTTTTATTTTTATTTTTATTTTTATTTTTATTTTTATTTTTATTTTTATTTTTATTTTTATTTGTATTTGTATTTGTATTTTTATTTTTATTTTTATTTTTATTTTTATTTTTATTTTTATTTTTATTTTTATTTTTATTTTTATTTTTATTTTTATTTATTTTATTTTGGGTCCAATGGTAAGCCGGGTAACACATACGGCTAGAGTTTTGCAGCGACAGACCAAAACCTCTGATGGGAATCTAACTCACACTCCCACACTGATAGGCAGGGCGTAAAATATAAAACATACATTGAGGCAGAAGCAATTGTGTAGTGATGTATGAATTTTATATAATTAATTAATTTAAATTATCTTAATTTTCAGTTGACACTTTTTTCGATATAAAAAATCGAAACAGAATATTTGTGAAAATGTTAGCCAGTTTTTGCTTACTGAACCCTACAAACGCCTCTTTTACAATTTTTTTTGTAGCTTTTATTAAAAACGAAGGAACGTAATTTGTAATAATGGCGATTTTAAAAAAATCACGGTTAATTAATTTATTTCGAATACGGAAAAAACTTCAAAATCAATTTTTCCGTCATACATAGAAAAATATTCATAATTTCATTTTGAATAAAATTTTTACAAATTTTTAAAATCTGTAAATTGTCCTATGTTGTGCTATCCTAACACACATGTTTGGCATAAAGGAATTGTGCGTTTTTTTTTTCTGTTTAGAATAACATTTTTCAAAATCTTGGTGTTGCTTAGTTGAGCACAAATTGTCTATCATATATCGAAAAACCCTGACATCAATCAAAAATTAATAAATTTTCGGTTCATAAATAAATTATTTTCTTTTTAGGATTTCAATTAATTTTTAAATACGGAAATTCATCTTCTTTTTTTTTTGTAAAGGTCTGGTCTTTCTCATATTCGAAACCCGTGAGTTATAAAACTTCATCATGCGTGCGTAGGTTACAAATCGTACAAGACCTTTTAATTGTTCAACATTGTCCATTGAACACAAACATACTTCCGAGTGATCACAGATTCAATGAAATATCTTAAAACACAATATTAATTATGATGTTATATGCAAGAACCAGTTGATTCGGATGGATTACGTCCATTTATGACGTTAAATCTAAATTGTAATCAGCATCAGAATCAGAATCCGAATTATTACATAAACGTACCATAACATTGTGTATGCAGTGGCAAAATTTAAAACAAATTTAAAGAGTTTTAGAAATCATTCTAATGTTCTAATTGGCAGCTTAGTCGGTACATACTCATTTCATGGATAGAATGAAGAAATGAAGAAAATAACAACAGAATGTTAACAAAAACTGTTTTGTGTTATGTTATTTTGTAATCTTTAAAAGTTTTAAAGTTCTTAAATAACACATCAATACATACTTGCGAAATATGAAGGGTGTGGGAGTTTTGCTTTGATGGGTTATGGGAAAAATACTTTACATGCAGTAAAGAAATAATGTTGTTAATTTTAAATTAAATATGTGTTTGTTAATAGTTTTTATGCGACCTTTAGGGTACACCATGGTAAATTTAAATAGCCGTACGTTTTTTTTGTATAGCCAATTAAAATTGAGTAGTACTTAGACCTCTTATTGAATACCTTTCCTAATCTCGATTTGAGTATCTTTTGAAATCCGATTTAGTAAGAAGTTTTTTGTAAGGTCTTCAAATACTCATGCCACATGAGACACCCTATGAAACGGTCGACCACTGCAAGTGCACACCACAATAGTTGCACATACATGCCCTTTGAAATACAAACTCGCCATTGTTCGTTCATACATTGTATCGTCTCCGCCTTCGTCTCCACCCACGTTCGTTCGTATGTACAAACAGACATACCTGATTTGAAATCATGTCGTTCATGTATTTTCTTGTAATATAATCCGATTTTTACCTCTTCTTCTTCTACAGCGTCATCTGTTGCTTTGCCTTGTCGGTTTTAGTGCAGCAAATCATGCAAACAATCTGTTGTTCTCACCGGCTCAGTTTCTAAGGGAAACTTTTCGTTTGAATAGTTTCTGTTGCACTTACACTTGCTGCGTTTACCAACGACATGTGGATGGTTGTCATCCATCCGTTCTGGGCATATCATCGTCATCGTCATCATCATCTGTCATACTTTTCCATTATATTGTTATGTAAGTGATTTGTGCTAATAGAATTTCCATTGCATTCAATATCGTTTGTCAGCGTTTATGATGGAATCGAATTCCATTTCGTTGTCAAGTGAAAAACGGTCGCAGCAGAAAGATTTTTCGAAAATTGTGATTTTTCGAAAATTGTTTGTGGAAATTTTCTACAGTCTCATGGTGCAACTTAATCTTTGGTATTTCAAAAACCCTACGGTTTGTTTTAAAAATAACTTCAGTTTTAGTAACCCATTTCGTCTGAGCCACCTATGGCATTTCTAATTGGTTCCACAAGTTCTGTTATTTTCTGGGATACAACTAATGCAATATCATCTACATACTCCACTAGCTTACCCCACTAACTTACATCCGCTCTGCAGCTTCAACTTCAGTAAGACATCGTACAAAACATTCCACAGAAAAGGCCCCAGCACCTAGGTTAGGTTAGGTTAGGTTAGGTTAGGTTAGGTTAGGTTAGGTTAGGTTAGGTTAGGTTAGGTTAGGTTAGGTTAGGTTAGGTTAGGTTAGGTTAGGTTAGGTTAGGTTAGGTTAGGTTAGGTTAGGTTAGGTTAGGTTAGGTTAGGTTAGGTTAGGTTAGGTTAGGTTAGGTTAGGTTAGGTTAGGTTAGGTTAGGTTAGGTTAGGTTAGGTTAGGTTAGGTTAGGTTAGGTTAGGTTAGGTTAGGTTAGGTTAGGTTAGGTTAGGTTAGGTTAGGTTAGGTTAGGTTAGGTTAGGTTAGGTTAGGTTAGGTTAGGTTAGGTTAGGTTAGGTTAGGTTAGGTTAGGTTAGGTTAGGTTAGGTTAGGTTAGGTTAGGTTAGGTTAGGTTAGGTTAGGTTAGGTTAGGTTAGGTTAGGTTAGGTTAGGTTAGGTTAGGTTAGGTTAGGTTAGGTTAGGTTAGGTTAGGTTAGGTTAGGTTAGGTTAGGTTAGGTTAGGTTAGGTTAGGTTAGGTTAGGTTAGGTTAGGTTAGGTTAGGTTAGGTTAGGTTAGGTTAGGTTAGGTTAGGTTAGGTTAGGTTAGGTTAGGTTAGGTTAGGTTAGGTGATGTGCAATTATATGTCAGCCCATTTGTTGTCTGAATCTCACAGTGCTTCGGAATTCATATGAGTTCCAGGTTGACTTGAGATACGATTTTATTATTTTTCTTTTTTGCAATCAAGCAACATTCGAGATTTGACTTAAAGCGACTTAACACATTTGACACATCGAACAGACAGACACAGTTTTGTACATGGCATTGTTTTGCACAACTATTTTGTGTGTACTTCCATGTGGCCTCAGCAAGAACATTCACGGAAGCCAGAGAACTTTGTCACATCGCCAAACAATGAAATCTGTGTACACGTTACTTTATATGCATGTTACTTAACTTAATGCTCAAACCAAACAGATAACTTAATGCGGATTTTGCAAAAATCTCCACAACTAGTTTACACCGTGTCTCAGACTGTGGAATGTCAAGTCAATCGTACACTCACATAAATAACGTTCGTAAATGTAAGTGGACTCAGTGAACTAAAATGTATTGAACACTTCGATTAGTGAGTTTCCGGTTCGTCTTACATTTTGGATCCGAGCCAATTGGCCGATAACAATTCTCAAAAACAAAATGGAAATTTCTAAAAGAACATACAATTTAAATTCCTTTAATGGTTTCATATTTAGGGGCTTGGGTGACTGAAAAACTTATGAGACCTACTTGCATTCGAGATCCTTTTCAAGAAATATTCGGTTGGGAACATTTCGAATGAATGACACCGTTTCCTCAAACGCATCCGCGGTACTGACAAAGCGTTATTAATAGTATTACATGTGACAAATGAGAATTTAAAAAAAAATAGTCTAGACGTATTCTTGTATGTAATACAATTTAACTCAAATACAATTAGAATCCTGCAGCATTCCTCTATATGTGTTTTCACATTAACTTATATGAAGGTTTACCTATTTCCGGGTATAGCTGCACAGTAGAGCGTACCAGGTTACAAGTAAAAAAAAAAAAGTTCGCCGTACACCTTCGAATATGAAGTATTATTGAAAGGTAGTTTAAAATTTTTTTTTTTATTTTTTTATGCCGAACGTAGGTGTCGCGCTTTTACATTTTTCTATATAAATTCTGCATTTATAAACGGATTTTAAAGTGTGATACATCGATGTTTTTGTATTATTGAGTATTATTATTGAAGTATTATTGAAAATCGACATACTTCCTTAGGAAGAGTTTCATGATTTTATGCGAGCTTTAATTTTCTGATATTAGAGTGGTACATTAGGGTAGTAGCAACTGAGATATGATGGGTAAGTACCAGAAGGGGGTGCTTGAGCTCAATGACTTCAAAGACGGCCTTGTCGAGACAAAAACATCGATGTTTCACACTTTAAAATCCGTTTATAAATGCAGAAGTTATATAGAAAAATGTAAAAGCGCGACCCCTACGTTCGGCATAAAAAAATAAAAAAAATTTTTTTGAAACTACCTTTCAATAATACTTTATATTCGAAGGTGTACGGCGAACTTTTTTTTTTGAGGTACGCCCTACTGTACAGGCTGTCATAGACCAGAGCCAAAATTCTGGCATGTGAAATGAGTTAAGACAAACTCTGGCCCGAAATCAATTGAAACTCTGGTAAAGCTAAAATCCATCATTTCTACATTTCAATTCATATTTGTTTCTTGATTGATGTACACGTTCTGTCTGATTATAGCAATAACAATAACTGACTGAAATGAACTTCCCATCCGAAATTCACCGACTGCATTGCTCCCACTAGACAATGCTTGGCATTAATCATTTACTGTCTGTCTACCTGCAACGGTGGCTCTTCGTGTTGTGAACTTGTCTTCACCTAACACGACCAAAGTTAGTCTGCGAATTGAGTCACATTTTAAATTCAAAATAACAACAACAACTTTTGCGGATGTTGGCAAATTAGTTCACAAATTTTAATGCATTCAAAAAAAAAACACTCACTGTTTTTTTTTGTCTTCTCACCCAATTCACAATTTCAATTTGAGAGCTTAACGATCACTATAATTTAATAACATTCAGATGCGGGCGGGCATTTCGGCAGTTGTAATGCCGCCGCCTCCCGCTCCATCAAACACATATACATACATATCTAATTATTATTGCTATAAACCGGTCGTATATCTAAAAAGTCCAAACTTTCTTTCACCTTCTCCGTGTGATGGACCGTATGATTGAGATTGGTGGGTGCCACATAGCCCAAGGCCCGACCCCGCGGCGATATCACCAAATGGGCATACGATTGCGATGAACCCTGATAGGAGACCACCGAGGGCGCTGCATCGATGACCAGCGGATTTGAGGTAACCGGTTGACCCAGTGTCGTCAGGAGAATGCAACAGAGCAAACCCAACAACGGAAGTGTACACTGCTGCTGCTGCTGTGCGACCCCAAGAACGAAGAATGAAAATATCAATTTGTAGTCATTGGAAATTGAACGGATGGGATGGATGACTTACTTTATTCATGTTGGTGGCTGGTTGTTGATGGATTGAAAGAGCTCCACTGACTGTTTGTTGTTGATTGAAAAAGAGTTATTTCGTTTTTTTTTTTTTGTTTATGTCGCTGGAGTGGTAATTGTTGTTGTTGCCAGTGCTGTTGCTGGCAATGGTGTTTATTGTTTCTTCTCAAGCAACTCAAGAGGTCCGCGCTTGAATTGTTCGACTTGAGTGATTTACTTTGAAAATAGAAGGTGTGCTCTGTCTGCACTCTACTCTGTACTGTAGTACTATGTGCACACATTTTTTTACGTAAACAATAAAAAAAAAATCCATAAGAAGTAAATAAAAAATAATAATAAAAAAAATCAAAAAAAGTACCATAAGAAACTCTACTCCATTCATCGGCACATAAATTCAAGCAACAAGCAACAATGCTTTGCGATTGTGTTTTTTTTTCCATCACGTTGTCTTTTTCTTTAGATATTTTACAAAATATTGAAGAAAAAAAAAGTGAAGGTTGTGTAGATACATAGTAACACTTGCACAGCCATTATATATACCTCGAAATAAAAAAAAAATGGATAAGTCTAAAGGTATATAAACTTGGCAAATATCAAAGAGAGGTGAGCTCAGGTCGACCTTAGACTGTACAGTACTCACTAAGGTCCACACTTCTTTTATGTTTGTCCAGAGAAATATTCGCCATAATGACAGAATCTCAAAAATAAAAGAATATTTGATTGCATTTGGATATTTAGGTGGTGCCGTCTCAAAAATTGTGCTAAATCCTAAAAACAAGCACATCTTTGGATACTTGTGAACATTTCCTTGTGTACATGTGTAAGGGTTTATAATTAAAAAAAAACAGAAATTTCCAAAAAAAATTATCACATTTTTTGGGTTCAAGGGTCTGTTGACAAACTGC
The DNA here is from genome assembly GCA_958296145.1 of Hydrotaea cyrtoneurina. Classification (NCBI taxonomy): domain Eukaryota; kingdom Metazoa; phylum Arthropoda; class Insecta; order Diptera; family Muscidae; genus Hydrotaea; species Hydrotaea cyrtoneurina. The sequence goes on from OY282515.1 coordinate 13,462,957, forward strand.
AGCACTCATTTATGAGACGTTAAATGTGTCGCTCTATGACAAAAAATCCAAAATTAAAAATGCTAACAAAAAAAAAACCCAAAAAAATTTCATACAAAATTGGGCAGTTTTTTATAATTTTTAGGTAACATTTAATTTTTTGTTTTTTATATGAAAAAGGCCCCAAAAAAATGGACAAAGAAAAATGTCCCATTTTTTTGTCTTTTTTATAACAGAAGTCAATCATAAATCCTTCGATTTTGTTTTATAGTTTTTTTTTGTGGGTTTTTTTCTGAATATTTTGGGGGAGTTTTTCATAATTTTTATGTAACACTCCATTTTGTGTTTTTCATATGAAAAAGGCCCCAAAAAAAATGGACAATGAAAAATGTTCCAATTTTTTTTCCTTTTTTATAACAGGTGTCAATCATAAATACCGCGTTTTTTTTTATTTTTGTGTTTTTTGGGGTATTTTTCAGAATATTTTGGGGAGTTTTTCACAATTTTTAGGTAACACTCCATTTTGTGTTTTTCATATGAAAAGGGCCCCAAAAACAATGGACAATGAAAAATGTCCCAATTTTTTCTTTTTTATAACAAAAGTCAATCATAAATCCCGCGTTTTTTGTATTTTTTTGGGATATTTTTCAGAATATTTTGGGGAGTTTTTCATAATTTTTAGGTAAAATTTGATTTTTTGTTTTTCATATGAAAAAGGCCCCAAAAAAATGGACAATGAAAAATGTTCCAATTTTTCTTCTTCTTTTTTTTTAAAACTTATCAATCATAAATACCGCGTTTTTTTTGTATTTTTGTGTTTTTTTTGGGTATTTTTCAGAATATTTTGAGGAGTTTTTCATACTTTTTACTCCATTTTGTGTTTTTCATATGAAAATTTTTCCATTTTTTTTTTTGGAGATATTTTCATAACAGGTGTTACTGCCTGTTTCCATAAAACGAATTTCTTCGTTCGTTTAAAATTTTCAAAATTGAAGGCGCAATAAAGTGGATGTTTGTCAGTAGTGAGAGCTCATTCTCTTGAGATTGTGTTTCAGATGATCATATCTAACATGTATCCGAAAACTAGAGTTGAATAATGTCTAAAGCCCATTTTATAACGCTTCCAATATTGACGATTTGTAACGAACGAACAAAATCGTTTTATGGAAACAGGCAGTTAATCATTTTTTTTATAATGTTTTTTTTTTTTTTTGGGGTATTTTTCATAATATTTTAAATATTTTATTTATTTATTTTAATTGATTGATGGTCATTTTTTTAGTGCTTCTGGTTGGTGGAGTGTATTATCTCTATTTTAGTCCTTCTCATAAAGAAGGTTCAGAAGTTATTAAAAAACAGGAAACAAAGCAAAATGTTCAAGAATTGAAGGGAAAGTTGGAACAAGTTCCAGATAATGTAATGGTTTCTGAAAGAATAATAACTGATCCCTTACCACCCTTACCTCCTCTTCCTACACCACCAATCATACCAGAAATAAAACAAATGATGATGACGTAAATATGGAAATCCATGGTCCCATCCCATTAACCTAAACGGTCTATACCCTGCTGGAATTTATAGCGTACGTGTATTTGGAAAACTATTGTAGCAAAACAAATCAAAGAAATACAAAAGTGCTAATAACAAACATATTACTCAGCACATTGAGACAGGGTTCCAACCAGCCACCAGCTACAGAGTCTACCAACCAACCAACCAACCAACCAACCGAACAAATAACCAGTGAGGGAGCGACACCGAACATTGTTCAAACTCAATAACGCAAGTGAAGTATTGAGCCAACCCATGGCATATTTAGGCTGGAACTGTCGTTGTCTCTCTGTCTGCCTGCCCGTCCGTCTGTCTTTCTACTTTGGTAGATCGGTCGATTGCCGGTTATTGTTGGCTCGGCTGGCCAGAAATCCAAAGACAACTTATTTCAATATTAGTGCAATTGAAACCAGCGTTATCGAACACCAACAACGAGACTACACAACATTTCGATGCTGCAGCTGAAGCTGTTAAAACCTCAAACACGAGTGTGATTAATTGATTAAAGAAGTAGAGAAATACATGTGAAAAGATTCCACAAAAAAAAAAAAAAATTCAAATCGAAAGAAATTGCCAAGAAACTTATAATGTTTCAAAGCGCAATGTGTTTATTAGCCATAAAAACGACCTCTAAATCCCAACGAAATGTCAGAAGAAAAAAAACAAAACATAAATTTTTAATTAAATTAATTATTCGGTGGTCGCTGAGCTGTGCTTCAATCTCCCGACTCAAGGAAATGGATTTCTCTGCTACACTCTAGCTCAGCTTAGCAAAAAAAAAAAAATACAAGTAAAACGATTTTTTTTTATATAAATACAAAAATACAGGCATTTAAAAAATTTAATTATTTTTTAAAACTCAACACTAAAGCGTTGAAATGCTGGTGAGTGCAGAAACTTAACTGTGCCTGTACATTTTAATTAAAAAAAAATAATTTTTCATTTCAGTTCCTTGTCATCTTCTTGCTGCCGTCTCTTGTTACCAGCCGAGCTGGCGTCATCTTCCACGAGACAGCACATGGTTCGACCAACAACCACATTCATACACCGACTGCTTACTCGCACCAGTCGATCACTCATCTCAGCAGCGAAACGGAACCGCGGATTCTGGCACCCGCTCCTTTGGACACTTCTCCTGTGGCCAGGGAGAAAATAGTATTTCCCAGCGCTACGCAAAGTAAACATGTGGATCCGGTCATAGCTCAAAGGAAAATCGTTGGACCGGCCGGCTCATCATCGGTGCCCTACATAAGTTACAAAGATCAAACGCCCGTTTTAAGTAGTCCCATTCATACACCAGCCCATCTCACCTATTCGGCTCATCCGATTATTTATCATAAGTTGCCAATGATTGTGCCCGCTCCATACATAAGTTATAATGCATACAAAGCTGGTCATACGAATAAAGTTCACAGTTAGGTCATTTTTGAGTTAGCTGTTGTTATTTTAAAGATAGAACATAATTTTGTACCCATCTGAACTGAACTACAAACATTCAAAATCTATTACTGTTTAAAGGAACGGAAAGAAAGGATATTCCGTGAGAGTTATGATTTTTGAACCCTCCCTACGAAATCCCCCAAAAAAACTAACGTACCTGTTTCTGATCATAAGAGATATTACGGACTAAAACTCCATTGTCTGCCATGGGATGTAAATAATTGTTCCATAGTCACTGTTAGTTTCTGCGGTGACTTTCCCGGACTTTCAGGACCAATTGGACTTTCCAACAATTGCCAAATGACCGGTTGGTCGAACGACTAAGCTATTCGTATGTGGAATACTCTTGCCCCAATTGTCCCTTCTGTCGGCTGTGACATTCTCAAATTCAAGACAAATCTCAACAAGCACTTATCCATCTTTCCTCCTTCCGATTCGCTATATTTCCCAAAGCTAACACACTGCATTTATTGGGGCATATCCTGGCAGTTGGTAAAATATCGAATCCGTAACCTTGCCAGCAAATCAATGCTAATACAGGGCAAGCAATTTTTTTTGTTGTTAAACAATTTTCTTTATCGTAAAATACCGAAACAACAGTTAGAAATCAATCACTTCTATGATCGCTGGAGATTTTAATTTCCAAAATAATATGATCTTAATATATATTTACCCTCGACACTGATTCACTGATACACTGATTCACTGATTCACTGACTCTGTCACGCAGTACGTAGGAATTTAAATAGGCATTCTATAATTTTCTATAAATAATAATAATAAAAAAAATAATATTTTTTTTTGTACAGAAATTGTGTTTTCCCCAAATTTTTTTTTTCCAAAATTTTTTTTTCAACAATTTTTTTTTTCAACGAATTTTTTTTTTCACAAACATTTTTTTTGTCAACAAAATTTTTTTTGCAACAAAAATTTTTTTTTTTACAAATTTTTTTTTTTAAAAAAATTTTTTTTTTCAACAAACATTTTTTTTCCATCAAAAATTGTTTTTTCCAAATTTTTTTTTTTTAACAAATTTTTTTTTCCACAAAATTTTTTTTTTTAACAAAAATTTTTTTTTTCCACAAAAATTTTTTTTTTCAGCAGAATTTTTTTTTTTCAACAAAATTTTTTTTTCCACAAATATTTTTTTTTCAACAAAATTTTTTTTTCCACAAATATTTTTTTTCCAATTTTATTTTTTTCGAAATTTTTTTTTACAAAATAGTTTTCTCAAAATATTTTTTACAAAATTTTTAAAATTAAGTAACAAATACTTTCTCAAGCAAATTAACGGGCGCCATAGGCGCATTACAACTTACTAGTACTGTTCCTAATTTGCTAATAGTAATTGAAGTAATTCGTAGTCCTTATCGATTTCGTAGCCCTTCATTTGACAGAAGATGAGAAAGGATTCTTGCTGACCTTCATGCTGGGAGTAATGATATGCCATTACCAGTTCATGTTCACATATAACTTTTCGATATTAGTCATGTCATTATTATTTGCTTACGATTCATGATATATGTAAACATACAGCATTACTGCGGTAAAGCAAATGGTAATCAGATGCACTGGTTTGGCTTTTGCTGGGCTGTTAAGCAGTCGCTTCGCTAAGAAAACCTGTTGGAAAGATTTTTTTTATTGACTTATTATTTATAACGATACAAAGTAAATGTATATTGTAATTTATATTTGATTACAAAGTCAAAATAACGTTATATAAGGTCAAATTTACATGAAAAATATTGAGTTAACATAATATAAGGTTGATTTTTTCGAGAGAGAGGCTGAGAAATGTGCGAAATAAACAACAATTCAAACATCATTCGGCTCTGTTGTGTCGAAGTTCTTGAACTGCTTTGTGTTAGACGAAGTTCAGTATTATGTTACACGAAGTTTCAACAAATGCGATTATTTCCCCCACTCTTTTTCCACTATTCCTTTTCTCTCAAAATGTGAGCACTTAATCTCGCTCTTTCAAAAAAACCACCACCAACTGCTATCTTCACTGCTTGTTGAGCTGTTGCTTTGTAATGCACGTGTTCGCTTTACTGCTTGATTTTTTGGGGATATTCGCGACTAAACAGTAGTTCTCGTTCACTCGCATAGAGTTAGGACACTTATTATACCAAAAATTGCAGCAGAAATCATTGCAAATGTGTAATGATGAAGAACTGTAACACCTTCCGAAACCTTGCCTGCAATCAAAGCAAACACAATTCGTGATACTTTTTTGGAAAATTTATATTTCTGCAAAGAAATAGAAATAAATCAACGATCTCGAACAACAGAAACAAACAATGTAGTATTTAATAATATTAACGATTTCGTTGTTAAATTGAGCATGCATTGTTTCAATAAATTAACAATGAAATTTTTATATTAACAATTTTCATGGTTTAAAAATTCAACAATGCATTGTTAAAACAACAATAATTATTTTTATAGCAACCAGTTTCATGGTTAAACAATTCAACCGGGGAGTAGTTAAATTAACTATTATTATTGTTAAATACCAGTCAACAAGAAGATGTTCAAATTAACCATATATAACGTAGACTCCAAATCATGTTTATTTATGGTTAAGTTAACCTTATATGAGGTTAATTTTTCTCTCTGTGTACTTACTGGGGTCTATGAAAAATGGAATTACCCAAAAAAAATCTCATACAACAACAATTTTTCTTCTTCTTATCTGAGTATGGAAAACGGCTGTATAATCGGTACATCGGTACTATTGTATCCTTTTATTTAATCGTAAAATAGCAACAAAAACATATTAACAACAAATTCCTCAAAGTGTCCTTAGTGGGCGTAGACAGATTTGACAACGGGAGCAGCGTGTACGACGGTCTTCACGACAGGCGTGAGAACAGCAGTCTTTTGGTGAATTTGAACATGAGATTGATGGGAGACGGCATGACTGACAACGGGAGCAGCAGCGGTGTAGGTGGTGTGGACAACGGGGGCGGCGGCGACAGTCTTGACAACGGGAGCAGCGGCATAGGTGTGGACAACGGGAGTATGGACAGTCTTGACCACAGGAGCAGCGGCATAGGTGTGGACAACCGGAGTGTGGACAGTTTTGACCACAGGGGCAGCGGCATAGGTGTGGACAACGGGAGTATGGACAGTCTTGACAACGGGAGCAGCGGCATAGGTGTGGACAACGGGAGTATGGACGGTCTTGACAACGGGAGCAGCGGCATAGGTGTGGACAACTGGAGCATGGACAGTCTTGACAACGGGAGCAGCGGCATAGGTGTGGACAACCGGAGTATGGACGGTCTTGACAACGGGGGCAGCGGCATAGGTGTGGACAACTGGAGCATGGACAGTCTTGAGAACGGGCGTAATAACATGAGCCTTATTGTGGACTTGGGTAAAGCTTTGGTGCGACACTGCGGTGGGAACAGCATGAGCCACTTTAGTGATCACCGGTTGAACGACATGAGTTTCGGCCACAAAGCCCGGAGCAGCAACAGCCACGGCCAACAAAGCGAAGAAGGACACCTTGTGAGAAATACGGGGAAATAATTTTGGTAAATTTTAAAAATTACACTTCTTTGGGGCGGGAACTTACAAATTTGAACATTTTGGTAATATTTATGGTTTTCTATGTTTTTTTTTGGACTAAAAGTTGTTATCACTGAAAGCTGCTGAAAGCGACTGATGTTTGAAATTGACAATTTTTGCCATTTATATACCCCGAATAGTTAACAGAAAATGTAAATCCTTGCATTTACCTTTAATTACTTATAACAATTGTTATTATATGTAATTGAGACAAGTTTAATGAAAAAAAAAAAAAAAAAAATTGACCTTAAAACGGTGGGCTTTGTAAGTTCCACGACAATGGGGCCCCAATTGGAGCAGCCAGCCATATTTTCATAATAATCATGTGATAGATTGATTGGCATTATTTTGCCAAAATCATATTCCACAATTCGCGATTAACATTGAACTTGAACCAAAGTAAACTTTTAGCAAGTGTTGTTTTTTTTTTCAAACACCACTTGGAGTATTTGATTCCATACAATCAATTGATATTTCATTTAAAGAAGAAAAAAATAGGTCTCTGATGTTATTGAAAAAAAATTGTCTGCAGCCAATTAATGTTGGCGCGAAAACGAAAAATAGCCCAAAAACACTTTGTTCAACTCCAAGTATCACTGGCGCTACTGTTTGGCATATGAACTTCGTGGCTTCAGCCGCTCTTACCACCAATTTTTGTTTGCTTTTAGGTTTTTTCTTTCTGTTAGCATTCAATTGAAATGGGCTTTTGGTTTTTTTTTTATGTTTCACTGATACCCCTTTTGTTGTTATTGGCTGCTTGAACATTTGAGGGATTTCATTACCACATAATAGATTCGGATGTATGTGGGTTTTAGCCGGAAGGAAGACTTTTGTTTTTTTTTAGTTTGTCATCAATCTTACGTACAAACGTCTGAAGGGGAGTACCAACTCGCTATCATAATAAGGCGGGGGGAAAAGCTGAGCCATGCTTTAGTAAAACACAGCTTTGATAATTTTTTCTGCTTCAAATAATTGGAGAAGAGAAATATCTTCCGAGGGAAGTGATTTCCTTCTTGATCACTGTGAAAAAGCGCAGTAACTCAATTTATTGGAAATAGAGATGCCTCCTGTATTTTCAATGGACGAGCGCTGCATTATGTTCTTTTGTATACATTCATCGGCACACGCTGAATAATACGTCTTTTTTTTTAATGTTCACTCACAAGTAGGTTAAGTTAGGTTAGTTTGAATGGAGGATCGGTCATGTACCATGACCCTCTCATGTCGCTGACATACACCTAGGCCAGCTGTGCGCTCCTGGTTTCTTCTACAAATTCCCCTTCCCCTTTTTTCTACGTTAGGAATTCGGTCCCCTCTATAAAGTTCCCTAAATTCCTTATGTCTATTGCTTTGACGACCGATAGGTCATCTAAGGTGTCCTCTCTTAATTGGACTTTCCTGACCTGCGAGAAAGCAGGGCACCGGCACAGGAAGTTTTCCGCCGTCTCGGCGTCCTCTCCGCATGCCCTGCATTCGTCGCTCTCGGAACATCCTATTCTTAATAGGTGTGCCCTTAGGCTAGTGTGTCCTGCGACGATCCCAACTAGCTTACTCAGTTAATTTTTGTTAAACCCGAGTATTCTCAAGTTTCCCGTCTACTTTTTCATGGAATGTTAAGGGAAATACTTTTGTAAGTTGTCTAGCTCGTAAAGGCTCCAGAAAAATGTTCCAAAAAAAAAAAAATTGTCATTATTAAAAATTCCCCAAAAAATTGGGGAGTTATAAATCGAAATATGCATTTTTCACTTTTGCTTTGGGGTTGTTTTTCATTTTTATGTGGGATGTTTTTTTCACATTTTGGGTTGGGCATGAAAAGGCTACCCAAATTTTGGGGCGATTCTTCATTTTCTAATTGGGGTAATTTTTCATGGGGTCCACTGTTCATGGATGAAATGAAATGCCCATATTGCCGGAGAGACATTGAAGATAGTTTCATGTATAACTGTAAAATAAATAATTTCATCATACAGTGAAACTTCTATAAGTCGAACTTCCGTAAGTCGAATTTTCTTTAAGTCCCAGCCCTTCTAGTGGCTGTTAAGCAGACAAATTCTCTTAAACAGTTTTATGAGTAATTCCATAACTCAAAGTCTCTGTAAGTTGAACTTTTCTACGGTATAAGGGTGGTACTGTACTTGTGAGTTATTTGTTTAAAATTACAAAAACCTATTTTTGTTTTTTTCTGTGGTATTTTTCATACTAAAGGGTGGCGCAAAAGTAAACTTCCGATGTATTTTGGCTGTAATTAAAAAAAAAATAAAAACTTTGATTCTTCTTGTGGATTATGTTTATTTGGTCTTTTAATTTTTTTTTACATCAAGACGAGAATATGATGTCATGTAAATGACTGCCGCCACAGTTGCCACTGACATTAGGGGTCAATCGCAAAATGTATAGCATTTTCTGATAGGAGGATTACTTTTTTTTGGGAGATTTGCATTGGGACATTTTTTGCATAAATTGTTTCGGTTTTTTTCGGAATTTTTGGGGAAATTTTCATATCGTTCTTTAGGGATTTTTCATTTATTTTGGGGAACGAATTTGAAATAAACCAAAAAATTTAATAAATAGAAAAATGAAATAACACACATCGGAAAAACAATGTGTTTAAAATGAACTTACTTTCAAAATTTTTTTTAAATAATCCCCAATCAACAAATATCCCAAAAAATATTAAAATCATACATTCACTTAAGAAAACCGATGACCAAGATAAGATAACCAAATATCGCCAAAGAACACGAAATAATCCCCAAGTGGATTTCATTTTGTTTGGGGCTATTTAATTGGTTCATTTAGGGATGGTTTAATACGAAGGTTATTTCATAGCGCCGAATAACTGTGGCATTCGTCAAACGATTGAGATGAGTATATACATGTCAGTAAAATGTTACCATGAATCGCTTCACATGGAATCCACAGGTGTTGTACCACTTTGCGGCGCATTTAAATGATGTAAAAGGCAATCGGTTCTACTAAAATTGACGGTGGACCATTTCCGTCGTGATTAAACAGCCACTCGAATGGTTGAACTGAATCAGAATTTTTCGAAATAAATCTGACATTCGGAATTGATTATTTTATTTATTTATACATTTATTATAAAAAAAAAATACAATAAACTAAAATATAAGGGCACTAGCAACAACGACTATCGGCCTGTCGGAATTGGTTTATCCGATTGGATTGAAATTTCACACAGACCTAGCCGAAGTGGTTTCGAGCTAGTGCGGAAGATGGACCCAGTGGCCAGTGCCACATCGGCTTTGGATAGAATGTTATCCACATTCATCCGAACGATACCTGATAAAAGTAATTCCCATTCCCATTCCTGTTTATGAGAATATTTTAAAGGTACGAATCCTGTTTCTACACCACACGGCGACTGAAAATAACTCCGCCTGTGTTTAAGCGCCCCGGTAGGCGAGTTGGTAGCGTGCTTGCCTATCAGCGTGGGGGTTGTGGGTTCGATTCCCACCAGAGGCTTTGGTCTGTCGCTGCAAAAAATCAAGCCAAATAGTCTTTGTCACTCGGTTTATCCTTGGACCCAAAATTAGAATATAAATTTACTTTGTATTGTAATTAAATAAAATAAAAATAAAATAAAAAACTCCGCCTGTTTTTAGGGTTTTTTTTTTAAATAAAACAACGAAACGAAATGTTTTTCTTTATTCAGAATGAAATATTAAATCTAATCATAATCATAATAACTAAGACGGAAATTAGTTATACAGGGTTCTCCAACAAGAGGTGTTATTTTGGTATTCAAAGAAAAATTACATTTTATGAGATAAATGATCGGATTTTTATTTTTATAATAAAGAAGAAGGGATGCCGTTAATAATGAGAAAAAAAAGGCCAACACTCAGGGGATTTCCCCTATAAATGCAATGCATTGTGTTAGCGAAAGAAAATTAGGGTATCGGAAGGAGGAAAGAGGGAGTAGTGTTTGTTGACATTTGTTTTGAATTTCTTAATGCCACAACTGGCAGGAAACACACTTGCTGGAAGATTATTCCACATACGAACGGTTCGGCTAAAGAACGAATTTTCACTATAGTGTGTCATCCGGTCAATCGGCCATTTCACAATGAACAGCTGAGAGACCCTGGATAGCCGTGACTACGGATATCGGCGATGATATAGGGAGACAATAGAGTTGGCTACCCTACCATCCCCTATAATCACCACCGCTCTCCTCTGTACAGGGACCAAAAGCTGCAAAGATGTCATTGGAGCCCCTGCCCATATACGGGAGTTATATTCCATTCAAAATAATACCTCTTGTTGGAGAACCCGGTACTAGTGTGAAGAAAACATTACATTTCGTACAAATCCGCGATGTTGACGGTACACAATTTCAACCCACAGGCACTCCTTGAAATTCCAAAAAGACTGTCCTCTTAATTCCATAACATTTCATTGATAACACCGTGTTACAAAAAATAGATTTTTTTCTGTCCTATGAACCAAATGCACATATTCGGAAAGAGGGGAAAAAATAAAAATACACGTGCATCGGCGATTTTCATGTACACGTCAGAGTTTTTTTTTTTAAGTTTGAAGTATAAAGCTCGTAGTGGCCTGTGTGAAAGCCTTTGGACCGATTTTTAACCCTTTTTCAGTGATCCAATCGAGCTGATTTTTGGCAGGCATACTCGTGGAAATGTCTGTATCACGTCAAATTTTTATCAATTCTTCAACAATTTTTATCAATTCTTAGATTTTCCCCATTTTTTATTATTTTTGAAAAAAAAATATTTTTTCACTTTTCTTAGCATAACTAGAGACTCCAAATTTTTAAACTACTTAAGCGTTACGAAAAAAAAAAGTTTTTTAAACTGAAACCTTAAAAAAAACGATAACCATTTAAAAAAAAAATTTAGGAAAATCTGAGAATTGATAAAAATCTATTTTTTTAAAAATTTGACCTGATACAGACATTTCCACGAGTCTGCCTGCAAAAAATCAGCTCAATTGGATGACTGAAAAAGGGTTAAAAATCGAAAGGCTTTCACACAGGCCACTACGAGCTTCATACTTCAAACTTAAAAAAAAAAAATTCTGACGTATATTTCTTCCCGAATATGTGCATTTGGTTCATAGGACAGAAAAAAAAATCTATTTTTTGTAACACGGTGTAATGCAACAATTCGAATAATTCAGAATTTGTGTGTTTTTTTTTAAATTTTATTATTTTGTAATAAAAATTCCGTTTTCCCCCATTTACGAGCAACCTGTACCAATTTCTTTTCCATTGCAAAACTTGCTCCTTATTTTCATTTCGGACTACAAAAATTCATTCAGCACAGCCACACATTTTGTTGATTTTCTATTATTATTATTTTTTTTTTACTCGTATAATTAAATAACAATTAAGCCAATCATATCACAATCTTCAGATCATCAACTACTTAATGATGGATGGTGTAAGCAGCCGGAACGAACGACTTAACAACGGGAGCTGTGTGGACAATGGGAGCTGAGTGCACCAAAGGAGCTGAGTGCACCAAAGGAGCAGAGTGCACCAAAGGAGCTGAGTGCACCACCGGAACGGAGTGCAAGAGGGGAGCGGCAGCAGCATATGTATGCACCACCGGTTGAACAGTCTTTACCACGGGAACGAGGGGTGCAGCATGTACGGTGGTCTTGACCACGGGAGCAACAAGTGGTGCGACAACGGCTTTGTTGTGGACACGAGTGAAGCTCTGATGGGAGACGGCCGAAGGAGCACTGTGAACCACGGCTCCCACCTTAGTCAAGACAGGTTCCTGGACAACATGATGGGTTTCAATTAAACCGGCACTGACGGCAGCCAAGCAGAACAGGACAACAATAGCAATCTACAGCAAAAAGGAAGATTTTCACATAAAATATTCTCGCATTATTCCTAAGGACCAAAGAACCACTTACAGATTTGAACATTTTAATTGTGATTTCTTTGTGTTTGGATAGTTGGCCAGAAACTGTTGGCGACTTCAGCAGCCGGCAAAGTTTTTATACCCCAAAAAATTAAAAATGATCCCAAGACCAACTCACACACTTACACACCCGCACGAGAACAACAAAAATTCTCAACGTCTGGAGTTGTTTTGTTGCCACTTAAATCCAAATAAATCCCTTTACGGAGTCGTTTACGTTCCCACTTCGCAGTGTTTTCTTGTTAGCGGTTGTAGTTTGTGTTGTTTTTTTTGTCGTTTTGACTTTGTTGTTCTTCTCTTGGCTGGCCTTCATGTGCTTTGTTGAGCATTAAACTGTAGTGGTGGTGCGCTTTGTCGTCGCGTAGAAAATACAAAAAAAAAATACAAAATCGTTAACCTGCTCATTACGTCGATACGTACTTACGTACGTACATACATACATATGTACATCCACATGTGATATTAACATAACAAAATGTTTAGTGTGTTTTGTTTTATTTTTCTTTTATTATTCGGTTATAATCACAAAAATCGTTTTACTTTAATTGTGTAGTTGAATTCATGAAGGTTGTGATTCTGGTTCGTGTACTTAGTACTTTTTCGTAGGTTGATCATTTAAGGTTTTCATAGGCCTACAAGTGTATCTAATCAATAACTGGGAACTTGAAGACATTGAGTTCGGTTAAATGCCCAAATGAGAGGAAGGTGGCATGCTGGCATAATTAAAGGGCCTAATCTACCGTTCAAGGTGGAGATACATTGTAGTTTCTGTTCTACTCACACACACACACACACACACTCAATAAAATATTTTCATAATTTCTGTGAAATATTAACGAAAAAAATATTCAACATTTCGTGAATATTTCATATACAAAAAAAAATACGAAAAAATTATTCAACATTTCGTGAATATTTCATATAAATTATGAAAATGTCTCTTTCAAGTACTAACTAATAGGGCCAATTACCTAGGTAATTGTATCAAATATCTATTGACTGAAAATCATCTCCACACATTCGTCCATTCGTACATCCGTAACAGCTCGCACTGTAGAGTATTTTGGAAAACTCAGATCAATACACTATTACCCGCTTAATTGCATTTATGCACACAAAAAAAAATGGCCATTTTAACAAATTTCAGCAAACAAGTTCGCATCATACATACGTATGTATATTTTTCATACCACAAACATTAACTTGTTTGTAGGTGATAAATATCAAATATGCAGTTTTGTGTCACTATATATTTTCCAATTTGAGAATTTCTATATAACAATCCATCTCATTCTCTCGTTATTGCTTTTATTTTAAAGAGCGTAAATGCAAAAAAATGGTAAATTACGAAACCAGTTGCAAATACACACTTATTCGCACCCAAATGTTGTGCTTTGTTGAATTTAATATGTTCGTTGTCTGTTTTACCCAAACACGCTATTGCTTAGACACAAATATGTAATACTAATAGCCAACGAGTTATATTTACATCCAAATAAGCTATGTGTAGTTGGAAATAAGCTTTACTTGCTACAAACACGTGTTTTACTTGTGTGTGAACACTAAAAAAAAGACGTATTTTTCAGCGTATGCTTTTCATGCCTTCTTCGCCTATTTGCCCTAATTTCTAAAACCCATTAACTTTGACTAGTTTTAAATATGGAAATTCAGCTAAAAACTCATTGGCTAATTTTCTTTCAATTAATCAAAAAAAAAGGTTGGCTGAAATGCTGTTTAAATTTTTTTTTTTGTCCAACCTGATTTTGGCAGTTTATCTTGTGAAGTATTTATGAGATTTTATGGAAACGGGTTAAAGGTGTCACAAACCATTTTTTTCCATTTCCATTTTTTCTGAGTTTTTCCTATTTCAAGCACAAATTAATCAAGAAAAAGTATTTTCAAAGTCGTTGAGTCATCAAATGTTCGAGTTTTAATTTCATGTGTATTGTTTTGTATGTATTTTTTTTTTGCTCGTTTTGCTTTCACATATACCTTTTTTTTTTGGGAAATTTTACATAAACCACAAAAGAAACGTTACATAACTTTTAAATATTTCAAGAATGTGTAAAAAACTATTGATGCCGTTTGTAAGACGAAAATAGTTTGGAGTAGTTTTTATTGTAATTTATTATAATTGGCCGTGAGGCTTTAAATTACAAAATCTGTGCAAATAAAATGAAATGAAATGAAAATATATATTCTTAATTTTACTCTTGCCGTTTCAATGTTATGGGTCTCAAACCACTGTAACAACTGATTATTCCAAATAAAAGCAAAACAATTTGCTTTTTATTCATCTTTATGCAATTTCATGAAGTTTGCGTGTGCACTCTTATATAATGGGTGGTAGGTAGAATAGATAGGAGTTGCCTAGCGCCACCCAAACCCACAATTCTAGTAATTCAAAATTGCCAATTTAACTTATTTTTTTTAGAATTTGTTTATGTTTGAATTTTAGAAATGTGACCAAAGCTGTGAATTATTTTAAAATAAGAATTTAATCTCTATATTTAAAACTCCTGCGTGACTGACTGACTGTTTCAATGATTCATCACTGTCCTGGCCAAGCGACTGAAGCTAGAGTCATGAAATTTGGGGAGTATGTAGCCCTTGCGGCCTAGACATCCGCTGAGAACGGACTTTTGATTGGAGTGGAAGGGGATAATAATGGTAAAACGGGAAAAATGTATGTAATTATGAAATCAAAAAGTAATTAATTATTATATTAGTAATAAATTAACTAATAAATTAATTAATAAACTATTTATTTAATAATATATATTTACCCTCGACACTGATTCACTGACTCTGTCACGCAGTATGTAGGAATTTAAATAGGCATTCTATAATTTTCTATAAATAATAATAATAAAAAAAATAATATTTTTTTTTTGTACAGAAATTGTGTTTTCCCAAATTTTTTTTTTACCAAAATTTTTTTTTCCCAACATTTTTTTTTTACAAATTTTTTTTTTTTACAAAAATTTTTTTTTCGAAATTTTTTTTTTTTCAACAAAAATTTTTTTTTCAACAAAATTGTTTTTTTCCACAAAATTTTTTTTTTCAACAAACATTTTTTTTTCAACAAATTTTTTTTTTCAACAAAATTTTTTTTTTCCACAAAATTTTTTTTTTCCATATTTCAACGGGCGCCATAGGCGCATTACAACTTACTATTTTAATAATATTAATAATCAGTTAGTTAAACTAACAGCCTGTTTTTCTAAAACGAATCGGTCTTTCGTTTCGTTAAAATAACGAACAGAAATTGCGTTTCGTCAGTTTTGGTTTTTGTAACTCGAAAGTCTCTTAAAATTCCAACTGGATTTTTTTTAATTCATTTTAGTGTGTATTGGCTAATTGGCTAATTGGATTTGTTGGAGAGTTAGAAACACTATTCATTTTCGTTTCGTTTTATAAAAACAGGCTGTACGACCATAAAATCAGCTCCCAACGTAACATTTTTTGAAAAAAAAAAAATGTATTCTATCACTTAAATTTATTAATATTAAAGAGAATGTACGTTTTTCCCTTAGTTAGCCAGTTACACATAGTTAGTCTTTACACATTGTAATTGTAAAGACTCGCTGATTCGTGAACTATGATTGGATTAAAAAAAAAATCGGTTTTATTAATTTTTCTAATTAATAAGAGACTAGTAAAATCCCGAATCGAGGGTTAGTGAGAAACATGATTTAATGAAAACCCCTTTTTTTAGAGCAATTTTGAACAAACTTTTGGTGAGAAAATATATTTGAAACCTTGAAACTGTAAAATATATCTGAGAAACCTTAGAAAAATATAACATTTCATTAAATTAGGCTGACTACTTAAATTCTCTTCAAATAATTTTATTTTATTTAAAATGTATTTAAAACATAAAAATGTTTTACAAACTTTCAACGCGCTTAATATCGAATTTTCTGTTATTCCCAAACGTTCCTCCCATTCTTGGTCCCATGCCATTCTTACAAGAAGCTAATTTAAGAAAATCAACTAAATTTTGAGATCAATGACTTAGATGTTTCATTTCATATTTCTAAGGCCCAGAATGATAAAAAAAAATTCTTGAAATGTATCCAACCAAATCAAACACTATTTCAAATTTTCTTCAAATAATTTTATTTAAAACATAAAAATTGCTTACAAATATTCAACGCGCTTAATGGTGGACAAAGTGGGCGACGGGAGCGGCATGAACAACTGGTGCAGCATGCAGAACTGGAGCAGCATGGACAAGGGGAACGGAATGAAGAACGGCAGCATTGGAATGAATTTGTACATGAGATTGGTGTGAGACGGCATGGCTGACAATGGGAGTGGCAACGGTCTTGACGACGGGAACAACGGGGGCAGCATGATAAGCGTGCACGACAGGCTCGACGGTCTTTACCACAGGAACAACAGACTCAACGGTCTTCACGACCGGAACAACAGGAGCAGCATGAACTGTGGTCTTGACAACGGGTTGCACAAGGGGAGTAACGACAGCCTTATTGTGGACACGAGTGAAACTTTGGTGGGAAACAGCCGAGGGAGCACTGTGGACCACAGTTCCCACCTTAGTCAAGACAGGCTCCTGGACGACGGTATGATGTTCGGCAATCAAACCGGGGGCAGCCAAGGCAACGGAGGCAAAAGCGAATAAAGCAACCTGAAAGGGAAGGGGGAGGCAATGTCAATAAGGATATAAACAAAATCAGAATCTAGACATTCTTGAAATTAACTTACAAATTTGAACATTTTTGTTTTGTTGTGTTGGGATTGTGTGGTTTCTTTCGTAAGTTCTCAGATGAAACTGATAATTTGGCTAAGATCTCCAATTGATTTTATACCTCTTCTCTGCTTCATCGACTTTGGGCAGAGAGTCTGTATCACATTAATGTTGTGTAATTGTCGGGGCCATTGTGCTCTACGTTCCCAAGTAACACAAACAAACAGAAAAAAACATGACAAGCGTCAATGTGTCAAATCACATCCAACAAGTTCTTGTTTGAGTATCTGTTTCTCATTTTATGCTTTTGTGAGGGCTTTCGGCGATTCTGAATGTTGTCCATTGACATCTCTTCAAGAGATTAAAACTTCAATTGTGCCACAAACAAGAGATCACCACCATCCCCACCCAAAAATTTAAAAAAAAAAAAAAAAAAACCAGTAATCGATAAAGTTCATGTTCAATGTAGGCGTTTGTCCCCAACAATCATACAGCATTAGCTGGAACAGACTTAAACTGCAAGTGTATGAGGCAGAGCGGAGCTATAAAATCAATTGGAGATCTTAGCCAAATTATCAGTTTCGTCTGAGAACTCACATAAGAAACCCAACTAAATCCCACCTTAACAAAACAAAAATGTTCAAATTTGTAAGTTACTTATACTTAAGCTGGACGCATGTCTAGACTCTGATTTTCTTTATATCCTTATTGACATTGCCTCCCCCTTCCCTTTCAGGTTGCTTTGTTCGCTTTTGCCTCCGTTGCCTTGGCTGCCCCCGGTTTGATTGCCGAACATCATACCGTCGTCCAGGAACCTGTCATGACCAAGGTGGGAACTGTGGTCCACAGTGCTCCTTCGGCTGTTTCCCATCAAAGTTTCACTCGTGTCCACAATAAGGCGGTCGTTACTCCCCTTGTGCAACCCGTTGTCAAGACCACAGTTCATGCTGCTCCTGTTGTTCCGGTCGTGAAGACCGTTGAGTCTGTTGTTCCTGTGGTAAAGACCGTCGAGCCTGTCGTGCACGCTTATCATGCTGCCCCCGTTGTTCCCGTTGTCAAGACCGTTGCCACTCCCATTGTCAGCCATGCCGTCTCACACCAATCTCATGTACAAATTCATTCCAATGCTGCCGTTCTTCATTCCGTTCCCCTTGTCCATGCTGCTCCAGTTCTGCATGCTGCACCAGTTGTTCATGCCGCTCCCGTCGCCCACTTTGTCCACCATTAAGCGCGTTGAATATTTGTAAGCAATTTTTATGTTTTAAATAAAATTATTTGAAGAAAATTAGAAAGTGTTTTAGAAATTTCAAGAATTGTTTTTATCTTCCTGGGGCTTAGAAATCTAAAGTGAAATATCGTAGCCAATAATCTCAAAACCGATTCGGGGATTCTTAAGATACCAGTTTAGAAGAATGACATGGCGATATGGGATTTTACCAACTTGAAGTTAGAGTTTACATCACACAGTTTTCATAAAGCTTGAAGTTAATTCCCGGGCTCGAAGGACCAATCTGTGGTATCTCGGTTTTCAGGAAATTGTATATCGGTAATTAATAACATAATTGGTACTAAGATAATTATTATAATAGGTTCACATAGAATAGGATTTGATTAAAAAAAAACAGGAAAAAGTAGGAAATCACCCAGGAATGCGACCACATTCGATTTTTAAGCGCTTCGTGTTCTATTTTTATTTATTTTATAAACAGGCCGATAGCTTTTGTTGCTAGTGCCCTTCATATTTAAGTTTATTATAATTTTTTATTGTAATAACTGCCTGTTTCCATAAAACGTTCGTTCTGTACGATTCGTCAATATTGAAAGCCTTTTAAAATGAGTCTCATACATTATTCAATTCTGGTTTTCAGATATATGTTAGATATCGTCATAGAGAAGACAATTTCAAAAGAATAAGCTCTCATTACTTTTAAGAATCCATTTTATTGCGCCTTCAATTTTGACAATTTGTAACGAATAAAGAAATTCGTTTTATGGAAACAGTTAGTAAATGTAGAAATAAATAAATTAATAAAATGTTTTATTTATTTATTTATTTATTAATTACAATACAAAGTAAATTTATAGTATAATTTTGGGTCCAAGGGTAAACCGGGTGACAAAGACCATTTGGCTTGATTTTTGCAGCGACAGACCAAAGCCTCTGGTGGGAATCGAACCCACAACCCCCACGCTGATAGGCAAGCACGCTACCAACTCGCCTACCGGGGCGCTTTAAAATATTTTATAATTTCGGCCTTACAGCCTGTTTTTATAAAACGAATAGGTCTTTCGTTTCGCTAAAATAACGAACAGAAATTCTTTGTCGTCAGTTTGGGTTTTTGTAACACGAAAGTCTCTAGTTAAATTCTAATTGAAATTGTTTTCTTATGTATTTTTGTGTGTATTGTCTAATTGGATTCGTTGGAGTTATAGAAACACAATTCATTTTCCGCTACGGACATTTCTGTTCGTCTCAGATGTATACGTTTTATAAAAACAGAATAGGGTAATTTTTCACAAATTATTTGTGGGATTTTTCAGAATTTTTGGGGAATTTTTCTATTTATTTTGGGGAATTCTTCATTTGGGATATTTTTAATTAAATTTTCTTGAGAATTTTGCATTTTCCATGTTTGGATCATAAATTGTCATAACTCGAAAACGATTTGCCCGATTTAGTTAAACTAATTTTTTTTAAAATTTACCACTAAATTATTTTTAATCTCTTCTGAGTGAGTTTGGGTTTTTGTAACACGAAAGTCTCAGTTAAATTCTAATTGCAATTGTTTTCTTATGTATTTTTGTGTGTGTTTTCTAATTGTATTCGTTGGAGTTATAGAAACACAATTCATTTTCCGCTACGGACGTTTCTGTTCGTCTCAGACGTATACGCTTTATAAAAACAAAATAGAGGAATTTTTCACAAATTATTTGGAGGATTTTTCAGAATTTTTCAGAATTTTTGGGAAATTTTTCTATTTATTTTGGGGAATTCTTCATTTGGGATATTTTTCATTTAATTTTCTTGAGAATTTTCCATTTTCCATGTTTGGGTCATAAATTGTCATAACTCGAAAACGATTTGCCCGATTTAGTTAAAATAATTTTTTTAAAATTTACCACTAAATTATTTTTAATCTCTTCTGTAGTGACTTTGGATCTGCGTTACAGTTTCAGAGTTATAAACGAATAGAAGTAGGAAAATTGAAAAAAAAATATGTATAAAAATCCAAAATGACAAAAAAGTGTTCAGTTATCATAACTGAAAACGATTTGCCCAATTTAGTTAAAATAAGTTTTTTAAAATTTACAACTAAATTATTTTTAATCTCTTCTGTAGTGACTTTGGATCTGCATGACAGTTTCAGAGTTATAAACAAATAGAAGTCGGAAATTTGAAAAAAAAAAAATCCAAAATGACAAAAAAGTGTTCAGTTTCCGCAGTTTACCATAAAGTGTCATCTCTTACCATAAAAATGAGATGTAGATCATTAAAATCTATTGAGGATTTTCAATTTTATACAGAATTTAGTAAAGGTTCCTTCTGAAATATTCACGGGGTTTTAAATTTTCACCAATTTTATAAAAAATTGCATCATACAATTAAGCTGAAAAATCTTTTAAATATAATTGAAGATATAATTTATGTAAACACAGATTATATACTTCACAATAAATCATACGAAAAAATATGAGAAAAGCGAAGAAGCCCACACGCTGAAACCAAATGACCATTTTAACAAATTCAGTAAACAAATTTGAAATTTGAATTTATTTCCATTTTGTAATTTAAAGCCTGACGGCCAATTGGAACAAATTACAATATGCAACAAATTAAATAGAACTACCAACATATTTTTAAAGAAGAATAAATTGTTATAAATATAAAAAAAAATACATTATATATGAAAAAAAAAACATACCTACAAACAGTGGTTATACATAAGTAAATTAAATTAATTATATTAAAAATGTAAAGATAAATAAATATTAAAATTTTAACAACATAGATATATATAAAAAAAAAACATTAGACTGATAATCACCTATATTTATATGTTAAAAGGTAACCAAAATAACTAAATCGTAACATCTAATTATGAGATTGAAAGTGCTCGTAAAGTTTTTCCCGATAAGTAGCAACAGACAAATTCAATTCCTTTAAATTATAAGGCAAAATGTTATATTGTCTAACTACTCTAATCAAAAATGACTTTTAAAATATATTTCCATTCCACAAAAACCAACTTGTTTGCAGGTGATAAATATCAAATATATATGTATACATTTTTATGTTACTTTCAATTGTCTGTTCAATTTCTGAATCTCTATATATCAATTCATCTTACTCTCTCGGTTTTTGGTATTATCTGAAAGAGCGTAGAGGCAAAGAAAAACTTACGAAAACTGCTGCAAATACACACTTATTTGCAGTCAAATGTTGTTCTTTGTTGAATTTAATAAGGTCATTTTCTGTTTTTCCCAAACACAAATACGTAATATTAATAGCAAATATGTTATATTTACATCTAAATAAGCTTTGTGTAGATGGAAATAAGCTTTACGTGCTACAAAGTCCAAACACTTGTTTTACTTGTGTGTAAACATTTAAAAAGGACAGATTTAGCGGGCAATTGTGGGAAACTCCAATCCACGGATGGTGTGTTTTCTTAGGTTATGTTACCTGGCTGCGACACCCCGATTTCTGAGTCCGGTGGCCCTAAACAACGAACAACTCCCAAATGTGCAGGGACATCTCGCCGTCAATCAATGCTAACCGAGGTCTACGACTTGTGACCTTTAATCTCATTACTAGAAGCCTTCTTTTCGAACTCAACTGCAGCTTTCGGCAATGACTCCACACATTTGACGAAAACTGACAATGACAATATTTAACAAGACCAATTTAAACACAAATCAAAATTGATCAAAGTTTATTTTTACTGCCACATAATAACAAACCAGTTAATTAGACACACTGCGGACAACAAAAGTTAAACCATAACTGATTTCAACAAAAGCTGTTAAAGTTCATGTCAGTCATATAAAACCAGCACACGGCATAACAACAGGCAACAGTTTCATTTAACCTTTCCGAGCGAGACAATCATTAATCCACCTGATATCACCATGTTCAGATACGTAAGTGTTCAATGAGAAGGACCATTTAGAAGTTTCTTCTACAGAATTTTAATTTTCCTATAGATTTCCCTGTTTGCCTTGGTCGCCGTGGCTGCTGCTGCACCCGGTTTTATTGCCGAGACCCATTCCATTGTTCAACCGGCTGTTTATGCCAAAACTGCTGTCGTTGATACTAGAGCCGCCTCGGCTGTGACCCATCAGAGCTTCACCAATTTGGTGAAGCATGTGCCAGTGGTTCAAACATATGCGGCTGCTCCCGTTGTCCACACCACTTATGCTGCCGCTCCTGTTGTAAAGACCGTTGCCACTCCCGTTGTCCACACCACTTATGCTGCCGCAGCTCCCATTGTCAAATCGGTAGCTCCCGTTGTCCACGCATATGCTGCTGCTCCCGTTTATCAAACGTATGCTGCTGCCCCAGTGATCCACTCTGCTGCCCCCCTGGTTAAGACTGTGTCACATGCTGCTCCCGTTGCATACACGAGCCTCTATCATTAATTTGGAGAATTGTTGCCATTGTCATGTCGAAGAAAAATAAATAAATTTCGATAGTTGTTGAATTTGAAATTGTCGTAGTTGTTAATGGGTAGTAAGGAACAAAGATTGAGGTAATGGCAGAGTTCCTGTGAAATTTTGAAGAAATTTTCATTATTTATAGGATTTCTTTTTTTTTTGGCTATGCTAATTTTATTGGGGGTACACATAAATATCCGCCATTTTAGTTTACACACAAATTTGAAATCTATTTCAAACGCCGTTAGACCTTCGAACAAAAGCTTTGAAATAAAATTACAGAAATCTCAGATGAATGAATACCGGTATTTGGCATGTGCATAATACATTAGGGGTACGAATATATATTTGCCATTTACTTGTTTTATTTTATGTTTGATCCATCGCCAGCCCTATCTTTCTGGCGAGACAACACTTCATCTTTAAAATGGCATACTTTCAAATAATGTGAAGATCGAAGGCAAAAATTTATAGGCGGGCGAGGAAATATGTAGAGAGGATGGCGGTTGAGATAGGGTTGAACAATTAAGTGTTTCCAGGTCGGTTTGGATCGCCACCATTAAATCTGAAGGAGCGTTATTATTCAATACAATAATAAGGTTGTGTCTGTGCTCGGATCAATCTCTTACAATTGCCTACGGTAGACAGCCCCAGTAGTGGCTTCGCTGTGAGCCAGCTAATCCCATTAATATAAAGAGTGATTTGTTAAGAGCTTGATAACTTTTTTTTTAAAAAAAACGCATAAAATTTGCAAAATCTCATCGGTTCTTTATTTGAAACGTTAGATTGGTCCATGACATTTACTTTTTGAAGATAATTTCATTTAAATGTTGACCGCGGCTGCGGCTTTGGTGGTCCATTCGGAAAGTCCAATTTTGGGCAACTTTTTCGAGCATTTCGGCCGGAATAGCCCGAATTTCTTCGGAAATGTTGTCTTCCAAAGCTGGAATAGTTGCTGGCTTATTTCTGTAGACTTTAGACTTGACGTAGCCCCACAAAAAATAGTCTAAAGGCGTCAAATCGCATGATCTTGGTGGCCAACTTACCGGTCCATTTCTTGAGATGAATTGTTCTCCGAAGTTTTCCCTCAAAATGGCCATAGAATCGCGAGCTGTGTGGCATGTAGCGCCATCTTGTTGAAACCACATGTCAACCAAGTTCAGTTCTTCCATTTTTGGCAACAAAAAGTTTGTTTTACACCAAGATCTTTGCGTAAAATCTTCCATGTGGTCGAATAACACAAACCCAATTGCTGCGAACGGCGACGAATCGACATTTCACGGTCTTCAGCAACACTCTCAGAAACAGACGCAATATTCTCTTCTGTACGCACTGTACGCATTCGTGTGGTTGGTTTAATGTCCAATAAAGTAAACTGAGTGCGAAACTTGGTCACAATCGCATTAATTGTTTGCTCACTTGGTCGATTATGTAGACCATAAATCGGACGTAAAGCGCGAAACACATTTCGAACCGAACACTGATTTTGGTAATAAAATTCAATGATTTGCAAGCGTTGCTCGTTAGTAAGTCTATTCATGATGAAATGTCAAAGCATACTGAGCATCTTTCTCTTTGACACCATGTCTGAAATCCCACGTGATCTGTCAAATACTAATGCATGAAAATCCTAACCTCAAAAAAATCACCCTTTATAACAGGAGTTATGAATACACGATATTGAAGATTGAAGATTTCTATCATTTCCAATCCCTAAGAAAATTTGATAGTCATAGAAGTAACGTTTTTTCCTTTAGCTATGAAAAACGACAAAAGGATTTCCAAAAAAAAAATTAAGTATTTTCGTCTTTGGCGTGCTCTAACAAAATTCGTTAGACCAACACTTTTGCGACTACACGCTATTGAAAATTTCTCTCTTTACCAATGCTTAAGGAAATTTGACAATCCCCGAATTTCCTGATTTTCCTTCTGTTATTAAAAAGAACGAAAGGATTTAAAAAAAAAGTTAAGTGAAAAATATATTTTCGTCTTTGCCTCTCTGCTCTCTCTAATCCCCTCAAAAAAAGTACATTTGTAGAATATTCTGCCGACATTTCCTCAATGGAGTTTGAAAAACTCTACAGTTATAGAGTAGTATCTGTGCTTTTATCATTCCGAGAACTTGCAGCTACCTGTCCCACTCAATCAATGCCGACTGAGGTCTGCGGATTGTCACCTTTGAAAATATAGTTCAACAATGGACTAAAACCATTTGAGAACATGCGATCACAACAAGCTGGAAAACACTGGTCATTTTAAGAAATTTCTGTCAAACATATATTTTTCCATACCACAAACATTAACTTGTTTGTAGATTTCAAATATCTTAATATATATTTACCCTCGACACTGATTCACTGATACACTGATACACTGATACACTGATACACTGATTCCCTGATTCCCTGATTCACTGACTCTGTCACGCAGTACGTAGGAATTTAAATAGGCATTCTATAAAAATTCTATAAATAATAATAATAAAAAAAATAATATTTTTTTTTGTACAGAAATTGTGTTTTCCCCAAATTTTTTTTTTCCCAAAATTTTTTTTTTTCCAAAATTTTTTTTTCTTAAAAAGTTTTTTTTTTCAAAATTTTTTTTTCAACAAAATTTTTTTTTTTCAACAAAAATTTTTTTTTCAACAAAATTTTTTTTTTTCCACAAAAATTTTTTTTTTAAACAAAATTTTTTTTTTTCAACAAAAATTTTTTTTTCAACAAAAATTTTTTTTCCATAAATTTTTTTTTTTTTCGAAATTTTTTTTTACAAAATAGTTTTCTCAAAATATTTTTTACAAAATTTTTAAAATTAAGTAACAAATACTTTCTCAAGCAAATTAACGGGCGCCATAGGCGCATTACAACTTACTAGTCTAATATATTTTTATATGTTTTTGTGTTACTTTCTATTTTTTTTCAATTTGTGAATCTCTATACATCAATTAATTTTATTCTCTCGGTTATTGTTATTATCTTAAAGGGCGTAGAGGAAAAAAATTATGAAAACAGCTGCAAATACTCACATATTCGCACTCAAATATTGAACTTTGTTGAATTTAATAAGTTTATTGCGTGTGTTTTCCCAAACACGCCAATGCTTCTGCTCAACTACTTAATAATAATAGCAAATGAGTTATATTTGAAGACAAACAAACTTTGTTTGGAAGCAAACAAGCTTTACTTGATACCAGCTCCAAACATGCGATATACTTGTGTGTAAACATTTAAAAAAGACAGATTTTTCAGTGTGTAGTAGTTTTTTTTTTTTATAATAAATTCCAAATAAATTCTAAAGGTCCTCAAACGGACGTTTCACTGATGACCTATTCTCTTGCCACCTAGCCATTTCTCTTGAAAATACAAAACACTCACTGGGGACTGAAGCCGAAGAGTATGGCATATCAAACCACTTCATGGATTTTTGCCATCGAGACTTACGACCTGAGGTCTAAGTGCCGTTTTCTTTGCCAAAATCTGTCGTTTTTGCTTCAAATCCGTCGGATCTGTCTAACAGCTGTAAATACTATTCATGCAAAGGCGTCGAAGCGAATTCACTCATTTCAAAAAAATTTGTCGACATGACATTGTTGGGCGACCGGTACACCTTGGGTTTCTTGGGTACACGATTATTCGGAAAATGTCACTGCATTGCCTGTACCTTGGTGCTTCGCTCGGTTAAGAAACGGTGCCACAATATTATGGTATTATCGTTGTTCATCGCCTAGAGGTCGAACAATTGCGCTCATTGTCCAGTGACGGCAAACGCGGCACCTATTTTCCGTAAATATGTTTGCTGTCCAAGTATTCGTATAAAAGATTATTAATCCGCTGAGTTACGATGCCTATAGTCTAGTTGAGATGCCTACAGACTATAACGCATCCAATCCAGGTTCGTATCCTGGCAAGGACATTAAGCATTTTTCGGTGTCCCGTTTTTACTTTGTAAATCCCGGCGACAAATCACTAAATCCAAATGAAACATCACCAAAGGAGCAATCGCCGTTGAAACCATCTTTAAAAGATTTGGTCCCGGTCCAAGACTATATATATATTTATATCGTGCTCAGCTCACTGATTTCGGAAAACTTCCTCAGTCTGTTCCTTCATGGAATATTAAGGCAAAATACATAGAACTGTATACATTTTTTGTAATTTCCAACAATTTTAATTATTTTCTGTTCAACAATTTAGCTTTCATTTTCTAATATCACATTTCACCAAGTACAATTCTTATTCTAATGATATAAATTGGTATAGGCGACTGGGGCGGAATAGACCGTCTTAACCAAAGGGGCCGAATAGGTGTGGACAGCTGGAGCGGCAAAAGTTTTCACAATTGGAGCGGCAGCATAGGTGTGCACAGCAGGAGCGGCATACGTTTTAATGACAGGAGCAGCGGCATAAGTCTGGACCAGAGGAGTGGCAAAAGTCTTTACAACCGGTGCTGCAGCATAAGTGTGTACCACAGGAGCGGCGGCATAAACAGCTGGCTGGACAATCGAGTGAGTTTGAGCAATCAAACCGGGAGCTGCCGCAGCAACGGCCAACAAAGCGAAAAGGGAAATCTGTAATTAGGAGAGTTTAAACTAAAGGGATGCTCTTCGGCTGGCATTTGAAGTACAACAACTTACGAATTTGAACATTTTTGTGTTGGAGTTTTTGATAAGACTGTTTTGCTTTGATGGGTCAAATGAAACTGTTGATGGTTGTGAATAATGGAATCTGTTTTATACACTTCATGTACCATGAACTGGCGCAGCTTCACATCCGTTGTGATTTGTGGCTTTTAGTGTGTCTGTAATAAAACGACCGGTTTGCGTTGGTAAGAATAATGAAACGGTTGGCATTGCGTAGGGAAAATTAAAAGTAATTGTTGGCCTGTTTGTTTTTGTTTTTTTTGTTAAATGTTGATAGTAATTGTTTCATGCCAGTGTTTAGTGAGTATTGAATTATAGCCTCGTTTGAAAACAAAATGGCATAACATTAAAGTGCGGGAGGGTAACTCCCTAACACATGTGCATTTTCTCTGAAGGATTTTAAGGACAACAAAGATACTATCCCAGAGTGGGTAGAAACCACAGCGCTTTGTTACTGCCTTCATAAATATCTCATTTCGAATTATGTCACATATCATACTATTAATTAAAATTAATAATAACATTATTTATTATTTATCTTTGCATTGTTCTCAATATTTGGTTGGATATAATTAAGGAGAATTTCATTTCACATGAATATGTAACATGTCATTTGGGAATCTCTTGTGCAACGATTGAGCTTCCAAAAACGAAAGGAACGACAAGTTTGCTGTACACAGAAAAGAAAAATGCAAAGAAATATTGATATTAATTACGAAATTTTCCAGATTTAATTGAATTTGTTTGCCAACTACAGAAATCGTAAATTATCAATTATGTACTCGTGTTGGAATTGAAACAGTTTCAGAGAAAAAGAAAATCAATTTACAGATTACATTTTTGTTTTTTGTTACTTACAGAAACGCTGATTAATTATTGAATCAATTAAAAAAGTAATTGAAATTCGTGCTCAGACAATGATTTGTAATCATATTGATTCAAATATTTAATTGTTTTAGTTTTTTGGGGTAATTACAGTATACGTAATTATCAAAATCGTAATATTGAATCAATTGAGAAAGTAGTTGAAAATAAAAATAAATATTCACTTTAATTAAAAGATTTAATTGTTTTATTTTTTGTCAATTACAAAATCCTTGGTTGATTTCATTATACGAGTAAGCTATGTTTTGTGTTAACTACTGTAGTAACAAACTTGATCGCTCGGATAATTGAATCAGTTAAAAATTTAATTGAAAGTCAGCTCGTCTATTCTCTACAGAGTAGCCAGACTGTATAATCAATTGCCTACCTTGCTCAGAACATTCAACTACACTGCAGAAACCTTCAAGAAGAAGCTCTATGTTCATGTGGAATCGACTAGATAGCGGAATTACAGACATATATATATATATGTTTTTTTTTTTTTTTACACTATGCGTAATTGTAGTCTTTTTAGAGTAGTATGATCCAATGTCTTACTTATTCATTTTTTTTTTTTTTTTTTTTTTTATACAGTAATTTTTAGGAAGATAATTGACCATTGTGATTCCTAGTTTTGATTATTAAATGCGTATTTGCATTATTTGTGGGTAGTACAAATGTAAGTGAAATAGTTATATTGTTTTCTTTGCGTACATTTGGGATATATAGGGTCAATAATTTGTCAATGTTTTTATTTATTTTGTTATATATTGTTTTAATACATTTTAGTTTTAATTTATTTATATTAATTATTTTATTTTGAAGTATTCTGTAACTATATATGGCCTAAGAGGCTCAGTTACCAACTGAATTGAAATAAATGAAAAAAAAAAAATGAAATGGGGCAGACGGCCTTTGTAACATATTGTACCCAACATATTTTCCAGTAAACATATATCTGTTTGGAGCAGCTGCAAACATATATATGCTTGGGCTGGTCGTTAACAAAAAAATATTGTTTTACCAAAAATTTATTAGCATCAGTGCTGTGGAGTCGAACCAAAATTGCTCCGACTACAGCTTTTTGAAATAGCACGACTCCGACTTCATATGTTCAATACCAAATTTCGAAAATTGTATTTCTGTCCACTATTCCTCTATATCTTTTTTTTTGACTAACACTCAGGCGATGCCCCCTATAAATTCAATGCACTGTGTTAGTGATAGGAACGAAGGTTATTGGAGGGGGGAAAGAGGGTGTAGTGTTTGTTGACGTTGGCCTTGAATTTGATAAAGTCATAGTCAGTCAGAAAAAACACTTGCAGGAAGATTATTCCAAAAACGAAGAACGAATTTTATCTATAGTGCGTCGTCCGGTCAAACGGCCAAATTTGACAGACTCCACAGCCCTGGTTAGTACACACACAACTGATCTTAGAATATCAGAATTGTCAGAATTGTCCCCAAAAATATATATATGTTTGTGTCCAATCATAATATGCTTACACACAAACATATACGTGCTTGTGTCCGCCCCCAAAACATTTTCTTTCTGCGAAATGTCAGTAAATAGAACTCGAAGTCTGAGTGGAGCAAATTTTTCGAATCCAGATCGGAGTCTGGAGTATTTTTAATAATAATCCGCGCAAACTTGTCAGACTCCAACTCCGATTCTACAGCCACACAACTGATTTTAGAATATATTAATATATATTTACCCTCGACACTGATTCACTGATACACTGATTCCCTGATTCACTGATTCACTGACTCTGTCACGCAGTACGTACTAGGAATTTAAATAGGCATTCTATAATAATTCTATAAATAATAATAATAATAAAAAGTAATATTTTTTTTGTACAGAAATTGTGTTTTCCCCAAATTTTTTTGTTTACCAAAATTGTGTTTTCCCCAAATTTTTTTTTTCCAAATTTTTTTTTTCCACAAAATTTTTTTTTTCAAGAATTTTTTTTTTTCCACAAAATTTTTTTTTTCAAAAAAATTTTTTTTTTTACAAATTTTTATTTTTTTCAGCAAAAATTTTTTTTCCACAAATTTTATTTTTTTCGAAATTTTTTTTTACAAAATAGTTTTCTCAAAATATTTTTTACAAAATTTTTAAAATTAAGTAACAAATACTTTCTCAAGCAAATTAACGGGCGCCATAGGCGCATTACAACTTACTAGTGTTAGAATAGTGCCCCAAAATTATATATGTTTGTGTCCAATAATAATATCATACGCACAAACATTTTAATGCTTGTGGCCGTCCCCGAACATATTTATAATTGTATGCAAACATTTCAGTGACGATAACGAATTAACTTGCGCAGACCTTTTTAGGTTCTACGGTAGAATTGTCACACAGCATCCCGTTGTGATACCAATGGTCCTTAATGGATTAAGAGTTTCTTAATAGGACAACTAGTTCTATTTAACATAAGTTCTAGCAGTCACACAGAATTCGTTTCTCACAGCAAATGTATGTCTTGTGTGCATCGAAAGAGCTCTATCGTCACCAGAAATCCGAAATGACTTAACAAACCTTGTCATAACTTCCCAAGAATCGCCAAACGCTGTTGTAACATCTGAAAACTCTTCTGGTTATGTCGTTTGGGAAATCGCCTATAAAATTTTAAATTTTGTATATTGAAGTGCACAATTTTGCAGCGACATGTATTTTGGGCCATTTTACAAGAATCAATCAAAAACACGATTTGGTGTTTTTTTTTGATAATTGTTCCTTTTGAATTTCAGCTGACGATTTGTGCTCTCCGTTAAAGAAAATCGCATATGACACTGTAGACTGTATTTCATATACGTTTATGTCGACTTATGATTAATGGAACAATTGTTCACCACTAATGATTGACCAGTATTCCTATTGGTCCAACTGAACCGGTTCACGCATTTATCGCCATCAATGTAATCTCTGATAGCAGCAGAAACTACTGATGATTTGAATTCACCTCGATTCATGTCAATCGCATAAAAACACACGATGTTTGGTTTAAGAGCAACAGTTTCATTTAACCCTTTGCAGTAAGACCATCTGAACACACACCAACATATACAAAATGTTTAAATTCGTACGTGGGCCTTTAAAGATTTGGAAAAGAAGAAACGTTTTTTTTTACTTAACCTGATTTTATTATAGATTTCCCTTTTCGCTTTGTTGGCCGTTGCTGCGGCAGCTCCCGGTTTGATTGCTCAAACTCACTCGATTGTCCAGCCAGCTGTTTATGCCGCTCCTGTGGTACACACTTATGCTGCAGCACCGGTTGTAAAGACTTTTGCCACTCCTCTGGTCCAGACTTATGCCGCTGCTCCTGTCATTAAAACGTATGCCGCTCCTGCTGTGCACACCTATGCTGCCGCTCCAATTGTGAAAACTTTTGCCGCTCCAGCTGTCCACACCTATTCGGCCCCTTTGGTTAAGACGGTCTATTCCGCCCCAGTCGCCTATACCAATTTATATCATTAGAATAAGAATTCTTTGCAATTGTGATATTGAGTAATAATAATAAAAAAAAAAAATTGTTAAGAAATTAAATAGAAAATAGTTGAGGTTTATTTTTGTCCGGATTTATGTGACGCTTTAATTCTGCATGTCTGATAATATTTTGAGCGTTCGGAATGAACGTTTTTGACAGCTGACACCCTTCAGCCCTTAATTGCTATTGCGTCCTTCCTATGACCAATCATGTTTTTTTAAATTGACTAACACTCATGGGATGCCCCCTATAAATTCAATGCACTGTGTTAGCGATAGGAAGGAGGGTTATTGGAGGGGGGAAAGAGGAAGTAATGTTTGTTGACGTTGGCCTTGAATTTGTTGATGTCATATCTTTACTGAATTTCAATAAATGTCACATGAGTTTATGTCATAGTGTTATGTGAATTCATTGTCGTACATCATTCCATCTGACATACATATGCATATTCATTACGTATATCCCAAATGGTCAGCACTGACACCAGGATGTAATCTGATGATATCATAGAATGAATGTGAACGCAACAAAACTGTTGTGTAATGTGTTTATGTGCAAATTGCACCGTATCCTCTCCTCAGGTTGACTTTGGCCAACAATATTTTTAGAATCGTTACATCGTTAAATTTTCTTTCTTCGTATCATTTTGGAATATTCGCTTTCGTCAAATATTTTATTTCAATATTCGTTTTCAAATTCTCTTTCGCTTGGCAATTTTCAAGACCAGATTTCCAAGACATCAGGTCAATTGCCTAAATTCGTCTCCAACGAACTGATCACGAACATAAGAAAACGTTGGCCATCCATAGACATAGGGGACACTTTCTTCCGGTAGCAGTCAAGAAATACTTCAAGGACACCGGCAAATTTTATGTTAATTTAACTCTTTCCCATTGCTCTTTTTCCAACTCTTAAGAGTTGACACCTTGTCGCTCTAGGAGACGTTTTAAAGAAATTATAAGAGTTAAACTTTTCCAAAGAAATATCGAATTTTTGGTGATCGCAGAGTTTAATGCGTTTCACTGTAGTTGGCTTAAAATTATGTGGGTTTGAAATATTCAATTTTTCATATGAAAATGTGGAATTTTTGGTGATCACAATTTTTATTCCTTTTGGCTCCCCACTTTAAGAAGTTATGAGGAATTAGGTTCTCCAAAGAAATGTAAAATTTATGGTGAATAGACTATGCAACAAAAAATCTAATGAATAAACACTACAATTCTGAGCAAATGGTCGACATTTGTTGTTTCTACTGAGATTGATAAGTTCGATTTTTGAAATAAATTTAAAAAAAATTGATCATTAAATCGGTTTAAGTCGTCTTTGCCTTTTCGTTTCAGTTTCGGAGTATAAACAATTTAAGGCCAAAAAAAGGTTTTTTTACTGAAACCGACTGGTCCGATTTTTTAAAGAAATGTAAAAAAAATTATTTAAAATATATGACAAAAAAATTTTTTTTGGGCAAGTTTTGAAAATATTAAAAAAAAAATATAAAAAATGTAATATGACAAAAATGTGGCATTTCTTCAGTCTTTGCCATTTAGTTTCAGTTTCAGAGTTAACCAATTTTTTTTACAGAAACCGACTTGTTCGATTTTTAAAATAAATGTAAAAAAAAATTAATATATGGCAATTTAAAAAAAAAGAAATAAAAACTTTAATATAACATTTCAAAGTTATATAAAATTTAAGGCCAAAACATGTTTTTTTCCGAGGAACTGATCGGAATTTTTTTTTTTACTGGAACTGTACCGGGTTTTCAAATAAATTTAAAAAAAATGATTTAAAATATATGGCAAAATTTTCGGCAATTTTAAAAAAAATAAAAAATTGAAATTATTAAAAATTTAATTCGTCGGTCCGAATTCGGTCCGATTTTTTAAAGAAATGTAAAAAAAATTCTTTGAAATATATGACAAAAATTTTTTTAAAAATATTAAAAAAAATATTAAAAATGTAATTTTAATATCATTTAGTTTCAGAGTTATAAATTTTATTTTTACTAAAACCGACTTGTCCGATTTTTTAAATAAATGTAAAAAAATTAATATATGGCAATTTAAAAAAAAGAAATAAAAACTTTAATATAACATTTCAGAGTTACATAAAATTTAAGGCTAAAACATGTTTTTTTTTTTCTGAGGAACTGATCGGAATTTTTTTTTCGACAATTTTAAAAATTTGAAATTATTGAAAATTGAATTCGTCGGTCCGAATTCGGTCCAATTTTTTAAAGAAATGTAAAAAAAATTACTTAAAATATATGACATAAAAAATTTTAAAAATATTAAAAAAAAAATATGACGAAAATGTGACATTTCAGTCTTTGCCATTTAGTTTCAGTTTCAGAGTTATAAAAAAAACCGATTCTTTAAATAAATGTAAAAAACAAGGCAAAAAAAAAATCGGTAATTTTTTTAAAAAAAAAAAATTGAGTATGATATTTCAGAGCTATAAAAAATTTAAAACCAAAAACAAATTTTTGTTAAATGGATTGATAAATTGATTTAAAATGTAAGGCAACATTTTTTTTTCAGTTTTAGTTTCGTTTCAGAGTTAAACTAAATTACAGGCCCAAAAAAAATTGTTTTTCTGATGAACTGGTTGAATTTTTTTTTTTATTGAAAACGTCGGGTCCGATTTTTTGAAATAA
Source organism: Hydrotaea cyrtoneurina (assembly GCA_958296145.1). Classification (NCBI taxonomy): domain Eukaryota; kingdom Metazoa; phylum Arthropoda; class Insecta; order Diptera; family Muscidae; genus Hydrotaea; species Hydrotaea cyrtoneurina. The sequence continues at coordinate 13,497,446 of OY282515.1, forward strand.
ATTGATTTAAAATTTAAGGGAAAACATTTTTTTTCGGCAATTTAAAAAAAGATACAAAATTTGATTTTTATTTTCAGTTTCAGATTTAAAAAAATGTAATGGTCCAAAAAAAAAATTTTTTTATTGTACGTAATTGTATAAAATGGCTTTTAGTTTCAGAGTAAAAAGTAATTTTAGGCCAAACATTTTTTTTTCAGATGAACTGGTCGAATTTTTTTTTACTGAAAACGACAGGCCAAAAAAAAAAATTAAAAAAATTAAACAAATTTTGTTTAAAATTTAGGCAAAAAATTGAATATGACAAAAAAGTGTCAGTCTTTGCCTTTGTTTCAGAGCTTTTTTTAATTCCAATTTTTTTTCTTCTGATGAACTGGTCGTATTTTTTTTTACGGAAAACGACAGGTCCGATTTTGAAAAAAAAAAATTAAACAAATTTTGTTTAAAATTTAGGCAAAAAATTTAATATGACAAAAAAGTGTCAGTCTTTGCCTTTGTTTCAGAGCTTTTTTTAATTCCAAATTTGTTTTTTCTGATGAACTGGTCGAATTTTTTTTTATGGACAATTTAAGGCAACACATTTTTTTTGGCTATTTTTTTTTAAAAGTACAAAATCGTTAAGGAATATGACATAAAGGTTCAATAGTTTATCATAAGGCGGAATAATTAAAATCGATGGTCACAGAGTCTGCAATAGGTTCTGCGTTGGTCTCAGAGAATTCCCAACACTCAAAAATCGAAGGTTTTAAGAGCAACACGGCAGCCAGGATTAGATGAAATATCATGGTTAGAATGCTTTCTACTACAGATTGGGTGTAGATCAAAATATGCCCAAATTCGCCGGCAATTCGTATCCAGTTTCTCAGATATGAAGGATGTTTTAACAGGCCCGACAATAGTTTTTGACAACTGGCAAAAGTGGTGATAAAATCTAACACTTTGTCTCTCTGCCCTGGTTCTTCTCATACTAATACTTTTAGGATTAGACTATGAAACAATCAGAATAATAAAAACCTGTATTGTTATCTGTTATCCGTTTTGGATAATCTGTTTTGGGGAACTGTGAGTATTCATACGTTTCTTTGCGACTTACATAGTAAAATATGTTACGTAGTATTTCAATTATTAACTCACAAATGTGTTTATGAACTTTTCATGTTTTCGGCCACATTAATTCAATTAATTCAATTCTATTTCTCATTGAATTTGTCTTTTCATTCAAATCCTATGTACGGTTCCGGTTTTCTTTTCGCCAGGCTTTAATAATGCCAATTGTTAGAGCCTAGGGTTCCGGTATGCTACTTATTCCCATTATTATTTTGTTCTATCTTAAGCCATGCAAATCGCCTAATCATGTCGGTTAAGTGTGTCCCCTATCTATCCACCCACCTCCATTCGCACATAGGTCAGTAAACGCAAATCTTTTGCTGTCATTTCTAAACAACATCACAAAATGTCTGGAAATTATTTCCAAAAAAAAAACACAACAAAATTTTAAAGAATAACACAAGCATGAAGTACTTTTCATAGAGTGTCACAAGAAAACCACACAAACCGGTTGAAGGTTTAATTACCGCCAGCAGACCACATCGACAGATACACGCACCGAGCAGAGTTGGCCAAAATGGGCATTCACTCGCATTCAGTATAAAATCAAAATGAATTTCATGTTACAGCATCAGTTCAATCAAATCATTCCTATTGTGATATCGAACAATTCTTTCAAAATCCCCGACAAAATGTTCAAATTTATTGCTGTCCTCGCATTGGTTGCCGTGTCTTCGGCTGCTCCCGGCTTCATTGCCGAGACTCATTCCATTGTCCAACCGGCTGTGTTGGCTAAAACTGCCTATGTGGATCATAGTGCCTCGTCGGCTATAACTCATCAGAGTTTTACCAATTTGGAGAGGAAAGTAGCTGTTGCTCCTGTGGTTCATACTTATGCTGCTGCTGCTCCTGTCGTTAAGACTGTTGCTGCTCCTGTGGTTCATACTTATGCTGCTGCTCCAGTTGTCAAGACTGTTGCTGCTCCTGTGATCCATTCTTATGCTGCTGCTCCCGTTGTTCACACTTATGCCGCCTCTCCCGTAGTCCACACTTATGCTGCCGCTCCCGTTGTCCATGCGGCTCCTTTGGTTAAGACTGTGGTCTCCGCTCCCGTTGCCTACACCGCTTTCCATTGATCTGAAGTCTGTTGTTCTGAGTGACGATGTGATATTATTGAGTTAAATAAATGTTTTGATTGTTAAAACTAATGAGAATTTGGTAGTGATTTTCTTGAAGACTGAGCCGAGACCCTAAAGATAATTCCTATAAATAATTGTGGGCTGTAAAATGTCTCCTTTGGTTATATGGTGTGAGCATTTCGCTCACTGTGTGATCAGAGGCGGAACTTCTCTCAAACGAAGGGGCTGTATGTGGTATAAATTTCTTTTGCATGAGCCAGTGCTCAGACTACGTAGACTTAATACTTCCACACAGGGCCCAATAGTGTCTAGCTGGTAGCACAATATCTCCGTCATGTTTTAGACAGCAAACGGAGGCTTACTGAGCACCCGCTTGGGATCGACAGGGTCGACTTCAAAACTGTAATAGAGAAAATATACACACTCTGCTTATATCACAATTTCAATGAAAACTTTGAAATGAAATACATTTTTATTCTTTAGAAAATTCAAAATTTTTGTTATATCTAAAAAAAAAATTCTGCTCTGCTTATATCACAATTTCCATGAAAACTTTGAAATGAAATACATTTTTATTCCTTAGAAAATTCAAAATTTTTGTTATATCTAACGAAAAAATATTTCATTTCTATCCACCTCCTTTAGTTGGTGTGTCGCTTCCGATTCCCTTTCCATAGAAGAATACAACTTTCAGGTCAAGTTTGTTTTTGTGTTTTTTTTTCGTCCGAAAATTTTCTATTTTTTTGGTCCTTCGAGCCGGATAATGATATGTCGGGTTTTGCCAAACACATTAGTGGTTGTCTTCCGAAAATTTTATATTTTTTATGAAATGTCGATTTTTGCCAAACATTTTTGGGAAGATTTTATTTTTAATTTGGTCCATCGAGCCGGATAATGATATGTCGATTTTTGTCAGACTCATTAGTGGTTGTCGCCACATGAAAATGCATACCTTAATAATTGGAAATTCTTAATAAAAGCAATATTTGAATTAGGGAAATCAGCTCGTTTTGGTCCTTCGACCTCAATTTTTTTTTTATTTCGTATGAGTTTTTTTTTTGTGAATCCTTCATTTTTTTTTGGCGCATTTTTCATTTGAGGCATTTAGCATAGGGCTGTTCTATCTATCTATCTACCATATTGTGCTATATCTATCTCTATCATATTGTCCTCTATCTCTCTCTCTCTCTCTAGCATATTGTCCTCTCTCTCTCTCTCTCTCTAGCATATTGTCCTCTCTCTCTCTCTCTCTAGCATATTGTCCTCTATCTCTCTCTCTCTCTAGCATATTGTCCTCTATCTCTCTCTCTCTCTAGCATATTGTCCTCTCTCTCTCTCTCTCTCTCTAGCATATTGTCCTCTATCTCTCTCTCTCTCTCTCTCTATCATATTATCCTCTATCTCTCTCTCTATCATATTATCCTCTATCTCTCTCTCTCTAACATATTATCCTCTCTCTATCTCTTTACCATATTGTCCTCTCTCTCTATATCATATTGTCCTCTCTGTCTCTACATATCCCTTTATCTCTCTCTACATATCCCTCTATCTCTCTCTCTATTATATTGTCCTCTATCTCTATCTCTATCATATTGTCCTCTGTCTCTCTCTCTCTAGCTTATTGTCCTCTATCTCTCTCTAGCATATTGTCCTCTATCATCTCTCTCTCTCTCTATCATATTATCCTCTCTCTCTCTACATATCCCCCTATCTCTCTCTTTATCATATTATCCTCTATCTCTCTCTATCTCTTTACCATATTGTCCTCTCTCTCTCTACATATCCCCCATATCTCTCTCTCTATCATATTATCCTCTCTCTCTCTACATATCCCCCTATCTCTCTCTTTATCATATTATCCTCTATCTCTCTCTCTATCATATTATCCTCTATCTCTCTCTATCTCTTTACCATATTGTCCTCTCTCTCTCTACATATCCCCCTATATCTCTCTCTCTATATCATATTGTCCTCTCTCTCTCTCTCTACATATCTCTGCGGATCACCTGTAAACCTGACAGCTGTCTACGCACTCATTTGAGCTCATTATCACTTAATTGAATTATCCGTAGGGTTACTTTTAGTTTATGGATTATCTGTTCTCGCAGCTCTAATAGAGTTCGTGGTATTCTAAAATCGTTCTCCAGTCCACCCACTCGCATGTTTCGTTATATCCAATAAACCTCTTAAACTCATTGCATTGGATTTCTGATTTTTTTTTTTTATTTAAACATAAAATCTCAAATCAATCGATATAAAGTGCTGGTGCCTCCTTGTATGTTGGAAACGATTCTGCCGAGTCCAAACGCAATGGCGTGCCGTGCAAGGGGATTTCCTCACGAGGCACAATTACAACCCTTGTGGCGACAGGGGCCGCGACAGCAGCAGCATAATCGAAAGTCTCTCCTTCGGACACGTCTAAAGACTTTTCTTCAGCCGCTATCGGAGCCACCAGATCGTTGACAACGATATTCGATTTAGCATGAATGTCCATTTCACTTTGATGACTGAAAGCTGATGAGGACACAAAGTGTGTGAAATCTGTCATTTTGCCCCGAGTCAACTCATCTGTGTCTAGGCCGGCCGCATAACCTACAGACAAGGCCAGCAAAGCAATTATGCCAAATTCCTGGAAACAAAAATTCAATATATATATTATGGTTTTCATTACAACGTGTTACATAAAATAGCCAACAGCACGCGTTACCCATTTGTACATTGTGATCTTTTTGTTCGGCTTTGCCTTGCCCCTTCTTGAGAAAAGCCGAAAGACGTATAATTTGAGTTTACGCAATGGAATTCCAAACAGTAACTAATGTTACCACCAATCGCATCGTACGCTATTTATAGTTCACAGATATTTCATATATCAACGAAATGAAATGAAATCGATGGGAAAAAGTATCTTTGATATGTGGGTTGTTCTGACACAACGTATGCATGTTATGTGACCACATGTGGACGGCGCCGCGGCGGTTATCTTCTATCTACGGGCAATGGCATCCAAAAGTGTCGCAGACTTTATTGTTATACAAGAGACAATTGCGTATTAATTACGCAGTCTATCAAATGAGCAGTCAGTTTGTTTTAATTCTATTCAAAAATCTAATAAAATGGATGATATAAGAAAATACTGTCCCAGTACTTCCACTGAATGAAAGACCACCACAGTCCCTTAGCCTGCGATTATTAACTGTCATCGGTCGATATTAAAACTCTCCTCACATAGTCTGCGTGGCAATTGGCATACAGTTTAGTGGCTTTTAATCCTCCCTGTATTTGCATACGGTTTTGTTATCGTTTTAAACGAAACCAAAAATATATGATGTGTATGATACGAGTACATTGAGACGCCAATGGATACCAGAACCAAAAGAACGCAGTAAACACAGCAGTGGCTCAAAAGCAAACTGACATTACTACATTAGACTTTCTTTTTTATTATTATTATTTAACTAGTAAGTTGTAATGCGCCTATGGCTCCCGTTAATTTGCTTGAGAAAGTATTTGTTACTTAATTTGTTAATGAGAAAACTATTTTGTAAAAAAAATTTCGAAAAAAAATAAAATTGGAAAAAAAAATTTGTGAAAAAAAAAAATTGTGAAAACAAATTTTTGTTGAAAAAAAAATTTTTGTTAAAAAAAAAAAATTTTGTTGAAAAAAAAAAATTTTTGTGAAAAAAAAAAAAAATTGTTGAAAAAAAAGTATGTTGAAAAAAAAAATGTTTGCTGAAAAAAAAAATTTTTGTTGAAAAAAAAAAAATTTTGTTGAAAAAAAAAATTTGTAAAAAAAAAATTTTTGTAAAAAAAAAAAAAATTTGGAAAAAAAAAAATATTATTTTTTTTATTATTATTATTTATAGAATTATTATAGAATGCCTATTTAAATTCCTACGTACTGCGTGACAGAGTCAGTGAATCAGGGAATCAGTGAATCAGTGTCGAGGGTAAATATATATTAAGAAAATATTATTTTTTTTATTATTATTATTTATAGAATTATTATAGAATGCCTATTTAAATTCCTACGTACTGCGTGACAGAGTCAGTGAATCAGGGAATCAGGGAATCAGTGTATCAGTGAATCAGTGAATCAGTGTCGAGGGTAAATATATATTAAGATTCAATACAAAGGGTTCAAGGGTAATGCGAGTGCCGCAGACCAATTGGCTAAATTTTTTGCAGCGATAGACTGTTGGGAATCGAACCCGAAACCCTCACGCGGATAGGCAAGCACTCTACTTTAGTTGCCATAACAACATGTATCCATCTCTCAAATAATTCTCGTGAAAAAATTTTATAAAAGAATGTTTTCTTTTTTTTATATTTCATGAGAGATCATTACAAGCGTTAAGTTTCCATCTCTCAAATAATTCTTGTGAAAAAAATTGTATAAAAGAAAGTTATTTTTTTATTTCAAGCTTTAAGTGTATTCCTCTATCTCTCTCTCTCTCTCTCACGAAAGAAAATAAAAGATTACACTCACTTATACAAATAACTTTCACGAATGTATAATTTTGTGCAAAACTTAAAATAAAATGAGAGAGATGATTGCGAGAAATGCAAAAAGATAAATATATTTGTCTGTGAAAATGTACACAGGTAATTTTACTATAACGTGTTGTTTGTAACAGTTAATTAACAATTTCCTTATACCGCTAGCTTAGGCAATCGCTCAACTTGTATGGAGAGCTAAGCGATATTACTCGCGGATCGAAATTATCGCTTCCGTTTTGTATCATAAGTTGGCAGAGTCAGCCCAAAAAATTTCGTATTTTTTTTCTCAAAAACCCTATTACTTCTGCCCAAATACTTAATAATAATTACAAATGAGTTATATTTGCAGCCAAATAAACATTGTTTGGAAGCAAATAATTAAAAATGACAGAGTTTTCAGCTTGTAATGGAATTTTTTGTGACTGAATTTGTTATAACTTTAAAAGAACTTCTTTGAAATACATTTTTCAAAATGTATCACTAATTTGTTTAAATTTCAGAGTTATTATTGAGGTTAAGACGGAATTTTTTTTTTTCATTTTTCATTTTTTTCAATTTTCATTTGTATATCGACACCTTTGCGCGGAATTATCGTATATGCCAATTTTTTCGAAATTGAGTTTTTGATGCAATTTTGTTCTACATTCAAAGACACGTCACCTGACAAAATATTGTAAGCGAATTCCACTTCGTTGCTCCAAAAATTGAGTGAATAATTTTCATTTTGATATTGCAAGCGAAAGCAGAGAAAAGTAGAAAAATGGCTCTCCTGTAAAATTTGGATTTTGGCACATACGATAATTCCGCGCAAAGGGGTCGATATCATAAAGCCACATACATTACAATTAAAATCGAAGAAGTGTTTTTAATTTTATTTAGAATTTAGTTAAGAGCCCAACTTACCTTTGTTCATATCTCCGAAACTGAGACGAAGATTGGAAATAATTTGGTGATAATGTTTTAAAATGTGTTTGAAAGAAATCGGAAAACGAGTTACCAGAACTCAGGTTCAAAAAAACATTTTTAAAAAAATATATTCCTAGAAAAAACTATAAACTAGAATTGTATACAATTTGGTTTTTATTTCTTCTTGATCAAAATAACAAACAAATTAACTGCCTGTTTCGATAAAACGAATTTCTTTTTAAATAGAATTCCATATGTCGATATCTAACAAATATCTGAGAACCCGTATTGAATAATGTCTGAAACCCATTCGAACGAACAAATTCGTTTTATGGAAATAGGCAGTAAGTCATGATGTAGTGGTAGTAGACGAAAATATGTAATGCGAAAACAATAACTACACTAGCCAACAAGGTTTTGGACTGGAGCAAGCAAATATCTTTCCCATGGTAATTTGGTTGGCTGTGTATCTTTGTCTCATTTTGCTCATAGGTTATGTGACTTTACGTAAAAGTAATAAGATTTGACATTTTTTTCATTTTGGATTTTTTATGGATTTTTTAAAAAAAAAAAATTTAAATCTTTAGGCAAAAAATAAGTTTTTTCCTTTATATATTCATTTTTAACTTGGAAACTGTTGCTTGTACAGGAAAACAATATATGAACAGATTAAGGGAATTGTAATTTTAAATTTTTTAAAATTTAATTCAATTAAATCGGGCTAGTGGTTCCCGAGTTATGCCGGACGAAACAAATTAACCAAAATTTTTTTTTAAAATTTAAAAAAAAAAAATAAAACAAAAACCAAACAAAAAAAAAATTTTCGAGCTCATGTCAAGGTTATCTACACAGAAAAAATTATCGCATCCGGAGTACATGAAATTTTTTTCATTTTGTTGAGTAGTGTAATCGGAAAGAATCCAAAGTAATCTCTGAAAGTAGTCGGATTATTTTCTGATTACTTGTGATTCTTTTTGATTATTTATAGTATTCGCAAGTAATCCTGATTACTTTAAGAGTTTTTTGTAATTGTAATGTATTGTAAGTCTTCAAAAACTGAATATAATCGTAATTTAACGTAACTGGTTGAATTTGATGTGAACAAAAATGTTCATCACCATATATTTTAATGACAGTAATCAGCAGTACTTGCGATTACTATAAATAATCGGAAAGAATCCAAAGTAATCTCTGAATGTAGTCGGATTATTTGCAGATTACTTGTGATTCTTTGTGATTATTTATCGTAATCGCAAGTAATACTGATTACTTGTGATTCTTTTTGATTATTTATAGTAATCGCAAGTAATCCTGATTACTTGTGATTCTTTTTGATTATTTATAGTAATCGCAAGTAATCCTGATTACTTTAAGATTTTTTTTTGTAATTGTAATGTATTGTAAAGTCTTGAAAAACTGAATATAATCGTAATTTAATCATTACCGCACCTTTACAAACAAGTTTAATTTAATTAGTAATTATTAAGATTAGTAATCATTACATAACATCTATGGAAATAATAATATTTACCTTCAAAGAAAACAATTATGTTCTCTTTTGGGTAGTTGTTCTATGAGAAGAAAGTAAAAAACGAGTACTCTCTGTACTATGACCTTTGTACCTTTGAGGATGCCTCGATTATTTCATTCCACGGTGATGTGATTCTGACTTTCTGTCACGATTTCGAGCAGAAAAGACTGTGATTAATGATATGATTAATTTGATAATAACAATTGATATCAACGGGGGGTTTTAGCATATTCTTTGTTAACCCATTCTAGCACGCCGTGCCGATTTTGGAATATAAGAAGTAGTGGAAGGTGCACTGATTAAATTAGGGGTTATCCATTTTGTGGTTTCCAAAGTTTAGGGCTGGAATTCGACAACAGTCAAACTAAGTTGTTAAACCATTTTTTTTTTCTTTTCAGTTGTTTAATTACTTTCATTTATATTTAAAAATTTGTTTAGGAAATTTGCTTTTCTTAGATGTCGTCGTTATGTGCGCAATAAATGGGCGTGGTTGTAATTCACAGGCTCCAACGGCCACTAACAAACAATGACAAATGGGAATTCAAATGAAATGAAATTTGTTCGTAAATCCCACACGCTGAAAAATACGTCATTTTTTTTTTGAAGTTTACACACAACTTGCAAATTGCGAAAGAACAACGATTTCTATTTTATTTTTGCCAGTTATATCAGTTTGCATTTCTCCTAACGATGTATACATATTCTCACTCAAAATAATCTCCGTTGTATAATCTCCCTTCCTAGGTTAAGTGGTATAGTGAGTTCATCGTTTCGATTGTAACATCTACGACGAGTTTTCAGTTCACTCTTCTTTATGTTGGACCCTGACAAAATTGCTCTTCTCTTGGTCCGTTAATGTTTTCAACTAAAACAATTGAGAGAGCTCTGAACACATGTCACATGTCACATTTCTTTTGTGATATTTGCCCACATACCGAAGGGTATTTCAAATTCGATCCTACCGTTTTGAACACCTTCGCTATACTGGTTTTCTCCACTCATTGGCAGTTGTATAATTTTTAAGATAAACATACAATCTGTTATTATTGAAATTCGATTTAAATACAAATACGTTCTTTATGAAGAATTTAAGAGACCGAGTTAAAAATTGCCAAACCATATAAATACATCTCAAACTCCCGTCATATCATCACAAACGCATTGAATTGCAATTGGGACTTTTCGGTAAAAAAAAAAAAAAACAATGAAATTCTGCGTCGTCGCTTTATTTTTGGTCGCCTCATTGGTGGTCATACAAGGAAGCTGCATTGGCAAACCACGTAAGTTCGTCACTATTATACAAACGATTTGTTTAGTAGAAATTTTACTTTTCTATAAAAAAAAAAAAAAAAAAAAAATCAAACCACAGGTAAACCTTCGTGTCATCATCCACTGGATGAGGGAGAAGAACACAAGGACTTTGTGGGACGCCGGATGTGGTACTACAACGAGGACAGCGGCACCTGTGAACAAATGCAGTACAAGGGCTATGGCGGCAATGAGAATCGTTGGTGTTCGAAGGGTGAATGTGACTACAACTGCCACAAGGAGATTCCAAGTGCTTGAGAGTGCTAAGCAATCAGTGTTTATGTTACGTTGGAAAACTGTTAAAAAACATTTAATAAAAACGCAATTGAAATTTGCATATTTTCATAATAAAATGCACGGGGGAAAAAGTGAGATTTTTATTTCGTCATAAAGTCAAGCAAATCAAATAAGAGAGGTATTTTTTCAAAAAATAAAATAAAAAACACTTTAATAGAATGTTTTTGGATTTTTTTTAAAGGAATATTTCATTCACATACAGGGTTCCCCAACAAGAGGTGTTATTACACCGTGTTACACACATTCTGTCCTATGAACCAAATTTACTTTTTCGGAAAGGGGATAAAAAAAGTAAAATACACGTGTATCGGCGATTTTCATGTACACGTCAGAATTTTTTTTTTTAAGTTTGAAGAATGAAGCTCGTAGTGGCCTGTGTGAAAGCCTTTGGACCGATTTTTAACCATTTTTCAGTGAACCAATCGAGCTGATTATTGGTAGGCAGACTCGTGGAAATGTCTGAATCACATAAAATTTTTTAAAAAATAGATTTTTATCAATTCTCAGATTTTCCTAAATTTTTTATTATTTTTGAAAAAAAAAATATTTTTTTTTCACTTTTCTTAGCATAACTTGAAGAGACTCCAACTTTTTAAACTACTTAAGCGATACGAAAAAAAAACTGAAACCTTAAAAAAAAAAAATTTAGGAAAATCTGAGAATTGATAAAAATATATTTTTTTTAAAAAAATTTGACGTGATACAGACATTTCCAAGAGTTAAGGCTTGTAAAGTTCAGTTAACGCAAGAACTCAAGCCGGCCGATCAACAACAACGTCGTGTCTTTGCTGATTGGGTCCTTGAAATACATGAAAATGAACCGGAATTCCCTGGAAAAATCATCTTGACTGATGAGGCCCATTTCCACCTCGGTGTCTACGTCAACAAGCAAAATTGTCGCAATACATGCACGAATCTTATCAACGATTTCTGGGATACTGATTTGCCCACCTCAACATTTAGCGTCCTTTATACTGGCAGGAAACTGTCCATAAACTGATGGAGTAAATTATGTTTGATTTATTTCCCTTGTACTTAATTAATCTGTTTAAGGAACGTCGACATTTGTCTTTTACGAAAGAACAACAAATTGTATTGATTTGTGCTGTGAAGGCAGACCATCAGCTGCTGTTTCCGCACCAGCCGCAGTTGCTTTAGAAAAATAAAAAAAAAAAAAAACAAATAAAAGAATAAAGTACTTTTCGTAGAGTGTCACAAGAAAACCACATAAACCGGTTGAAGGTTTAATTACCGCCAGCAGACCACATCGACAGATACACGCACCGAGCAGAGTTGGCCAAAATGGGCATTCACTCGCATTCAGTATAAAATCAAAATGAATTTCATGTTACAGCATCAGTTCAATCAAATCATTCCTATTGTGACATCGAACAATTCTTTTAAAACTCCCCGACAAAATGTTCAAATTTATTGCTGTCCTCGCATTGGTTGCCGTGTCTTCGGCTGCTCCCGGCTTCATTGCCCAGACTCATTCCATTGTCCAACCGGCTGTGTTGGCTAAAACTGCCTATGTGGATCATAGTGCCTCGTCGGCTATAACTCATCAGAGTTTTACCAATTTGGAGAGGAAAGTAGCTGTTGCTCCTGTGGTTCATACTTATGCTGCTGCTGCTGCTCCTGTCGTTAAGACTGTTGCTGCTCCTGTGGTTCATACTTATGCTGCTGCTCCTGTCGTTAAGACTGTTGCTGCTCCTGTGGTCCATTCTTATGCTGCTGCTCCCGTTGTTCACACTTATGCCGCCTCTCCCGTAGTCCACACTTATGCGGCCGCTCCCGTTGTCCATGCGGCTCCTTTGGTTAAGACTGTGGTCTCCGCTCCCGTTGCCTACACCGCTTTCCATTGATCTGAAGTTTGTTTTCTAGCGTGACGATGTGATATTATTGAGTTAAATAAATGTTTTGATTGTTGAAATGAATGAGAAATTTCTTTATTCTTAGTTGGGGCTTGTGGGGAAACAATTTCTGAGAGAGATTTAAAACGTATTCTTTTCTACATACAATAAGAGGTTTTATGACCGCATGCTGGCGAATTATCTAAAAAGGCTCTTGTCTTGAAGAGGAGTCGGGTTGATGATGTTCAAAGTTCTAGCCCTTCCCTTAAAATCCTCAGGTCCAGTTATTTTAATCAGCCTTATTTGTTTTTGGCTATGTTGTCTCCTGTGGGTTTTTTTTTTATAAAATTGTCTATCTGACAGATTTTATTAGCACCCTCAACGTCAACCTTCCACTGTCGTCACATATATTTTCTACATTGAAAATATTATTGTGTTTGCTTTAGGCCTCCTCTCGATCACATATTATACAGGGTGGGTCAATTCAACATTTCCAATAAAACAAGTGTGGGTTCTCTGAACCATTCAGTCCATTGGGCGAAGTTTACTTTGCAGTATCTCCAAACTTTTGAGGCAAATTATTTAAAATTTATATCAATTTCTTTTCTTTCCAGGTAAGGTAAGTGTCCCCTTTTTTATGCTATCAGTTGGTAAGTTCACAAAATTGTCCTTTTATTACCGAAATTCTTAAGAAATCGTCTTTTTGCAAATCTCTGTATGAAGCCGGAAGTATTTTATACTATTGTAGTTTAAGGCAATTTTTCATTACAAAATTACCGCCCATTTTTGGTTGATTTGTTGATTAAAATTATTGAAAAATTAATTGTACAATATTTTGGCAGAAAACGTTTGTTTAATTTACTTTGTTCATATTGCAGATTCTACCATTTATTTTGTTTATTTATGCAATAGCCTATGGACAAACAGATCCCTATCTAGAAATCAGTCTAACATTTTAATAAATAAGATAAATCAAAAATAAATTATGCATTAATTTAAATAAAGCCAATTCTACTTAGGATGAATTGACAATCAATAATCCCGCCACAGAAATATAATAGAACTTTTAGCTCTACGATTTTCAAACTTTTCCAAATGAATAAGCCTGCACCCAGATTCGTAAGTTGAGACCGGCTCACAGAGATTCACCAAAAGCAAAGCAAATTTTATAAATGTCCTCCGTAACTTCTCTATACGATCAGAATAGAGTTTATAACATGGATTCAACATCATAGAGACATACTCCAGCCTTGATCTAACAAATGACATATGAGTGGATGAACAAAGTCATTTTCAACTTTGTGAAAAGGCAAAATTTCATATTTCATAGTTGGTCGATTTTTAATTATCAAAATTAGCCCAAAATTACCTCAATTTCCAATTTCTTGTGTTTTTCAGAGAGCGACAATTTCCGTTCATTTCCACGGAATCCCAGAGGTTCGAAAAACAATTCACCTATTTTATGTAAGTTTGGTCTGAACCAATTTACACAGGCAATTGTAGGATGAACTGTACACTGAAAAAAGGTTTAATCAATTTGATGAATTCTCACATAAATTTTATGAATTTCGACATATTTTCCAACCAACTACAGTTTTCTTCCATTTGATGTACAACATGAATTTTATTTCAATGCCATACATTAATTTGATGAAAATTTTACATTTAATTGATGAACACTGTAAATTGATTGTATATCAGTTTGAAGAACATTATAAATCAATTTGATGAATATTGTACATCAAATTGATGAACAGGGATGTACATTGTACATCAATTTGGTGAACTTTGTACATCAGTTTGATGAACATTGTACATACATTTAATGAAAATTTAACATCAGTTTAGTGAACATCATTTTGATGAACAATTTGATGAATAGTGTACATTAAATTGATGAACAGTGTAAATTGATTGTATATCAGTTTGAAGAACATTATACATCAATTTGATGAACTTTGTACATCAGTTTGATGAACATTGATGTACATTGTACATCAATTTGTACATCAGTTTGATGAATATTGTACATAAATTTAATGCAAATTGTACATCAATTTAATGAGAATTGTTCATCAGTTTGGTGAACATTGTACATCAGTTTGATGAATATAGCACATCAATGTGAGGGACATTGTACATCAGTTTGATGAACATTGTACATTAATTTACTGAAAATTGTACTTCAGTTTGTTGAACATCAGTTTGATGAATGGTGTACATTAAATTGATGAACAGTGTAAATTCAGTGTATATCAGTTTGAAGAACATTATACATCAATTTGATGAACTTTGTACATCAGTTTGATGAACATTGTACATCAATTTGATGAACTTTGTACATCAGTTTGATGAACATTGTACAAAAATTTAATGAACTTTGTACATCAGTTTGATGAACATTGTACATCAGTTTGATGAATATAGCACATCAGTTTGATGAACATTGATCATCAATTTGATAATTTAATGGAAAGTTTACATCAATTATAATTTCTAAAAAAAAAAAATAAAACATTTCTATTTTGCAAACATTTCGGAAAAAAATCATTTCCATTTTGCAAATAAATTTTTTAAGTTTTTTTCTTTAAAAAAATGCATGGTATGCGAATCCATTTCGGCTCTATGAAGGCTCTATGAAAAACAGAACACATGAAAAATTTTCCAAAATTAAAATTAAGAATCCCTCAAATGAAGAAATCACCAAAGTATATGAAAAATCTCCCCAATCCCCCCCATTACCTAATGCAAAATCCCCCAAATATTATTAAAAAATACCGCAAAAATACAAAAACAGATTTTTATAATTTAAAAAGTGTATTTTTTAACAAAAAAAAAATCAAAAGTATATTTTGATTCGAAAACGAAAAATCCCCAAAATTGAAAAATTGGGTAATTAATCATTGTTGAATTCCTGGGACATTTTTTATACAAGAAAAAGTCAAAAGTGTGATGTTGCATAATGAATTTAAAAAAAAACCAAGTAAAAGTAAAAAAAAAACCCAAACAAAAGTGAAAAATTCATATATTCATTTTATTTTTATAATCTCACATTTGAAAAATGACCCCAATCACAAAACGAACGATGACCCCATCAAAATGTGAAAAATCACCACCAATTTTAATGTAACATTTTTGGGGCGATTTTTCATTTTTTAAATTGGGGCCATTTTTCAAATGTGGAAATTACCCCAACACATTATAAAAAAAAAAAATCGCACAGGTTTACACTATCTTGTTACATTCACTCCTAAAGGAAATGCCAGAGAATGAACTTGTCTAGCTTCACATCTCGTGTTCTTTGACTTCTTATTTAATTCCTCCACTAACCTAACACGATGCAATCACAATTTTAAATTTTTTTTTTTTAATATAGTTGGTATAAATTTATAATATATTAATTTCCTCGCTCGCGTTATTGATTTTTACAAAGCTGCTCTGCGTCTTACACATTTTGATTGATTACCATATGTAATGGTAAGCGGTACTCGTATGCGTACGCATTCCATTATAGTGCCGATGCCCTCTAAGGTTGTTTTCTTACTTTGATCTAACGTATTGTGTGCTGTGACCCTCTCCGCCGATCGTTCCTACCTGACGGTGGCGCAGTAAACCATTCCATGTAAGCCAACACAATGCCAAGGCCAACCACCTTAAGAATCAATCAAGATATTCTATTTTTGGGCCAACAAAGACTCAGGGACGGACCCACAACACACAACAGATTAAATTTAATAATTATTGTACTCGCACTACTTCCCCCCCCCCCCCCCCCCCCCAATGAATTCCAATTGAATTCTGTAACAAAACAATTACAACGATTACACAGTTTTTTTTTTCTACGAAAACCATTCAAATCTCACACGAGTTTACACACAAATCTTGTTTTACAGAAGAAGAAGAAAACGAAACAGAAAAAAAACCCCAAACCCAATGTCAAGGTAAAGCTGTGAGTACTTAACCCACAACTGTAATGATACACAGAAATGAAATTACCTGAAATTGAAATCACACCTCGTTATATGGGTTGGAATGCTTAGGGGAATTGTGGAAACACGCTACAGGTGGCATACAAAAAAAAAATCCATTCTAAGATTTAGCTAGAAATTGTATACTTAAAATCGTGTACTGAAAATATTGTGCAATGTGGGAATAAACTGAGAAATGTAAGACAGAAATAAATGAAAGAAGTGGGCTATTTATAAATAGGCCATCAGAAACATAATGAATGTGGAATAAAATGTACGCAGGATTTGAATAAAGTAGAAGGCACAGTTTTTTTTTCCAAGTGTAGTTTTCTTTGTAATTGAAGCTCAAAGTAGAAGTGATGGTATTTTGAATCGAAAACCACAATGGACAATTGACCTCCATGGCTTTTCAATTGCAATTTAAAACTCACAGCAACTTTATTTAGTACTTACCTCCATGGCTTTGCTGGCTCACTATATGCACTATTTCGGTTGTCGAAAAATTCCAAGGGATTTTGGAAAAACTGGGGTTAAATTTAAATCTATTAAATCGATTTCTAATGTACGAAGGGTTTGTTGACATAGATCTTTGACTTTGACAGATAAATTCTCAAAATTCGTCTAAAGAACTGCAAATTACGAATTTCTCCAAAATATATTTTTTGGAAAATATTCTTAAAAATATATTTTTTGGAAAATATTTTCAAAAAAATATTTTTTGGAAAATATTCTTAAAAAATTATTTTTTGGTAAATATTCTTAAAAATTTATTTTTTGGAAAATATTCTTAAAAATATATTTTTTTGAAAATATTTTCAAAAATATATTTTTTGGACAATATTCTTAGAAATGTATTTTTTGGAAAATATTCTTAGAAATGTATTTTTTTGGAAAATATTCTCAGAAATATAGTTTTTGGAAAATATTTTCAAAAATATATTTTTTTGGAAAATATTTTCAAAAATATATTTTTTTTGGAAAATATGTTCAAAAATATATTTTTTTGGAAAATATTTTCAAAAATATATTTTTTTGGAAAATATTCTCAAAAATATAGTTTTTGGACAATATTCTTAGAAATGTATTTTTTTGGAAAATATTCTTAGAAATGTATTTTTTGGAAAATATTCTCAGAAATATATTTTTTGGAAAATATTCTTAGAAATGTATTTTTTTGGAAAATATTCTCAGAAATATAGTTTTTGGAAAATATTTTCAAAAATATATTTTTTACAAAAAAAATATTTTCAAAAATATATTTTTTACAAAAAAAATATTTTCAGAAATTTATTTTTTGAAAAATATTCTCAGAAATGTATTTTTTTGGAAAATATTCTCAGAAATATAGTTTTTGGAAAATATTTTCAAAAATATATTTTTTTGGAAAATATTTTCAAAAATATATTTTTTTTGGAAAATATGTTCAAAAATATATTTTTTTGGAAAATATTTTCAAAAATATATTTTTTGGAAAATATTCTCAAAAATATATTTTTTGGAAAATATTCTTAGAAATGTATTTTTTTTGGAAAGTTTGTTTAGAAATGTATTTCTTGGAAAATATTCTCAGAAATGTATTTTTTGGAAAATATTCTCAGAAATATATTTTTTGGTAAATATTCTCAGAAATGTATTTTTTTTGGAAAGTTTGTTTAGAAATGTATTTCTTGGAAAATGTTCTCAGAAATGTATTTTTTGGAAAATATTTTAAAAAAAATATTTTTTGTAAAATATCCTCAGAAATATATGTTTGGAAAATATTCTCAAAAATATATTTTTTGGAAAATATTCTTAGAAATGTATTTTTTGGAAAATATGCTCAGAAATGTATTTTTTGGAAAATATTTTCAAAAATATATTTTTTTGGAAAATATTCTCAAAAATATAGTTTTTGGACAATATTCTTAGAAATGTATTTTTTTGGAAAATATTCTTAGAAATGTATTTTTTGGAAAATATTCTCAGAAATATATTTTTTGGAAAATATTCTTAGAAATGTATTTTTTTGGAAAATATTCTCAGAAATATAGTTTTTGGAAAATATTTTCAAAAATATATTTTTTTGGAAAATATTTTCAAAAATATATTTTTTTTGGAAAATATGTTCAAAAATATATTTTTTTGGAAAATATTTTCAAAAATATATTTTTTGGAAAATATTCTCAGAAATGTATTTTTTTGAAAAATATTTTCAAAAAAATATTTTTTGAAAAATGTCCTGAAAAATATATTTTTTTGGAAAATACTCTAAAAATGTATTTTTTGGAAAATACTCTCAAAAATATATTTTTTGGAAAATATTCTTAGAAATTTATTTTTTGGAAAATATTCTCAGAAATTTATTTTTTGAAAAATATTCTCCAAAATATACTTTTTGGAAAATATTCTCGGAAACATAGTTTTTGGAAAATATTTTCAAAAATATATTTTTTGGACAATATTCTTAGAAATGATTTTTTGGAAAATATTCTCAGAAATGTATTTTTTGGAAAATATTTTCAAAACATTTTTTTTTGAAAAATATTCTCAGAAATATATTTTTTGGAAAATATTCTCAAAAATATATTTTTTGGAAAATATTCTTAGAAATGTATTTTTTGGAAAATATTCTCAGAAATGTATTTTTTGGAAAATATTTTCAAAAAAATATTTGTTGGAAAATATTCTCAGAAATGTATTTTTTGGAAAATATTCTTAGAAATGTATTTTTTGGAAAATATTCTCAGAAGTATTTGTTTTAGAAAATATCCTAAAAAATATAGGTTTTGGAAAATGTTGTATTATTTTTGGAATTTATTTTTATCAAAAATATATTTTTTTGGAAAAAATCCTCACAAAAAATATTTTTTTGGAAAATATTTTCAAAAATATATTTTTTGGAAAATATTCTCAGAAATGTATTTTTTGGAAAATATTCTTAGAAATGTATTTTTTGGAAAATATTCTCAGAAGTATTTGTTTTAAAAAATATCCTAAAAAATATAGGTTTTGGAAAATGTTGTATTATTTTTGGAATTTATTTTTATCAAAAATATATTTTTTGGAAAAAATCCACAAAAATATATTTTTTGGGAAAATATTTTCAAAAACATATTTTTTGGAAAATATTCTTAGAAATGTATTTTTTGGAAAATATTCTCAGAAATGTATTTTTTGGAAAATATTTTCAAAAAAATATTTTTTGAAAAATATTCTCAGAAATATATTTTTTGAAAAATATCCTCAGAAATATATTTTTCGGAAAATATTCAAAAACAATTTTTTTTTTGGAAAATATTTTCAAAAGTATATTTTTTGGAAAATATTCTCAAAAATATAGTTTTTGGAAAATATTCTTTGAAAAATATTTGCAAAAATATATTTTTTTGGAAAATATTCTCAAAAATATATTTTTTTTTGGAAAATATTTTTATATTATAATATTTTTATAATATAATATATATTATTTATATATTTTATATAATATTCTCTTAAGATTTAACTAAATTTGGTGTAAATGAAGAAGTGTTTTCAAATCAAGTCCAGAAAACAGGACATATGAATACTCAAATGAACGTGATTTCTGTGGTAAGAGTTGGCACAATTGCCGATCTAATATTTCAGCTGTTTGGCGATAAACCAGCCTCCTTTGCACATACGGACATACGATAACTCAAAGGATACCAGCAAATCCTAAAGAGTACACACAATATTCATTTAAAGACTTGTGTGTTGAAATTGTTTTCATATTTTCACACAATATTTTTCACAACAATATTTTCAGACCTACGGTTTCGAAAGCGGTCTCAAAATTTCAGGTAGAAATTAACTCACGTTTTAATTAATTCAATTCAATTTGTTGTACATTTATTTAAATTTGTTTTTATTTATTTGTCTTGGGTGTGGAATGACCAATGTAATATCTTTGAGTTGATCAAAAAAAAAAGTTCTTCATTACTCGTATGAAGATCAATTGATGACACTCAACCAACGTCTTTTAGCTTTTTTCATGTGTGTGTAACTTCTAAAGACCGCAAAAAGTACAGTCCACTGCGGTCGACTTTAGACAGCTGCCCCGACAAATCCTATTTATTTTAATTTCATTTTTTTTTATTATACAATTTTTTTTCGCAGCAATTTTTTGTTGTGTTCTCTTTTAAGAAATCAATTATGTTGAGTTTACAACAATCGTAGTCTCACACTTGTGTAGCCACAAGTGTAACAACGACAACGCCATCACCACACAAAAACCCACTGTGTACTGTCCACCAGTCGATGGTCTGTACCTTCGTGATTGGTACGCATAACATCTGTTGGCGAATGGTGGAATCTTGTTGTGGCTTACAATGTTTTTTGCTCACAATGTTTTCGTATTTTTTGGGGTTTGCTGGACTCAGTGTTTTTTTTTCTTATTTTTTTTTTTCTTGATCTTTAGACAAGTGCCAGCACTTAAATGGCCCATTAAAGATGCATAAACTTGTTAAGCTTCGACGACAATCTGAATGTGTAACGATTAATCTTTGATTTTGTTCAAGATTTCAATTAAAGGAGAGAAATGCTTAAAATAGTGATAGGAATTTAAAAACAATTACTGAAGGTTTTGCCAGTTTTTTTCTTTCTTGGGGTTTTTAGTTTAAGGACATTTAGCAAAAAGTAAATGGCTGATTATTGCAATTAATTGCCGAGCTGATTGTAAAGGCCCCAATGGTGGTATGGATTGCAGTGGCTTCAACAATTTTGGTGATTGTTAACTTTATTTTTAAATTGGACAATATTTAACCTACAGGTGAGGGATATTAAACGATTAACACATCATAGTGGACGAATTATATCCATGGCCAAGCCCAATTTTCAATTTTTGCACACTTGGAAGATATGGAATGTTAGTCCCGAAACGCGAATTAATGATTTATTTTCATGAACATTTGAAAGTAAGATACGCAACTGAGGGAATTTCCATTCGCCTAATGACACATTTTATTCCAATCGGAGTTCCGTTAGCGCAACTATGGAAAATATTCTTAAAAATATATTTTTTGGAAAATATTCTTAAAAGTATAGTTTTGGAAAAATATTCTCAAAAATATATTTTTGGGACAATATTCTTAAAAATATATGTTTTAGGAAAAAATTCTTAAAAATATATTTTTTGGAAAATATTTTTAAACATATATTTTTTAGAAAATATTTTCAAGTATATATTTTTGGTAAAATATTCTTAAAAATATATTTTTTGGAAAATATTCTCAAAAATATATTTTTTCGAAAATATTTGCAAAAATATATTTTTTTGGGAAATATTCTCAAAAATATATTTTTTGAAAAATATTCTCACAAATATATTTTTTAGAAAATATTTTCAAGTATATATTTTTGGTAAAATATTCTTAAAAATATATTTTTGGGAAAATATTCTCAAAAATATATTGTTTGGAAAATATTCTTAAAATATTTGGAAAATATTTGCAAAAATATATTTTTTGGAAAATATTTGCAAAAATATATTTTTTGGAAAATATTCTTAAAAATGTATTTTGTAGAAAATATTTGCAAAAATATATTTTTCGAAAATATTTGCAAAAATATATTTTTTGGAAAATATTCTTAAAAATATAGTTTTGGAAAAACATTCTCAAAAATATATTTTTTGGAAAATATTCTTAAAAATATATTTTTTAGAAAATATTTTCAAGACAATATTTTTGGGAAAATATTCTTAAAAATATATTTTTTGGAAAATATTCTTAAAAATATATCTTTGGGAAAATATTCTCAAAAATATTTTCTCCAAAAAATATATTCTTAAAAATATATTTTTTGGAGAATATTTGTAAAAATATGTTTTTTAGAAAATATTTGCAAAAATATGTTTTTAAGAAAACATTTTCAAAAATATGTTTTTTGGAAAATATTCTTAAAAATATTTTTTTTTGGAAAATATTTGCAAAAATATATTTTTTTGGGAAACTATTCTTAAAAATATATTTTTTTGGAAAATATTCTCACCAAGAAATATTTATATCACATTTTACCAAAATATAAACATTTTCAGTATTGAATTCTGGCGAAAAAAGGAATAAACACCAATGCATAGTGGTCCAGAAACCATCGGCCAATAGTTTGTTACTTTTGATTTAGTGAAAATTTTCTGTAAAAAACTGGTTAAAGGCAGGGAGTGAGGTATTAATATTAAAAAACGGATAATTCGTTATATTTTTTAAATATTTCCAAAATTTTCTATTTTTTACATTTTTCGGTTTTTACGGGGGACAATTTTTTATAAATTCTGTTTTTAGGTTTTTTTTTTATATTAAATTTTGGCAATTATTCATAAAAACAATTATTTCATATTTAAAATTTTCAATTTTTTTTATTTGAAAAAATATAATTTGATACCCCCCCTATGTCGAACTGTATCTTTTAAGAGCTATGGTACTTTTTTTATTATAAAGTGTGTTTCTTTATCTTTATGATTACGTTAAAATTTTATTTGTACCAAATGTAGTTTGATTTAAAAAATAGCAAATCGAATATTTATAGAATTTCCCGTAGTTTTTGGTTTTGCTACCCGATTTCGAAGGAACAGATCTTCGGATGGTCACAATATATCGTTCGAAAGGTCAAAGCCTATTCGTTTTCAATCTGAAAATAAAAATCGGATGACAATCAGATATGTTACAGTCTTTTAAGTGCTCAAAGACGAAAAAAACGATTTTCGGGGTCTACTCCACAAGAACTACAAGAAAAATAGTATGACTGCCCCGAAAGTTAAACTCAGAAGATAGAAGATTTAGCCTGGCTATTTCACTGTTAATAGTGCACCTTTATATATAGCTTTAACCCGATCTGACACCAACTTTCCACCTACCCACCTGTCTGGCAACTTGGCAGTTTACTCAAAACATTGTCAGCGTTTATATCTCAAAACAACATTTTTTTAAATACTTCAAAATTATGTTTTCTTCGGCCCTTAAAACTTCCAGGTGGTTTTCCAGTCCAGTGAAAGACTCTCATCTCAATTTCAATTTGTCTGTTCATCTTTATTTCTTTTGTTATTTACACAATTTTATTTTGTTGTGAGATCTTATCGGTATTGATATTAGACTCTCATCTGGAAACTTCTAGCCTAGTTAAAAATAACATAATAAAAACGTGGCTGGCTCCTGGACGAATAGTTGATTGTGAGGAATGTTGTTTGCTTTTAATCAATTTTTGAGCAGCACGATATGTCTCGGTGAACTTTCAAACTGTATTATGAGCTGGTCAAGGAGATCGTCTTAGAATTTTACAACGTTGCCAACGAAGAGCAACCAAATATACATTTCATCCTATGTTGGGGTCTAAGATTTTCCACAGAGCTAGATAGATTAACACTGCTAGAGACTACTCTATGTGACGTCAGACGCATATTTCAACTATCCTAAGCTGAGAATAAGAAAGTCGACCCGACAATCACTTCCACTGTCCCTTGAGAAAATAAACAACCTAATTTTTCTTATAACACATTTATTTAACAAATCTATCAAAATCAACTAAAACATTTTCAACGTCAATAAACCGCAATTCTCCTTAAGAACGCCGCTTAATGATGATGGACGGTAACGTAGGGAGAAGAGTGCACCAAGGGAGCCGAGTGGACAACGGGAACAGAGTGTACCACGGGAGCGACATGATGATGTTGGTAGGTGTGCACAACTGGGGCGTGCACGGTCTTGATGACAGGGGCCACATGATGGACCGTCTTGACAATGGGAGCAGCATGCACGGTGGTCTTGACCACCGGGGTGTAGACGGGTTGTACTACGGCTTTGCTGTGGACCTGGGTAATGCTTTGATGTGACACAGCCGATGGGGCGGAGTGCACAACATGGCCTACTTTGGCTACGACGGGTTCATGCACCACATGATGGGTTTCGATGAGACCCGCAGAGACGGCGGAGGCCAGGCAGAGGGTGGCGAAAATGGCAGCCTAAAAAACAGGATAACTTGTATAATTTGTTACAACTGAGGATAATCTTAATAAACTTACGAATTTGAACATTTTGCTAGTTAATTGAAGGTTTTTGTTGTTAACGAATTGATAGCCAATGGATAACTGATGCCTTAGAATTCGACAAGAAGCATTTTTATACTCAACCAAACGTAAGCTGGCATTAAACTGTTAACCTATCGATGTGTGCAGGTTTTGAGCAAAAATTCATAAGTCATGCTGAGAAATTGTAAACAAAACAAATTAATTTATCAAAAATTAAGTTATAACATAACAAACCACATGAGGAAGAATTACCATAAAGACATACAATCAGCCAGCCAGCCGGCAGACAGACAACAACAGAGATCGACCAACAGTAGCTGCTGAATTATCAGCTGACCTTCATTACCATTCACAATCCACCGACTGCCGTCCACTTGAACAAAATACGAGTACACGTATCATAAAGAGCCGGCCGTATACACGCATGAGCACTACTGACACATATTGACTTTAGGCTGGCGATATTTTGATTTATCGTTAACGCCACAGCATTCAATTAACTATCTGTAGTTTTTTTTGTTTTGCTTCTCTCAAGTATTTGTCAGAAAGATACTGAAGATATTCACACATACGCACGTAAGGGTTTATGTGGGTTTGAAAGGTCTCCAGACTACAGCGAGTAATTAACTTTTGGACTGCACTCAAGGTGGACCACAATGTTTGCTGCTAATGGACCTCCATCGCAGCCGAACGGTGCAGCACAGCACAGCACTGCACAGTCTTTAAGGGGACTTTGTATAAAAACGTTTGGCACACCTCTCAGAGACAACAGTTGCACAACGTTTGCTTCGACCACAACTTCCTAAGACATCCTTAGTAACCACAAAAAAAAAAACCCTTAAACAAAATGTTCAAATTCGTAAGTGTTAACCCCATATTCCCTACCAGAACCTATTAAACCATTGTCTTCTCCAACAGGCTGCCATTTTCGCCACCCTCTGCCTGGCCTCCGCCGTCTCTGCTGGTCTCATCGAAACCCATCATGTGGTGCATGAACCCGTCGTAGCCAAAGTGGGCCATGTTGTGCACTCCGCCCCATCGGCTGTGTCACATCAAAGCATTACCCAGGTCCACAGCAAAGCCGTAGTACAACCCGTCTACACTCCGGTGGTCAAGACCACCGTGCATGCTGCTCCCATTGTCAAGACGGTCCATCATGTGGCCCCTGTCATCAAGACCGTGCACGCCCCAGTTGTGCACACCTACCAACATCATCATGTCGCTCCCGTGGTACACTCTGTTCCCGTTGTCCACTCGGCTCCCTTGGTGCACTCTTCTCCCTACGTTACCGTCCATCATCATTAAGCGGCGTTCTTAAGGAGAATTGCGGTTTATTGACGTTGAAAATGTTTTAGTTGATTTTGATAGATTTGTTAAATAAATGTGTTATAAGAAAAATTAAGTTGTTTATTTTCTCAAGGGACAGTAGGAATAATTTCATATATTTTTTGTATATTTTCTTTGTTTACAGCTCTTGAAAAAAATTAGCATTTTAACAAATTTCACTCAAACATATATTTTTTCATGCCACAAACATTAAGTTGTTTGTAGGTTATAAATCCTAAATAGACATTTTTTTTGTGACTTTTTATTTTTTTTCAATTTGTGAATTTTCATATAACAATTCATCTTATTATCTGCGTTATTACTATCGTAACGCCGTACAGGCAAAACAAAAATTACGAAAACAGCTGCAAACACACATTTATTCGCACTCAAATGGTGTAATTTGTTGAATTTAATAGGTTTGTTGTGTGTTTGTTTCCAAGCACTCTATGGTTTATACACAAATATATTGGGTACTCATGCTGCTAGTGTCACTCGACCAAAGTAATTAGATTTTCGATTGGGGAATTGTCATACACTGAAACCGTTTTCTGCGTAATTGTAGGACATTCTTTATAGACTGTGACCCATCGATAAACGAAGGTATTTTATAATCTGTTTTTGCCTTCTCCCTACGTTATTATGTTTTCCATATACGAGGTATGTTCAGAAAATATGGCGAATTTTTAATTTCCGTGAGCTACGTGTATTTGATGTGTGATATTTTTGTAGCGTTATGTCCTTTACTTATGCTGACAAGGTCGGCCATTTTGAATGTTTAGTTAATTTTTGTCAGCTGTTGTGCTTGGATGTGTTTTCACTTGTCTTCGATTTTTATTTATTTCAGAAAAATAAAGTGCTCTGACGCATTTCGAATGTTGACTGTGTCATATGGTGAAGCTACCTTGGACCAAAGCAACGTTTCTCGGTGGTACAAAATGTTCTTAGATGGCCGAGAAGATGCGAAGGACGAGCGCGTCAACAGCAGACGAACACATTGATAAAGTGAATAAAATAATACGACGAATTACCATTAGAGAAGTTGCTGAGGATCTAAACATATTGTTTGGCTCGTGTAATTCGATTTAAACCAATGACTTGGGCATGAGTGGGTTCGCCGCTAAAAATTGCCTGCCAAAATTGCTCAATTTGGACCAAAAAAACAGATTCGCGTTAAAATTGCTCAGGAGATGTTGAACTCGGACAGGGACGACCCAAACTTGCTCCAGATGGTCATAACTGCTGACGAATCATGGGTTTATGGTTACGACGTGGAAACTAAAGCTCAATCATCCCAATGGAAGCTGCCGCATGAACCGAGACCGAAAAAAGCGCTCCAAGTTCGGTCGAACGTAAAGGTTTTGCTCACAGTTTTCGTTGGTAGCAGGGACGTGGTGCATTACACCCTGTTACAAAAAATAGATTTTTTTCTGTCCTATGAACCAAATGCACATATTCGGAAAGAGTGGAAAAAATAAAAATACACGTGTATCGGCGATTTTCATGTACACGTCAGAATTTTTTTTTTTAAGTTTGAAGTATAAAGCTCGTTGTGGCCTGTGTGAAAGCCTTTGGACCGATTTTTAACCCATTTTCAGTGATCCAATCGAGCTGATTTGTGGCAGGCAGACTCGTGGAAATGTCTGTATCACGTCAAATATTTTAAAAACAATTTTTATCAATTCTCAGATTTTCCTAATTTTTTTTTTTTTTAAATGGTTATCGTTGTTTTTTTAAGGTTTCAGTTCAAAAAATATTTTTTTTTCGTAACGCTTAAGTTGTTTAAAAATTTGGAGTCTCTTCAAGTTATGCTAAGAAAAGTGAAAAAAATATTTTTTTTTCAAAAATAATAAAAATTGGGGAAAATCTGAGAATTGATAAAAATTGTTTTTAAAAAATTTGATGTGATACAGACATTTCCACGAGTCTGCTTGCCAAAAATCAGCTCGATTGGATCACTGAAAGAGGGTTAAAAATCGTTCCAAAGGCTTTCACACAGGCCACAACGAGCTTCATACTTCAAACTTAAAAAAAAAATCGATTAAACAAACCGATACACGTGTATTTTTTTTTTACCCCTCTTTCCGAATATGTGCATTTGGTTCATAGGACAGAATGTGTGTAACAAGGTGTTATGAGTTCTTGCCACAGGGTAGTACGGTCAATAAAGAATATTACCTGTATGTCATGAGCAAATTGCGCGAAGCAAGCCGCCAAAACAAATACTGGCTTTTGCACCATGATAACGCCCCTGCACACACATCGTTGCTTGTGCGCGAATATTTGGCCGCCACCGTATTCCCCATGATTCGTTGATCCTTTTCATGGTGATCCATATTACACCAATGGTTACGAAAACTTCTTCAAATTTAACACTCCTGTCATCGATTGGCGCTTATGTTAAAGTGTGAGCTAAGGCGACACCCATCGCCAGTTTATCTTTTTCATGTCCATATGTTTTTTTTTTATCGATTTTTATCGACGACAATATTATGACCACAACAAAATTCAGCCATGGGAATTAATGGCGCAGAGTTCCCACAGTCTTGCGGTGTCCGTTCTATGAGAGCGTGTATAAACACGGAACCTATCTCCCGCCTAGCTTTGCTATGTTCTATAGCCACAGCCTTCACAAAAACTTTGAAATCTAGTCGTCCAATACTGTGCCGTGTATTTTCTGGACGAATTCCGGCACATTCACTTGTTTTGGGCGACCTGATCGTTCGGCGGCCCTGGTGTTGATGCGACCACAACGAAATTCGTTTTAAATTTTTTTCCGTGATGGGGTGGAGGAGTTGTGGTTCATATTGTTTACTTCCGTGGGTTCGTTGATTGTCTGTTTTTTTTTTTAACTATGTGTGACCATCATACTGCAATCCTAGGTTTGTAATCTGAGAAGGACATCAAACATTTTAGCTGCCGTTTCCACCTTCTTAATGCCGTCGACTTTACAAGTAAGTGGCCCAATTCACACGGGATTAATTGTTCTGGTCTAACATGGCAGCTTGTAGGCATTTTCGGTGAGGAGAGTCGTTTTTGGTTGGATTAATTTTTCATCCAGCTACAACCCCGCATTACCAGAACAAAACTAATACATGCACACAAAACAAACGTGAAATAAATAAAGAAAATACTAACACACACAAAGCTGTGTATACGTATACAATTTTTGTCAGATTAATTAGTCTCGTGTGTTTTGGAAAAAACAAAAGTTGTTCGGACTAAAAATTATTCCCGTGTGAATTGGGCCAGTGAGTCTTCTCTAAGACGAGTACAACATGTCTAGAAAAATGATTTGCCTTTCGGAGTCGACTGTTACTGGTAGATCGCAGTCGGTGACTCAGCCAGCTATAGAGGATTGTTAAAATCCACTTGTTTTCATAAATTAAAATGCGAACATTTTTATTTGTTTTTTCATCTGTCTGAAGTCTGCGGTTCTCCGTTGGTTGTTGCTTCAAATTCATCGTCTGATCAAATCTGAGTGTTTTGTTTCGGTTGACGACTCAAATTATTCCGATAGAAGAGTTTTTTTTTGTATTTCTGTATCCCTATCTGGGAGCTTTTTTAATTAGTCCATCAGCTCCTTGGTAGTATTCAGCTGAAGATCTAATTTGTCTCTTGTCCCATGTAAACGTTAAATATTGGCATACTTTTAGGCATTTACTTTTCTCACCACACCACTTGCAATTGCACAATTTCTAACACACATTGTTGTTTTTTTTTTTTTAGTTTGAATCAATATTAACCTGAATTTATTTGAAGTTGCATACAAAAATTATATATTTTTTTTTTAAGATATTTTTTTTTTTTACATTTTTATGTTTAGCAAAGAATGTGAAATAAAATATGAAAGGTTAATGAAGAAGACAAAAAGACGAAACTAAAAGAAAGACTTAAAAAAGAGACGAAATTAAAATGAAAATTTCACAGTACAGGGTACACGATGGGGTGCTCAAAAGTAAACTCCAAACAAATCGTTGAACAATGACAAGTGGGGGCAGCAGGCGTTTTGTAAGCAGGTTCAGGTTTAACCGACAACGACGGGGCCGAGAGGGCCGGCGACGACATGGGGTCCCCAGGGGGAGACCACTCGGACGACGGGAGCGCCAACGACATGATGGCCGACAACACTAACCAGACCGGGGCCGGGCACAACCAAGGGTCCCAGGACACTGGGAGATGGTCCTGGGGCTGGAGCTGGAGCGGGGGCTGGTACGGGTGCTGGAACGGCAGCAGCCAAGGCCAACAAGACAGCGAAGACAACAGCGATCTGAAACAGGCGAAATATGAAACTACAAACAATCCTTGCAAAGGCAAATCCATGCCATGGACTTACGTATTTGAACATTTTGGTAGTTTTTATGTTTTAGATGCGAACGTAAATGTTTTCACTTGAAGGGTTGAGAACGATTTGATAACATTTGGAATCTATGCCATGGCTTATATATGTCTGGCCATAGCGTAAATCTAACCACTGCTCGGCTCCATACAAATCCGTGCATTACACGGTGGAATTACACGGCATTTCGGTTGCATCAGCCAATTTGTTTCAGTTAGAGGTTGAGGGTCCAGTTTCTTTTTTTTTTTTTGCTCTGCTTAGCTCAGCTCAGCTCGGTTCTGTTCTGTTCTATGTGCAATATAGTCTGTCTGTGAGACCACATTCAGAGTAGTTAACACGGGTGCCGGTGTCAGTGTCAGTTGCTCTAATTGGTGATTTTTTGTGACAATTGTTGGCGTTGCATTTCATTTGATTTGTTGCCGGCCAGCCACTGGCGTTATGGTCGATTGCCTGCTGTTGTAATATTTCCCAGTTGCTGCTCTTGAACCTCAAAACTTGTTGCTGTCAATGTTTGCCACCCTTACGTTACAGCCAGCAGCTCTCCTTCACCTTCAATGTATGCGATATCTTATAGGTGTTCCTCATTTCTGTCGTTTCTCAATCGAGTCGGTTAGTCCCTTTGGTGTTAGTGATTGACCATTTGTTTCTGTTGTTGTTGTTGCCGTGCTCTGTATGTGGTGTTCTGCCTGTGTTGCGATATTGAATTTCCATATGAGTTTGTAAATGTTTATTGGCATTTGTTGTTATTATTTTTTTGTAATAACAGTATACAAATAATAACAGTATACAGTATACATTATTTTAATTGCGATATTTAATACAGGCCAGTGAGAATGGGAATGGGAGACCTGTACTAGGTAGTCGGCGGTAGACAGGATGCCCTTATATCCTTATATCTGATGCGATGAGTGATGTGAAATTCATGAAGCAGTTCACAGTTTTTCCTATGAGGAAAATTGTAAATAAAAATATATTTTTGAAAGAGCAGAACCGATACAATTTGTTAGGTGAACTAATCGGTTGATGAATTAATTGATTTAATTAAAAATTTAATTGAAATAATTAAAAATATATTGAATTAAAAAAAAATTAATTGAATTAATTAAAGAAATAATTTGATTAATTAAAAAATAAATTGAATTAGAAAATCAATTGTAAATTGTTAAAAAATGAATTGAATGAATTAAACAATTAATTGAATTAATTAAAAAATTAATTGAAGTAATTAAAATATTAATTGCACGAAAATAATATTTTTTTAATTAATTCAAAAATAATTTTTTTTATTGAATTTATTAAAGAACTAATTGAACTAACTAAAGAATCGATTGAACTAAATAATAAATAAATTGAGTTAATTAAAAAATTAATTGAAGTAATTAAAGTATTAATTGTATTAATTAAAAAATAATTGAACTAATTAAATAAATAATTCTACGAAAAAAATATTTTGTTAATTAATTCGAAAATAAAAAATTTATTGAATTTATTAAAAAACTAATTGAACTAATTAAAAAATCAATTGTATGAACAAAAAAATAATAAAACTAGTTAAAAAATAATTAAACGAATTAAAAAATTAATTGAAATAATTTAAAAATTAATTAAATTAAACAAAAAAAAAAATATTTTAAGGAAAAATTAATTAAAAAATTGATCGAACTAATAAAACTATTCAAAGTATGAAAAAATAATTTTGTAATTAATTAAAAAAATTAATTGAATAAATTAAGAAATCAGAGAATTAATTTTAAAATTAATTGAATTACTTTCAAAATTAATTGAGTTAATTAAAAAATCAATTGAAACAATTACAAATTTAAATGTAATTATTAAAAAAAAATCTTCAATTAATTATAAAAATTTAAATTAATTATTTAAAAAACTAATTGGATTAATTAAAAAAAATTAATTAAAATAAACTAGATTTATTAGAAAATTAATTAAAATTATTAAAAAAATAATTCATTTAATTCAAAAAAATATTGATCTAATTAAAAAATTAATTGTATTTATTAAAAAAAATTGAATGAAATAAAAAAATAATTGAACTAATTTAAAAATTAAGTGAACCAATTAGAATAAATTAAAAACTTTAAATTGAAAAGTAATTAAAATTTAAAAATTAGTTGAAAGTTAAAAAATTGCAATACAATAAATTAATCGGTTGATGCTTTAATAGTTTTGATTACAAATTTAATTGAAATAATTAATTACAAAATTTAAATTAATTAATTAAAAATTTATTTGATTAATTAAAAAATAAATTGAATTAGAAAATTGAAATTGTTAAAAAATGAATTGAATGAATTATGTAATTAATTGAATTAATTAAAAAATGAATTGAATGAATTATGCAATTAATTGAATTAATTAAAAAATTAATTGAATTAATTAAAAAATTAATTGAATTAATTAAAAAATTAATTGAATTAATTAAAAAATTAATTGAATTAATTAAAAAATTAATTGAATTAATTAAAAAATTAATTGAAGTAATTACAAAATTAATTGAATTAATTAAAAAATTAATTGAATTAATTAAAAAAATTAATTGAAGTAATTAAAATTTTAATTGAATTAATTAAAAAATAATTGTACGAAAAAATATTTTTTTAATTAATTAATTTTTTTTGAATTTATTAATGAACTATTTGAACTGACTAAAGAATCAATTGAATTAATTAATAAATAAATTGAATTAATTAAAAAATTAATTGTATGAACAAAAAAAATAATTAAACTAATTAAAAAAATAATTAAACTAATTAAAAAAATAATTAAACTAATTAAAAAATTAATTGAAATAATTTTTAATTGAAATAATTAAAAATATCTTGAATAAATTACAAAATTTAAATTAATTAATTAAAAAATTTATTTGATTAATTAAAAAATAAATTCAATTAATTAGAAAATTAATTGAAATTATTAAAAAATTTATTGTATACAAAAATTGAATGTATTGAATTAACTAAAAAATTAATTAATTTATTTAAAAAAATTGAACTAATTAAAAAATTAATTGAGTTAATTAAAAAAATAATTGAATGAAATTAAAAATAATTGAATTAAAGTTACAATTAATTGAATTAACTAAAGAAGTAGAGCCATATACATATTTCCCCAAAGCGTTTTGGGAATGCTTCGTCGTTCATATCCGTCAAAGAACGTTAGACATTTTCAGAGAGATTAAATAAAACATCGTAATTTTTATATAAAGTTTGACGGACAACCAGGGAATTCATCATCCGGTCTTAAGCTAATGAACAGTTTACAATTTCCAACTGTGACATAGGAACGGTCCGTTCGAAAAAACTTAATTTTTTAAAACGCTATGAGTAAAGCATAGAAAGACTCGAATCCATCGTTTCTCTCTCATCTGCAATGCTTTCGTCACAGCCATGCCCGCTCCCCGTCATCCATTAGAAAACGCTCCACTTTCAATTCGGTGTTGAGATGCAGTATCAACGATTTTCTATCAATTTTTCATATTCCGATGTCCAGTACATGATGTAGGGTACTCTAGTACATTCAAGTAATTTATTGGATTACACTGATTGTTTGCACTGACGTTGAGCCATGTTACGTGTTAGCGCTGTCAATATAAATTGTTTGGTTGACTTTTTCTTAAGAGGTGCGGCAAACTATTTTGCAAAATTATTAAAATGACTGGACTCATAAATAATCTGAAGAAAGAAGAAGTTGGTGTGGAAAGTGCATTAGTTTATGGTCTTCATGCCATCACAAACAATCAATATTTGACTTTAGTTTCGTGCAATCTTAATATTAACATGTGGGCTTTAGCAAAACCCTAAAATAGCCAACAGCTCTTCAGATGTTGTTTCATTTTCAGTTGAAGTAGAACAACATTAATGGTATGACCTCAGTGTCGGACCATAAAAGCCAACAGCCGGATTTTCTTTAAAGTAATTAACAAGAACAATCAAATAAAATTTTGCAATAACTAAAAAGTTTTGCGTAAGAAATTGTTTTAATGAAATGCAAATTGTATGCACAAACAAACTTATTAATATTTGTATATGGTGCAATCGACATTTAATAAACCTAATAAATTGTGTGTTGAGACATACGTCAGGGTTCGGAAAAGCTGCAAACTCTATTAATTGCCAAATGAATGATATTTAATAAATGATAAACTAATTTAAAAATAAAAAAATCTATGAATGCAGAATTGGGAGATGTGAAAACCGTCGGGATATTTTTTAAAGGACCTTCTTGAGGGTCCTATTTTCATCTCAAAAACCCAGTCTGTAAGACCGAATAAAACATATTCAATGTTCATATATAAAAAAACGACCGTTACACTTCTCAAGTTGTATTTGCAACACCCGAGATCAAGTTTCCAGGGCCTTGTCATAAAGGACCTGCTGGAGGACTTTTCTTTTTGAGGGCCTCCGGGAGCTCATATTTGTACATCAAAACCAAGCCTGGAACTTCTTCTAGTAAGATCTGCCGCAAGGCCTTATCCTTAAGCTTTGTAAATGACACAATCATTCTAGAGAGCCTTCTTCGACAATTACCTAAACATATCCGCCTTGTTTGTCATTAGAATGATTTCTCAAAGAGTCTGCTCTAACCCTAATTGGTTGACTAGCTAGCAGAGTCTCCCTGAATTATTGCTACATAATTTCCAGGATCTCTCCAACTTTTTTCCGATATCTCTGCGATTACAGCCTAACTTCTGCATGTATTTGAATTGTGGAACAGTTTGTCTAAACTATCGACACTCACGGGATTTGTTACAACTCTTTCTTTGCGCATTGGCCACAATTAATGGGTGACCACAATTTTCTCGCTCGAACAAGTTTTACATATTAAGTGTCGCTTTTTATTATAATTCCTAAATGATTTATTTAATTCTTGTCTTTAAACACATGAAAAACAAACAAAAAATCCAATGATTTGTTGAGACATGTTTTAACCGCAAAACTGATGTATTTCAGTACACGAGTCAGCCAGTGCGGTTCCTACAATTCCGTGCGGTACACAGAAATGTTTTCCATTTAGTTCAGAGACCAATGAACAGTGTGTTTAATTTATTCCGACATTTAAACCCCGAGATAAGGTGCTTAAGATGGTTTTAATATAAATTAAAAAAAAAAAAAAATCGTCGTAAAAATAGCGCTGGAGCTGTTGGTCTCCAAACATTGGCAATGATGTCGAAAAAAAAAAAATAGTAGAAACCTTTCACTTTTGTTGTTGTCCTGGTGATTGTTACTGATTTATCTGTGCATGCTGTGCCTTGGATTTGCGTTTCTGTTATCATAGATTGCCTGATATGTAACTATAAGTAGACGGAGTGGTCGTACGTCGTTTACCATAATCAAGTGGAAAATTATATACTTTGCTGGGTATTTTAATGGAAATTATTATAAATTAAGAGAATAGAGTTGGTACAGTTGGACTATTATCATTGATTGAGACATTAAATAGATTGGTTTGCTTGTTAACCTGATTGTTGGTAAAGGGGGTCTTTCAAGTTCGAGTTTATCTTTTTAAGTGGAAATTAAATCCGTCCATCATGGAAATGAGCTTCGTTTGAGTTTCAGCAAAACTATCATATTGTCGACCTCGATGATGGGCTTCAATTTTCCCACCAACTGAACCTTGAAGGCTTAAGACCCAAACTTACTTACTTATTTCCCTTGACAATCCACTAGGGACCGGATGGGGAACTTATCTCGAAGATAAGAGATGTGCCCGATAGAATTTGCATTCTCAATGGCCCCGGAGCTACTGTTTGAAGCCGACTCTGAACTGGTAATTTTACATGGCTTACTCGTAAAGTCATCAGGTGGAAACAGCAGCCGAAAAACTTCCAAGGTCCGGGTTTGCTGTATGCTAGACAGACACACACTACTTAGCACACCACGGCCATCCATAAAAGTCAAGTTCCTAATAGGGTTCTATAAGTCGACTTTCGACTAATCGATTAATCGACTTTTGGGTACAAAAAAGTCAAAGTCGGTAAGTCGACTTTTTGTTTTTAAAAAAGTCTAAAAGTCGACTTTTTCATGTCGACTTTTTCGACTTTTTATTTTATCTTCAAATATAACCATATGTATTTTTACTTGTCATCCAAACAAAGCGTATTGCGTAATTTCATTTCTTCGCCGCTTTCATTTAGTTTCGCCGATTGAGAAATACATTTAAGTTTTATTTTATTGTAGTGGCAACACACAAATTATAACAAAGATGGTTACGGACGGCTGGCGATTACATTAAATATAATTTAAAAACTACATGAATTACCTGATGTTATTACCTTTATAAACACTTTTTTCTATATAAAAGTTTTTAATACAAAGAAAACTTGTTTTTATTCCAAAATATTGCATTTTTTTTTATCTAAAGAAAAAATTCGAAAAGTCGACTTAAATCGACTTTTTTATACTAAGAAGTCGAAAAGTCTAAAAGTCGACTTTTGATTTTATTGTAATAGTCGAAAAGTCGACTTTTGGTCTTAACTATATAACCCTAGTTCCTAAGTAGAATTTGTAAAGTGGTGGTTTCGAATAGGTCGCCCAAATGGCAGAGTCTAATTTTGAATTTCTCCAATACTTTTCTTAATAACTGACAAACAAAAACAAAACCAAACGAAAATCTTTTCGTGCTCATGCTTTGTATACGTATCCATATCAATCTCTGTCTCAATGTCTAACTTTTATTCTCATTCTCATACACAATCTAAAATTCCATTTCACTCTCAGTCTAAAATCTTATTTTCGTTTGCACTTTGAATTTTAATATCAATCTAAATATCAGTCTCAGATTGATTTACTGTCTTCTCTTCATTCTCATTCTCAATTTTCGACCTATTCTTATTCTAACTCATATTCTCATTCCGATTGACATTTTCATTTTGATTCTGATTCTTATTCTCATACTCAGTCTCATTTTCATTTTCATTTTCATTTTCATTTTCATTTTCATTTTCATTTTCATTTTCATTTTCATTTTCATTTTCATTTTCATTTTAATTTTCATTTTCATTTTCATTTTCATTTTAATTTTCATTTTCATTTTCATTTTCATTCTCATTCTCATTTTCATTTTCATTCTCATTCTCATTCTCATTTTCATTTTCATTCTCATTCTCATTCTCATTCTCATTCTCATTCTCATTCTCATTTTCATTTTCATTTTCATTCTCATTCTCATTCTCATTCTCATTTTCATTCTCAATTTTAATATCAATCTAAATTTCAGTCTCAATATTTAACGCGATTGATTTCCAGTTTACTTTTTATTTCAGTCTCGTTTCCCATTCTTATTCTCATTCTGATACTCATTTTCGTGCTCATTCTCATTCATATACCAAAACTCACTCTCTAATGCTCATGCTCCTTCTCATTTTTATTCATCATTACAATCTCAGTCTTATATCTATCGCGATCGCATTCCCATTCTCATTTTCTTAATCATTCATTCTCATTTTAAATTTGAATCTCATTTTCAATATCTACCGCGAGTCATTTCCATTTCCATTCTCATTCCCATTTTTATTCTCAAATTATATTTTACTCTGAGTCTTAAATCTCATTTTCATCCTTTTTTTACTTTCACTCTTATTCTCAATATTAATATCAATCAAAATCCTAATATTAAAGCAATCGATTTCCGGTCTCCTTTTTATTTTAAATCTCGATCCCATTCTTATTCTCACTCGTACTCGTACTCTCATTCTCATTCTGATTCTCATTCACAAGTCAGTATATTCTGATTTAGTCTGCCGACTTATCATATTCCATATTTAGCACAAGTTTTCTCGAATCTCCCACACATTTTTCAAATCCATCTGACTGATCACCTAGAACTAGTGATATAGCTTTCGTCATTTAATCAATTTGATTTGTGGTTTTTTCAAAGCAATTACCATTTTCTCGTGATTAATTGGCCTTAATTGAAAGCGTTGGCCTTTTAATAAGATCACAATTAAATAATAATTAAGAAAAAACAACACTTTAATTGTCGTTTTGAGTGGTGTTTATTATAAAAATGATAAATTTATGAAATAAATCCAAAAGACTCTTTCCAGCTTGGATATACTTTCAAATTAATGGCAATAGTTGCAACTAAATATCCTACCAGGTAAATGATCTGAAAATGACTCTTGTTGAGAACTTATCGCGTCCATGGAAACCAAATGGATATACTTTTTCACTATGACACCGACTTCAAATTATAGTCTGCAGAAGGACATTTGTTTGAAATAATTTTCAGAATATCGAATTCGTAGCCTGGAAATGTGAAAATGCCAAAATTGCTTTAGAGTGAAACATAGGGCGTCCCTGAAAGTCAATCAGAAATACTTTTTATTACGTTTTATTTAAGAATGTGTTGGTACTCGATTGGAAGCTAATATGATCAGGGTCTGTTGTTGTCAAATGGAGAAAAATGATGGGTGAGCATGGGTGAGCATACACAAATGTTAACTATGACACTGGCTTCCAATTAAACCTCCTGTCCTATTCAAACATCACTATGGGAAGCCCACACCCTTAACAAAACTCCTCCTTCCCTTTTCACTGACATTAAAACCCTCGTCAAAATTTTAAAATAAAATCAAAAAAAAAAACACAAGTAGCCGTAAAAATTAACATGAAATTAAATACTCATAAAATTATTTCTGTTTTTTATTTTGAAATCGTGACACATTCATAACATTTTTTATGGCAAACAAAAATAAAGGCACAAACCAATCTGGCCCGCAATTCATTGAATTGTGGTTCATTCAATACCGCAGTCGTCGTCATAATCACAGACAATTGAATGCGATTATCATAATTATGCTTGAGTAGCAGACAACTGTATTTGGCTTCCACTTCAACGGCGTTTTGTTCAGATCAGTTGTTGTTAGCATTTACTCTACGATGAAGACTTGGAGTCGTACCTTCTTGGTTACTCAGTCTGGCTGTTTGGCCAGTCAGTCTTAGGCCGTTCGGTGTTCTTCACAAAAAAAAAAACCAGAAGTATTTGTTGGTCTGTTGAAACAATCATACGTTCCTCCACTCAGCGTAAGCGCCTACTGCCAAATCGCAATTAGCTCTTTAAACATCGCTTATGGGGCGTTATTGTGCTAAAGAGGGCGGTTTTGGCAAAACAACAAAAAAAATAGGTGTTGTTTGCCGCAGCTGCTTTGCCTGCCGCCAGATTGTTTTTGTTGTTTTATTCCATTTCAATTTGAACTGTGCACTCGCAATCTTTTGTTGAAGCCAACAGGCAAAACTACACTTAACTGTAGTGTCCGATCGGTTAGAAACAATAACGATTTGTTTTATTACGATTTGTTGTGTTTATTCAAATGCATTATTAAGGAAATTACATGATTTTAATATACCACGCGCTCTTGTTGCGCCAGGGTTTGGATTTGTAACTATGTTTTTTTTTCTATTATTATTAATTTGAAGGAATGTAAATATTACACAACACTGAAAATGCTAATACAGTTTTTAATGGGTTTACTATTTTATTACCCACATTTCTTAGCTCGTAGAATCCGAGTCTCAGACAATGACAACTCCTATAAAAAAATGCATAACGAGATTCGTAAGGATTACTCGTTCATTCGAGTCCATATGTGCAGGACAGATTTGCGAGTCCATGCAAGCTGAAAAATACGTATTTTTTAAATGTTTACACACAAGTAGAGCGCGTGTTTGGCCTTTGTAGTAAGTATAGCTTATTTCCATCTCCACAAAGCTTTTTTGGATGTAAATATTACTATTTGCTATAAATATTACGTATTTGTGTATAAGCAATAACGTGTTTGGGAAAATCCACGTCCACGAAGTTATTAAATTGAACAAAGTACAACATTTGAGTGCGAATTGGTGTGTATTTGCAGCAGTTTTCGTAATTTTTTTCTACGTTATTTTTTTTCGGACAAAAAAAATATTGGACTAAACAAATTCATTAATTTTTATAAAATCTACTAATTTTTATAAAATTTATTAATTTTTATAATATTTATTAATTTTTATAACATTTATTAATTTTTATAAAATTTATTAATTTTTTATAAAATTTATTAATTTTTATAAAATTTATTAATTTTTATAAAATTTATTAATTTTTATTAAATTTATTTATTTTTATAAAATTTACTAATTTTTATAAAATTTAGTAATTTTTATGAAATCTATTAATTTTTATAAAATTTATTAATTTTTATAAAATTTATTAATTTTTATAAAATTTACTAATTTTTATTAAATTTATTTATTTTTATAAAATTTACTAATTTTTATAAAATTTAGTAATTTTTATGAAATCTATTAATTTTTATAAAATTTATTAATTTTTATAATATTTATTAATTTTTATAAAATTTATTTATTTTTATAAAATTTACTAATTTTTATTAAATTTATTTATTTTTATAAAATTTACTAATTTTTATAAAATTTAGTAATTTTTATGAAATCTATTAATTTTTATAAAATTTATTAATTTTTATAATATTTATTAATTTTTATAAAATTTATTTATTTTTATAAAATTTACTAATTTTTATTAAATTTATTTATTTTTATAAAATTTACTAATTTTTATAAAATTTAGTAATTTTTATGAAATCTATTAATTTTTATAAAATTTATTAATTTTTATAAAATTTATTAATTTTTATAAAATTTACTAACTTTTTATAAAATTTATTAATTTTTATAAAATTTATTAATTTTTATAAAATTTATTAATTTTTTATAAGATTTATTAATTTTTATAAAATTTATTAATTTTTATAAAATTTATTAATTTTTATAAAATTTATTAATTTTTATAAAATTTATTAATTTTTATAAAATTTACTAATTTTTATAAAATTTATTAATTTTTATAAAATTTGTTAATTTTTATAAAATTTATTAATTTTCATAACATTTATTATTTTTGATAAAATTTATTGATTTTTATAAAATTTATTAATTTTTATGATATTTATTAATTTTTATAAAATTTACTAATTTTTATAAAATTTATTAATTTATATATAACTTATTAATTTTTATAATATTTATTAATTGTGTATACAATTTTCAAAAACTCCATCGAATGCAAGTTTTAGATGCACTTCCTGGTGTTAGTATAGATGCCTTGGAGCGGATAAACTTGGACAATTATTTCTCTCTCATGAATCTTTAAATGCCATTCACAACTTTTTCTCCCCTGTAACCGTTTGTTGTCCCTCAAGACACTGCAGACTATTTTAAATCACGCTGTTTTTACCGTTGTGACAGGAACTCCAATGATTTCTTAATTTTATTTATTACTGAACTGTTTCAGAATCGTATCGCTCAAAGAAATTACACACTTTTTGTTTTGCTTTTGTTTTATTCAACAACAATTAATTGGCTAACATTTATTTATCAACTTTTCTTTGCTTTTTTTTGAAGATATTCAACTTCACATAACAGAACTCGACTATTTACATGTGATATCATCCACTCTTTTTTTAAACTATGGAGAAAAAATAGTAAAAAATTTAATTAGAAAAAATTAAAAAAAACACACACATACAATTATTTTAGAACTGTGTTATTCCAAAAAAGGTGCCAAATTTTGAATTTCAAATAAAAGAAAATGTCTGTCAAGTTTTTTTTTTGTAGAATTTTCAGTTTTAAAATCGAATTAATTTCAATTTTCACCAGCAGTCATTTTGGAAAATGTCGTTTAGATCGTAAATTCTATATCCTTTTCCTGTTTGTATTCCCCTTTAATGGAAATGATGAAAATCATGATGATCGAAATGATGATGATCGAAGTGATGATGTGGGAAGGGGTCATAATGCAATGGCAGCGGGTGTATGGTCTTGATGATGGGAGCCGGATGGTAGGCCTTCACCACCGGCAGCACATGCTTGACCACCGGCACAACGACGGGCTTAATGATCGGAGCACTGTGTATAACCGTGGAACTTTGATGGGATATGGCCGCCGGCACATGCACATACTTGGCCACATGCAACGGTTCATGATGGTGATAGTACGGATAATCCAAGTGGTGATGATGGCCGTGCAGATAGCCGGGACGACCTGATGTGAAAGCCACAAGGCCGACCAGCAAAAATGTCAACTGTCGGAACGGAAAGAACGAATGTAGTTAGATGTCTGTGTTGGTGGTGGTTCCTTGACGTTTGCTTACCAGTTTTGTTCGCATGATTTCTATTTTGTTGGGTTATCCTTTGTCCGGTCGTATGAGAGAACAGAACAGCGTGTATGGAGTAATCTAAAATGCAGTGTTCTGCTGGAAAACTGATACTGATGATCTCC
Organism: Hydrotaea cyrtoneurina; assembly: GCA_958296145.1. Taxonomy (NCBI): domain Eukaryota; kingdom Metazoa; phylum Arthropoda; class Insecta; order Diptera; family Muscidae; genus Hydrotaea; species Hydrotaea cyrtoneurina. Next base: position 13,539,965 of record OY282515.1, read on the forward strand.
ATTGGCAATGCCAAGTCTTTTATATTTTCAGAGTTTTCGGTCGATCGTTCGTTTCATGCTAAACTAAAATTAAGTTCATTAAAACAATGTGCAATGGTGCAACCAACAGCAACAACAACAACAACAACAATACACTATGACATAAAAACAAACAACAACAAACACTAAAACAATAGCAACAATTTTACATTGAAAACGCTAGAGAAGAAGAAAATGGGAAAAAAATGCAGAACCAACAGCAGAAGTTGAAACAGCCACTGAAACATAACAATCTTTATCTGCATAAGTGCGGCGTCCATTAATAGGAAACATTCAGGTACGGCGGCGACGAGTATTCATATGCCCCTTCCTATGCCGCGGAGACGACAATGCGGCAACATAAGCGGAGTCTGGAGGCAGCGCACAGTGGGCTGTGCCACATATGTTTGCTTTTTGCGAGATCCAGGTATGTGAGGCTTTTGATCCACAGGATTTTCAAATTCCTGGTTATCACACTCTGCCCTCTTTCTTTTCCCAAAGAGGCCTTGTGGTAATTGTGTTGTGTTCCAGAGTTAGCAACATTTGTACTCACAAGATCCAGAATTTAACTCTCTTGCGGTTATTTTATTGAATCCCCACCCATTACACTTTAGGTATAGTTTTTTTTATTTCCAATCTATCTTTTCGATTTTCACGAATGTATTCTTAGACTGAAACCGAAATTCTCATTTCTCACTATTTAAAAGAAAATCTCTCAGTCTTGCAACATTTTCTTCAGTTTCTGCCCACTGTCTGTACAATATCGCTTCTAGCTTTTGCCGCCAGCGTTGCTGTTGGTAGTGGTGCATCACCAAGTCTATCTACCAACTCATCCATACATTCATTGCAGCCAACCAACATGGCACTTGAAACGATGATATGATGCGCTTCTTCTCTGTCTTCGACTTCTTTTCGGTTCATTTTTATACGTCCGTTTTAAGCATCTTGGTACTGTTTTTACTCAGTTTAATTCCTTGTATCCGATGTGAGAGAGTACAGAGTTGCGATGCTTTACTTTGCCTAAAATCTTACAAGAATTACAAATCGCTGTTGTTTTGATTTTTTTTAGTCGTGTTGCCTTTGCGAGTAACGCAAAGTTAAATGCAGTGAGGGATCAACACATGATGACAACAGTGATTAGGATTTTATAATGTCGGAGTAAACAGGAAGTATCAGCAGTACAGGAGGAACCCAGGTTGCAAACCCTGTAAGGCTTGGGAAAAAATTTAACTTAAATAAAAACCATATTTTAGTATCCGGACGAATTTTTTTGTAGACCAACATTTTTTATAATTTGTTATTTTGTTTTAATTTAAGATGTTTGTTGCTCGCTAAATGCGAAAATGAAATAATGTCCTAAACATTTTTTGGTTTTAATTGCATTATGAAAATGAACCTAAATAAAAATATGAAATAATAATAATAAATAAAATAAATAAATTACGCCCCAAGGGGGAATAGTGGAGTGTTACACAGACGCATCCACAATCCGAGTTAGGAGTAGGCATAGGGATCTACATCCACAATCCGAGGACTCAATTAGTATACCAGTTACCAATGTACTCAACGATTCTACAAGCAGAGATCAAGGCCATCACAGAATGCCTAGAATGGCTGCGGAATAGGGTCACAGGAAAAACTATCTGTATTTTCACAGACAGTCAAAACGCAATTAGATCCCTCAGAGATGATAATGTCAAATCAAGGACCCTCATGTACTGTAAGGAAACGATTAATGACGTATCGACAAATAACGACATAGTTATAAACTGGATACCAGGCCACCAAGGGCTTCCAGGCAATGTCAGGGCTGACGAACTGGCTAAAATGGGAAGGGATCGGACCGAAATACTCTGCAACTGTCTAAATCTTTTCTAGAGACAAAAAAGGAGTTGAGGGAATGGATGAAGGCGACCCATGCCTTAAGGTGGCTAGAGGAACAGGTGGAAACCTGGGGAAACCTCGATTACAATAAAACAAAGAGAATGCTCGGGTTTAACAAAAATGAACTGAGTAAGCTAGTTGGGATCGTCGCAGGACACACTAGCCTAAGGGCACACCTATTTAGAATAGGATGTTCCCAGAGCGACAAATGTAGGGCATGCCCAGAGGACGCCAAGACGGCGGAACACTTCCTGTGCCAGTGCCCTGCTTTCTCGCAGCTCAGGATAGTCCAGTTAGGAGAGGACACCTTAGATGACCTATTGGCCGTCAAAGCAATAGACATAAGGAATTTAGGGAACTTTATAGAGGAGACCGAATGTCTAACGTAGAAAAAAGGGGAAGGGAATTTGTAGAAGAAACCAGAAGCGCACAACAGGCCGAATTGCTGGCCTAGGTGTATGTCAGCGACATGAGAGGGTCATGGTACATGACCGATTCTCCATTCAACCTAACCTAACCTAAATTAGGCCCCCAAAAAAACTCATAAAATGTCGTGTTGTTTTTTCCATTTAGATTATTCTCTTACTCGTTTAGTCGACGGCCTGAGAAAACTGTTTATAATCTTTCCAGTATACGTCGGACCCGTTTTCAACTACCGGTCCTTTATAATGAGTGCGAGTATTAACTTACCCACACTGTGCTGTCATGCTGTCATAACGCAGTGGCCGGCTACTGTATTTCATCTAGTGTTAGAAAATGATTTGCATTTGCTCGTTTGCCTTTTATTGTGGCAACTTCTTTCTATTGTGTCTTTTGGTTTCTTCTCTCTTTGCATCATTTGCCGTCTTTTTTAATTATAGTTTAGATTTTCTGTCTATCCGTCCGTCTGTCTATCCGTCCGTCCGTCTGGTTTTAGTTTATGTGTGAATATTTGGCATTTTTCATCTGTTTGCATATGAAACTTATTTATAATGGAAGCGTTACTGTTTTTAGTCGTTTTTTTCTGAGGCTGTTCAAATATAATTCGTTGCCGGTGATTTGTTATTGTGAGGTCTCATTATTCTATGTTTGTGTGTGTTTTTTTTTGTATCGGTGCCGATTTCGCAGGCAGACAGCAGCGATTTGTTTGTTTTTGTTAAGCTTTTGACATATGTTCCGGTTAAGATCAGTGACGGAGTTTAGTTCTAGTGATGGTGATATTGGAGAACACATCGTGTTTTTGCAGTAGGTTGTGTGGCTTATTGGTTGGAGAAAGGACATTCTTTGTAAGCTTCATAAATAAGATCCCAAACGGAAAGGCAACTATTTTTTCAAAGTATACGAAAATAACACAAGCTTCATTTAAAATAATGAGTCTTTCATGTTTATGTCATTAACATAATCTTATCTTCACAGGGTCTTGAATCCGGCATTTCTTTCTCATAGTAGTCGCCTGTGTGGCCAAAAATTTGCCAAAAATAGTAATAAATAAATGATAGAAAGAGTAAAACATTTGAAGATTTTTAGAGCAAAAGCATCTACCAAAAACTACTTACTAATGTTGTTATAAGTAAGTCATTAACATTTGCTGACAATTCATGCTACGGGTAATGACTTGTCATTACAAGGTAATGCAGATTGTAATGAGAAGTATATACAGAGCTTTTGCTGGCAAATATCAGACATAGTTTGTAAACAGATATGATTAACAATAAAATGTTTCCTTCAGACAAAAATAATTAAAATTATTTTTTAATAATTCCAATTTTGGGGTTATTTTGTATTACACAAAAGGGCGCCAAAACCAAATAGAGAAATAACGCCCCCAATTTATAAAGAAAAACTGCTTGGGAGGATTTTGTTAAAGACTGTTGCACTCTGGCGTCTGTTGAAATAATCTAAATGTTCAAAGTGGCCTCAAAATCCAAAGTGTAAAATTATCACAAATTTAAAAAAAAAAAGTTGTGTAGGATTTTTTATAAGACTGATTTGATTGAATATACAAAATGGCGCCAAAATACAAAATTAAAAAAATCCAAAATTAAAAGAAATCCCAAATGTTAAAAAAGAAATAGTTTGGGAGGATTTTATTAAAGACTGAAATAATAAATGGACGATATTCCTGTCTACTTCAACTTGGACATTCTGTCGTTTCCGAAAGCCCACCACAATCCTATAGTATACCTAAAAGTATTTCCAGTCATCCAGAACCATATACTCTACATAAGCAAATACTATCCATTGTCTCTGAAGCCGATATTGTCATCCTTTGCCTCTGTGAAATATTTCAATTTGTTAGCAGAATCTCCTCAACATCGTCAGTGGAAAGAACTATTGACTTACGTTCTAAGTTACCTGCCAGTTTGCTGAAAGGTCTCACATACACTCTGCCTTACAGAGTAATGAGAGCTCTTTCTTAGAGCTTTGCACTCATACCAAAACTGTCTAGAACTACTTATGACTTCGCCTCTGTGGAATATGTTTGCACTTGTATTAAAGTACTTAGTAACACCTCTTACGATGTACATTACCACGTGGTATTTTTCGGTGAAAGATCACAGTTACCTATATTGTGATAGAATAACTTCGATCAAAGATGAGTTGTCCCCAAGACTTTTGACCTTACACGCTGACTTACTTGATAATCAGATCTCTACCCTCATAATCATTGGATGTTTAAGTAATGAGAGACAATTCCGTAAGGTTAATGCTATTGGTAAAGCATTGCGCACTACATTACTTGGTAATGAGAGTTTTAGCTGGTAACTGTTTTTTTTACAACGCTACCCAGTTGTCAATACTACTGAGCTTACACGCTACATTACTTGGTAATGAGGGAATTTTCTTGGAGCTTCAACCTCGTTTTTCTCCAATGATCAAGTAATGTGACAAATTTCCGAGTAGTTTAATTCAATTCTATTTTTTTATTTACATATGGTGTTTCAAATGAGTTTTTATAGTCTACAAAATAAAGAGATCGAAAGTGGAAATTTGTCTTCTTCAATCTTTCCGATTAGTTAGAGCTTTGAATTTGCTTTATGCACTACATTACTTGGTAATGAAAGCTTTGACTTTGGCTTTACTCGTGAAAAAAAAACACTTCCAATTATGGAATACAATTGACATTGGCTCACGCGTTACATTACTTGGTAATGAGTAGTTTAAGTAGGAATTTTACTCACCTTTTCCTCCTATAATCGAGGAATGATGAAACATTTCCGAGTTCCCAATACTGCTTACCTTACGCACTACTTTACTGGGTATTTAAGTTTTTCCTGGAAGCTTTATGTCTTGCGATAGTTCAGCATTATTGGCTTTGGCTTTACACTATACATTACTTGGTAATGAGCTTTGCTGTTTTTTTTCTCAGTTTATCAAGTAATGGGGAAACACTTTCGTGTGGTTTCTTGCTAATGAGAGCTTTTGCCGAAAGCTTTTACTGGCTTACACTCAGATGATGTAATAGACAATTATGAGGGCTTTTGCCGAAAGCTTTTACTGGGTTATACTCAGATGATGAATTATTTGAAAATTATTATGAGTATTCATTATTAATGAGAGCTTTTCCTGGAAGCTTTATCCACGTTCTTCTCAGATGATCCAATAATTAGAGACTCTTCCGATTATAACAATTGTACTGATCTCCCTTATACGTAATTATAGCAGATTTTTGCTGAGCTTGTCAGTTTAACAGCCAAGACTTTTGCTATACCATTTGGAACTAATTCTTTGTCTAGATTTATCCTTCCTAAACTGTACTTGGATTTGAATTCCAACTTTTCAAACCCGTCACTGTTTTTTTTTTTGTTTTCGTTTGTTGCCAGTCGCAAATTCAGAACCGCAAGAATAGCCATTGTCTCGTGGCTATTGTCAGTCTTATTCTTACATATTTAATTCAGTTTTGGTTCTATACAATTATTTTCTTCACATTATTTTGCATTCAATAAAGATTCAGCTAAGATCTTGACAACATAACAAAAGAAAAAAAAACCTGAAATAACACAACAGGTGACTTTTTTCATTTTCCATAACATTAAAAACAAAATAAAGTCATATTCGTAGCAGACACAAAATGTTTTAGCAAAAAAAAATAAACTATTTCTTGTAAATAATGATCGCATTCAACAGTTGTAACGGCTGCTCGAAATGAAAATGACCTTTAGAGAGCGAAAAGCAAACACTTGACTTGACTGAAAATACCAAAAAATCATTGTCACGTTAATTGAAATGGTCATCGTTGGCCAACATGTGCTGGGAAGGCTTACATCTCTAGTCACCTGATGCTACGATCGGCATAGTCATTGTGGCCGCCATCACCACCACCACCACCACCAACACCGCTAACTAGAACATGTTGACAATTATGAACTTTATTTCTCAAATGACAATGACTTCAATGTTGCGAACCCCCCGCCACCGAAAGATATTTGGCAAAACAAAAATCAATGAAGGTTATGAATAAAACCTTCATTGATTTGTTTGTTAGAGTCAAGAACCACTCAACAAAAGCCGTCGCAGCATCTGCATCTGTAGTAACCAAGCGACACCGAATTAGATGATAGCCGAAAGATTAGCTGAGCCAACAGACAGACAGTGTAGAATGACATTAGTTTTGACTATGGAGACGCTCATCGAAAATGGTCATACACGATTCGTTGTAAATTGTAAATGTTAACAGACTAAGTGAGTGAGTGAGTCTAAGTAATTTAGCAGCAGGATTAAGTCGGTAAGACACGCGAGTAATTGGCAGATCGATGTGTGTGTGTGTTGAAAAGTGACATTTAAGTTTGGATAAATAAAACCATCGAACAATGGAAGGACTTTGAAAGTGAAGGTTTCAAATTTCAGGTTGAAAATTTCAGCAAACCAATTAGCATCAAACATATACATATTTGTCTACATATATACATATTGCGACCAAAAATAGTCCCATTTATTGGTTAAAGATCCTTCAAGTTCTAAATAGATTTTAATTATTTGTATGTAAGAAAAAATTCAAAATACACCGCGTTTTATTCTAAGTTGCGTCGCTGCTGAGTTAGTAATAATTTTCACTGTGCGTCGATTGATTTTCAAAGATGCGTTGTTTCGGGTTCGAATATTTGACTTTTTCTTTTGAAATTTTTTTTTTTTTAAATATGCAGCGACTTTCGTTACTAATTGGGCTATTTTTGTTCATTGTACAGGGTTCTCCAACAAGGGGGGAAGCTTTTATTCTTTGACATTTGACAAGTAAAAACTACGTCATTACTAAAAATGGAACGATACAACGCATTGAAATTATTAAAATTCACTACAAAAATGGTGAAAATCTGGCAGTCACAGTTCGCCAAACAAAAAAGTTTCCGAACCTTGTTATCTCTTGAAGGGGTGATCATAATTGTCCACCGGGATCTTGTTATTTAACACCTTGCGACTTCTTCCTTTGGGGTTACGTCAAGCCAGCGTCAAGACCTCACTTGCCATTTTGTTTATGTGAAAATTTCATGAAAAGGATATGGTCCTGTAAGCGTGGTCGTGGCGGCCATTTGGCTGATGTTTTTCATTATTAACGGAATACTTTCCTCTTTATTATGAAATAAACATCCGAAAGAAATAAATTTTTCTTTGAATACCAAAATAACACCCCTTGTTGGAGAACCATGCAAATTTTTTTACGAATTTTTTTTTAAAAAAAAAAACAAAAAATTTCTTAAAAATATTGGACACTTTTTTTTCTAATTGCTCTTTTTTTCAATTTCGATTTTTTCTGCATTTTTTGTAAACAAAAAAAATCTTGCTTATCTTTGACTGTGAATTTATTTAAAAAATATCGGACAATTTTATATGACAATTTTAGAATTTTAAAAAAAAAAATTTTTAACAACTTAAATGGACATTTATTTTGTAACATTGATTTTTTACGAATTTCTTCCAAAAAAAAGTATATTTTAAAAATATCGGACACTTTTATTTCCTAATTTATGCACGAATTTTTTTCATTTTAAATTTTTTTTAAAAAAAAAAAAATATTTTTCTTAAAAATATTGGACAGTTTTATTTCTAATTGCGCTTTTTATCAATTTCGATTTTTATGCATTTTTTTAAACAAAAAAAAATTCTTGCTTACCTGAATTTGACTGAATTTATTTTAAAAATATCGGACAATTTAATATGACAATTTTAGAAAATAAAAAATTTTTTTAAAAAACTTAAATACACATTTATATTGTAACATTGATTTTTACGAATTTCTCCCAAAAAAAAAACTATCTTTGAATTTATTTTTATTTCTAAAAGATGGCACGACTTTTATTTATCATTGCGCCATTTTTTTCATTTTAGATTTTTTATGAATTTTTTTTTCTTTAAAAAAAAAAAAACAAAAAAATCCTGTTTATCTTTGAATATATTTTAAAATTATGGCACAATTTTTTTCTTCTAAAATATATGCCGACTTGTATAACTAATTGCTTAATTTTTTCCATTTTAGATCTTGAATGAATTATTTACTCTAAAAAAAATAACATAAAATAAAATTACTACTTATCTTTCATAATAACTGTGAATTTATTTTAAATATATCAGACAATTTTCTTTTCTAAAAGATGGCACGAATTTTTTTCAAATTATTTATGAATTTTTCTTAAAAAAAAAAATCCAAAAAAATCTTTGAATTTATTTTAAAATTATCGGACAATGTTTTTTTACAATATGGCGCGACTATTTGCTTCATTTTTTCATTTTAGTTTTTTAATGAATTATTTCCTAAAAAAAAAAAAAAAAAAAAACCAAAACAAAATTCCTGCCTATCTTTGGTAATAACTGTGAATTTATTTTTAAAAGATGGCAAGACTTTAATTTTTAGTTGAACTTCGAATTTTTCTTTTCAAAAAAAAAAAAAAACAACAAAAAAATCTTGCTTATCATTGATAATAACTGTGAATTTATTTTAAATATATCAGACAATTTTCTTTTCTAAAAGATGGCAGGAATTTTTTTATTAAAAAAAAACAAAAAAAAAAATCTGCTTTCTTTGAATTTGTTTTAAAATTATCGGACAATTTTTTTTCTACAATATGGCCAATTGCTTAATTTTTTCATTTTAGTTTTTCAATGAATTATTTCCTAAAAAAAAAAAAAAAAAAAAAAACAAAACAAAAATCCTGCTTATCTTTGATAATAACTGAGAATTAATTTATTTTAAATATATTGGACAACGTTTTTTTCTAAAAGATGGCATTAATTCTTTTTCTAATTGCTTCATTTTTTTTTTCATTTTTTTATGATTTTTTTTTTTTAACAAAAAAATCTTTTTTATCTTTGATAAAAACTTTGAATTTATTTTAAAAATATCCGGCAATTTGTTTATAAGATATGACAAAATTAAAATTTAAATTTTTTAAAAAAAACTTTAGTGGACATTTTTTTGTAAAATTGATTTTTTATCTTTGATTTTCTCTAAATTCAAATGTACTAAAGGCGAAGATTTAGAGATCAATTTCAAAAAATATTGGAAAATTTGTTTTTCGTTGAAGACCTTTAGAACACTTAACAAATTTTTTTTTCAAAAAACTACTCTATAGAAAATTATTTCAACTATTTCTGTACTCTGGGGGACCACAGTACATTCGAATTATATTGTGCACATTTTTGTTGATGTTGCATAATGTTATCAACGCAAGGCAATGTCCGAAGCTGAAGATTCCTGTAACCTGTACAAGTTAGATTAGGTTAGGTTAGGTTGAATGGAGGATCGGTCATGTACCATGACCGTCTCATGCCACTGACATACACCTAGGCCAGCAATTCGGCTTGTTGTGCGCTCCTGGTTTCTTCTACAAATTCCCCTCCCCTTTTTTCTACGTTAGGCATTCGGTCCCCTCTATAAAGTTCCTTATGTCTATTGATTTGACGGCCGATAGGTCATCTAAGGTGTCCTCTCCTAACTGGACTAACCTGAGCTGCGAGAAAGCAGGGCACTGGCACAGGAAGTGTTCCGCCGTCTCGGCGTCCTCTGCGCATGCCCTACATTCGTCGCTCTGGGAACATCCTATTCTAAATAGGTGTGCCCTTAGGCTAGTGTGTGATGTGATGACCCCAACTAGCTTACTCAGTTCATTTTTGTTAAACCCGAGTATTCTGTTTGTTTTCTTGTAATCGAGGTTTCCCCAGGCTTCCATTGTGGTTCTTCCCACCTGTTCCTCTAGCCACCTTAAGGCATGGGTCGCCTTCATCCATTCCCTCAACTCCTTTTTTGTCACTAGTTAATAAATTTACAAGTTAATACATTTTACTTAAGGGTGAATCTCATCCAGTTCTTGGTTTTATTTATATTGCTGGTCCCGGATATATCTGCAGAAAATTCCAAAGAAGAAAAGAGTGGGGTACAAGAAGAATTCTAACTAAGGTTCAAATTATCATATCGTACTTTTTCCCTGCTGCGACAAATTTGTCTAGGAGGTGTCAAAAGCCCTCATCGTTGACGTGCAGCGAGCTGTAATGGAAATATTGCGCAATAGTAATTTTAAGCGAAGTTCGCTCATTAGAAAAAAAGTTATGTCAGTTGTTTTATGTCCAAAATATTTTTAAAAAAAATGTGGATTTTTATCCTTTTCTGTTCCTGAAGTTTAAGTTTTCCAAAATCCATTTAAAAACTGTGGTTGGCCAATTCAAGCCAATCCAAAGCCGATTGTCAGAGTAAGGAACTGCCATACAAAATCGTTGCAATCCCTCCTTAAGCTAAACTAAAAACAAATCTACGTCAAACATTGACATTTGCCAGAGATGACTGCAATAAAGTTAACCATCGAATGACCATTGATGGACATTTAGAAGTACAAACTAGAAGTACAAAATCAAACTACATTTCTGAGAAGAATTAGTCAAAGCTTAAAACAAATTATTTCAGCAAATTCCTTATTATTCACCAATAACTGGGCTATTTCAATAAATACAACAAATGACGATTTATCAGTAAATTCTCCAAATTGTAAATAAATGTAACATTCCCTCCAACCAACGGGCACTGTGTTGTGAACTTTTCACAACCCACAACCGAACAATATGTATTCAAGTACGTATACGTATACGTATACTATATGGATTTGTGTTTAACAACAGCCGCATTGTGTTTAACAACAGCCACCCACCATTGCCCACTAACCTGCATTCGTTCAACGTTAACGTTATCTAAACCATGTTAAGCATGTTTTTTCTTTTTGTTGCAGTCTCTGAAGGAATGCCCCAAAAATTTGCCTGGCACAATTATCGGGTAGCCGGCCAGCCCAGGCCAAATGGCTTAACCATTTGCAAGTTTTTTTTTTGTGTTTTTTGTTATGAAGTCAATCTCGTTTAAGCCATTCTTGGTGGCACACAAATGTAACATTTTGTGTTGTTATGGTTCATTTCATTTTATGGCCGACCAAAACCTTATGGGGCGTTATCTCTTCTAACCATATGACCGCCCGTCCGTCCGTCCGTCCATAGTCCCCGGTATGTGAGAAGAGTTATTCTGCGGTGACTACTGCAGCAACCTCCAGACCATGACTGAAATCTCTTTTGTTCAGGAGTTGATGAAGTTTTTGTTTTTCTTTCTTTTGTTTGGTTTTCTTTGTTATGCATTTGTGGCGCAAATACTCGGAGGTGATTTGAACATTTCCTGGACAAGATAAGGAAGACCGTTCGCCAGTAGGAGGCAATGAGAAACAGTTTTTTTTTTGTGCAATATTTACTAAAAATGCAATAAAAATATGTAATTGAATCAAGAGTTGATTGGGAGTGGGTGTGTCGTGATTTTGGAGAATGACATGAAATTTCAACACACAGTTGTGGAAATTTTAAATCATTTAATGAAATTCACATGAGCTTCTTTTTTAGTTTGCTTTGAATGGACTGCAAGGTTATGCGCCGTTTGTAGAACCTTTAGTGAGTGTGGAAATGCAACCTAAATGGCATAAAGCAAATCAAACTCAACTCTCAGTTTGAATATGAAACATCAACTGCTATGCCGGCACTTTGACATTTGTCCACAAGAGGCCGAGGGTGCTTTGCAGAGTTTGGTTAGTAGCGTGATTAATACAGAACAATTTTTACAGGTGTTATGGATTACAAAATGCAAAAGAATTTTCTGTTATGAACTATTACTACTATTCTGAGGTATTGAGGTCCCCTAAGTCGGAAATGGTTGAATTTTTTTTTTCACTTTTTTTTTTATTTTTTTTTATTGATAAAATAAATTTTGATTTTTTTTCAAATTTTTTTTTCAATTGTAATGGTAGATTTTTTTTTTCAAAAATTTTTTTTGTAATTTTTTTGAGCCTTTTATAAAAGGTGTCCCAACTGTCCGCTTTGTTTAAAATATTTTTTTAATAATTAACCACTAATTATATTTTTTCTTCTCATTTAGTTTTTGTTGCATCTGAAGGGCATTTTCGGAGTTAAAAATAAATTGAAGTTGAATTTGTTTTTTTCGAATTTTTTTTATTTACAAAATTCATAAAAACTCGAAATTGACAAAAAAATGTCAGTTTCCCATTCCAAGTCGAATTTTTTTTTTGTAAATTTTTTTCTGGTAAAAATTCTCGAAAACAATTTGGTTAAAATAAATTTTAAAAAAAATTACCAAATTGGTCAATTTTTAAAACAATTTTTTAAAAATTGACCACTTAATTATTTTAGTGCTTTTGAATCTGAAGGGCAGTTTCAGAGTTATAAATAAATTCAAGTTGATTTTTTTTTGATGTAGAAAATTCATTAAGACTCGAAAATTACCAAAAAGGAAGTTTCTGAGTTATAACTAAATTGAAGTTGATTTTTTTTTGATTTAGAAAATCCATTAAGACTCGAAAATGACTAAAAAGGCAGTTTCAGAGTTATAAACAAATTTAAATCAAAAATTTATTTTGTGAAAAAAATTCTCGAAATTTATTTGATTTGGTTGAAATAAATTTAAAAAAAAATTGGACGAAAACAAATTTGTAAAATTTAGTGAAGGGCTCTTGTTGAGCTTTTTTTTTTCATAAATCTCAAAAATTTGTATATGAGATTCCAGAAGGCACCTCCACTTAATTGTGAATAAAAGCGAAAATCCTTAATCGATTTTAATCAGTTATATCTCAATTTAATTATAAGATATGTGGCTGTATGATGAACTGCTGAAAGTAGACACTTTTTGTAATTATCGATTTCTTAAAAATTTTTATCACCAAAAAAAATATACAAAAAAAAAGAACTCGATTTAAATTTTTTTATAACTCTAAAATTGCCCTTGAGATTCAAACGCACAAAATGAGAACATTAAATATAGGTTAGAGGTAAATTTTTAAAAATGTCTATTAAATCGGACAATTTGGACAATTTTTTAAAATTAATTTTAACCAAACGTCTTTCGAGAACTTTTTCCACCAAAAAAAAAAAAAAATATCTCCAAAAAATAAATATTAAAATTAAATTTCTTTATGACTCAGAAGCTGCAGTTTTTTGTCATTTTAGATTTTTTACGATTTTTTTTCACCAACAAAAGTAAAATCTCATTTTAAATTTGTTTATAACTCTAAAATTCCCCTTCAGATTCAAAAGCACTAAATAAGAAGATTAAATATAGTTTAGAGGTCATTTTTAAAAATTTCTATAAAATCGGACAATTTTTTTAAAATTAATTTTAACCAAACCAAACAGCGTTCGAGAACTTTTTTCACCAAAAAAAAAAAAAAAATATGTACAAAAAATAAATATTAAAATTAAATTTTTTTATGTCTGCATTTTTTTTGTCATTTTAGATTTTGACCAAAAATGACCAAAATAAAATCTCAATTTAAATTTGTTTATAACTCTAAAATTACCCTTAATATTCAAAAGCACTAAATGAGAAAATAAAATATTGCTTAAAGGTCAATTTAAAAAAAAAAAAAATTAAATCGGACACTTTGGAAAATTTTTAAAAACCAAAAAAAAAATATGTACAAAAAATAAATATTAAAATTAAATTTCTTTATAACTCAGAAACCTCATTTTTTTGCTGTCATTTTCGAGTTTTTATGAATTTTATTTTTTATTAGATTTTGTAAAGAAAATCAAGTTCAGTCTAACAAAATCTCAGGAAATCAAAAACCCTAGTTTTTTTTTTAATGTTTACACACAAGTATAACGCTTGTTTGGTCTTTGTAGCAACTAAAGTTTATTTCTTTCTACTCAAAGCTTATTTGGATGTAAATATAACTCGTTTGCTATTAGTATTACATATTTGTGTATAAGCAATAGCGTGTTTGGGAAACACAGACAACGAACTTATTAAATTCAACAAAGTACAACATTTGAGTGTGAATAAGTGTGTATTTGCAGTAGTTTTCGATTTTTTTTTCACCTCTACTTGACCTACTTGTCGGATAATTCCTTTATAGGCTATAGTGTCAAGGCAGCCTTTGCGCAATCAGGAAAAAGTTAAAACTTGTTGGTATTTTTCTTTGAATATCCTTTTAAGTCCTTCTAAATGAACAACTTTTGAGATTGTGTTTAACACACAAGCGTACAAATCGTCTGTAGAATAAATAGTTTGCTCATGAGGTCGTAGACTTCTCAAACTACCAGTGGTCGGTGAGCAAAGCAACCACTTTGTCACTCCAGTAGTTGCACATGTTCAAAGTTCGTTATGAATGACTGAATTCATTATTCTGCCAGTACTGAGAAACATAACATTCCTGCCGTTGCCACAGTTAAACACAGCTCAACGAATGTTCATTTAGATCAGTTGAATTTTAAACATTTTGTTGCCATTTTGAACATCAGCTTTATAGACTTCTGGTATTACAACACTAATGTTTGTTGTTTTTTTTTTTTGGATTAATCTGTTTTTGTTGTTGTCAGAAATGACCTTCATTCGAATATACACTTGCTTAACAATATAATTAAAGTCTTGTGAATTGAGTTTGACTAAATGAAAAAAAAATGAAACAAACACAATTCACAGCATTACAAAATTTTGCAAGAACCAAACAACAACAACAAAAAACGAAATTCTTGTTAATAATGATTTTTTGTTTTTCTGGTGCTAAAACAACAAAAGTGTTTATGTGTCTGCCGGCGACCCAGCACCGGCAACATTGGCCATTGATCTCCAGTTGCACACCGAAGAAGAAAAGGCAAACAACAAATAAATTCAAAAAAAAAAATCTAATGAGAAAATCGTCAACGGAAGTTGATAAAATTACGATTTGTGTTGTCTGTTTGTTTTGTTATGACTTCAGAATTGTTGTATAACAGCAAAGAGCAAAAATTAAAAAAAAAAAAAAATACTGGCGATTAAATGAAATTAAAAGTTTTCGGCTACAAATTCAAACTGCAAACTTGAAAAAGAAACAAAATGACTTGACAAAAAACAAAATCCCATAGCCTTTATTGTCTTGAAAAGTTTATGTTTGCACTAAGATCAATAACATCGACTGATGCAAAAATAAAATAAAAATATAGTGAAGTACTTCCGATGGAGTTTTTGATTTGGTATTTTGAGGATGGTGAAACCCATCAATAGAAACGCTGCTAAAAGCCATTTGGTAGTTGGGAAACTTGATGAAGTGGTGCTGGTTTCGAGAGAGAAATTATTCGCCCCATCGTCCTTGGGATTTGACTGCAATAGAATCCGTTCTCTCCTCTATCTCGTTGCCCGAAACTATGGAATGTGGTTTTCAAAAGGAAATAGATTAAATGCACGAATACAAAAAGTTATTAATTACCCAGCCATGTGTTTATTTTCATTAGCCCGAAATAATTTATTATTTCAGTTACTCGAAATGAATTTGCTGTTAACGCGACCAAAGTCAAAGAGCTGTTTTCAAATCATAACAAATGTGAAAAATCGCAAACAATACAAATAGTTTCGAAAAAAAATGCAGACACATTTTTATTATTATTGTTTTTTTTTTTACAAATATTAAAACATAAATGTAGACATTGCGTTCGAACAGATGTTCGTAAGGGGTTGTGTCGGATGTGACAGATTACAAATTCAGTGAGGTCTTAGTAAAGTTGTGACAGAGTTAATGTAAATATAAGATTTAAACTATTTAGAGGATCTGAGCTCTGGAGAAATATAATACCAAACGTCGAATTGAGTTTACTCATTTTCTTTTGTCTTTGTAAATTTAGGCGATTTAAATTGAATAGAATAAACATTAGTCCCGGTCACTAGTACCCGGTCACTGAATATAAGACAACTCCCACGTCTGTTCCTTCTTTTCTAAATAAAATTCTTAGGAAACGATATGATGTGTAATTAGTTGATCAATAAGAAAACACATTAAATAATATTCCAATTAATATTAATATTTTAATTAATTCAGTTAATATTTTTGATTAGTACAATTAATATTTTAATTAATTCAATTTATGTTTCGATTAATTTAGTTAATATTTTTTTTTTAACTTCTTAACTTAACTTTTTTTTAACAATTCATAAAATTATAGTAATGTATATATATATTTTAATTAATTTAACTAACATTTTAATTAATTCAGTCAATATATTTCAGTTAATATTCTGAGAGAACATGTTGAATAATATTTCAATTAATTTAATCAATATTTTCATAACTTAAATTATTATATTAATTTTTTTATTTTTGATTAATACAATTAATACTTTAATTAATTCAATTAATTTTTTTTATTAATACAATTAATTTTTTTTATTAATACAATTAATATTTTAATTGATTCAATTAATATTTTAATTAATTCAATTAATATTTTAATTAATTCAATTAATTCAATTATTATTTTTGATTAATACAATTAATATGTTAATATTAATTTCGATTAATTTAGTTAATATTTTTGATTAATTCAATTAATATTTTAATTAATTTAATATTTTAATTAATTCAATTAATATTTTAATTAATTCAATTATTATTTTTGATTAATTCAATCAATATGTTAATTAATTCAATTAATGTTTTTATTAATTCAATTAATATTTTTCGTTGATTCAATTAATGTTTTAATTAATTCAATTAATATTTCAATTCATTCAGTTAATTTTTTTGATTATGTCAATTAATATTTTAATTAATTCAACTTACATTTTTATTAATTCAACCAATATTTTTCAGTTAATATTTTGAGAGAACATGTTGAATAATATTTCAATTAATTCAATTAATATTTTGATAACTTCAATTAATATTTTAATTTATTCAATTAATATTTTTTATTAATACAATTAATAGTTTCATTAATTAAATTAATATTTTAATTAATTATTTTTGATTAATACAATTATTTCAATTAATGTTTCGATTAATTTAGTTAATATTTTTTATTAATTAATTTAATATTTTAATTAATTCAATTAATATTTTAATTAATTACGTTAATATTTTAAGTAATTAAATTAATATTTCTGATTATTTCAATTAATATTTTCATTAATTCAATTAATATTTTCATTAATTCAATTAATATTTTTGATGAATTAAATTAATATTGTAAGTAATCCGATATTTTTATATTCCGACAATTCCAAGGCAACCTTTCTGCGATGGTTTTAAACCAGTAGGTCCCGGTTACTGAGTATAAGATACCTCCCACGCCTGTCCCTTCATGGAATGCTAGGGTAATTGCCTATGTAAATTTCAGCAAGAGACATACGCTCATTGTTCTTTAATTCCGTTCGATAGTCAAGTCTTCATGAGAACTGGAGTTTTTATATTCCGACAATACCAAGACAACCCCTTACACAAAAATAAATCTATTTGTCTTGCAGTTCCGTTCTCAAAACTATTTATCTATTTCATTTTTGGTTTGTGGTCTTTTGACGCAATTGGTGTTTTGTTTATTAAAATTAACACAGTCATTGTTATCTCCCTCTCGTTCTCTCTATGACAACAATAGAAACAAAAACCCTCAAGTATTCCGTATTCCAGTCCCAAAAACAATGGTAACAACATTTGTCAGCAAGATTTTGCTTCAGACAAAATTGTTGCTGCGACAGACCAACGAAATTCCTCACGATTCATATCCGGCGGTGTGGGCTTAAGAGAACATAAACAAACTATATATTTTATGGAATGAAAAATTTCTTTTACCGCTCCATTGAATTGTTCTAAAAGCAATTGACGTCTGATAGCGCAGTGCAAATAACTCATTTGTTTCTTTTCCTCAAAACCACAAAACGTTGACTGTTTGCTGCTTTGGTCATGAAGGTCATCGAAACAACTTCCAACTGCAGCAAATGAATTGATTGAAGACAGACAACAACAACAACAAAAATGAAGTAACAAATTTCTGAATTCTGTGCATGTTTCAAATCTCAGTTACCACAGCCACCGCCACCGTTGTTTGGCGTCGTCATCGCCAGCTATTTGAAAAGTTGTCAGCATGAGTTGCTGTAAAAGGTATTGACAACAAAGTTTACGATATGCTTAAATGATTTACGATATCGTTTACACTCTGGGGACTCTGTCTCCGGACTTTCACAAAAAAATATCGACATATCGTCGTCGTCATGGACAACCGTCCACCAGCACCAGAACAACTCGTTCTGCAACATGCGCAAAGATGAGGAAGTTTTTCCATTTGTTTGCTTGAAAGAATTGAATAACATTTTGAATTTATTCAGTGCTTAAGTTACTTATGTTTGAAATACATACTTTGTGAATTGATATTCTGTTCTAACTAGTTTTATATTTAATACTAGTGCATGTTTTCTGACACTATGTTTAAACGAGTTGCGGTGATAATTCAAACATTAAGTTGATTAATATGTGTATGGGAATAAAACGTAATAGCGATGCGAGAGTATGGAATTGATTGATGCCGCCTCCTTTTTTTCTAATTAAAATTCTTAGGAAATGATATGATGTGTAATTAGTTGGTCGATAATTAATATTAATATTTTTATTAATACAGTTAATATTTTGATTAGTTCCACTAATATTTTAATTAATTCAATTGATATTTTTGATTAATTCAATTAATATTTTGAATAATTTAATTAATTAATTTGATTAATTCCATTAATATTTTAATTAATATGATTAATATTTAATTAATTCGATTAAGATTTCAATTAACTGAATTAATATTTTAATTAATTGAATTAATATTGAATTGAATATATTAATATAATTAATAATTAATTAATTAATATTTTAATTAATTTAATTAATATTTTTGATTAATTCAATTAATATTTTAATTAATTCAATTAATATTTTCATTAATTCCATTAATATTTTAATTAATACGATCAATATTTTAATTAATTCGATTAAGATTTCAATTAACTGAATTTATATTTTAATTAATTGAATTAATATTGCAATTAATTCAATAATATTTTAATTAATATTTTTGATTAATTCAATTAATGTATTTGATTAATTTCATTAGTATTTTAAATAATTCAATTAATTTTTTTTGATTAATTCAATTAATATTATAATTAATTCAATTAATATTTTTGATTAATTCAATTAATATTTTAAATTATTCAATTAATACTTTAATTAATTAATTAATATTTTACTTAATTCAATTAATATTTTACTTAATTCAATTAATTTTTTGATTAATTCTTCTAATATTTTTGATTAATTCAATTAATATTTTAATTAATTCAATTAATATTTAAATTAATTCGATTAATATCTTAAGTAATTCAATTAATATTTTGATTATTTCAGTTAAGTAAACATGTTCAAAAACTTTTGAATTAATAATAATATTTTAATTAATATTTTAATTAATTTAATTAATATTTTTGATTAATTAACATTTTCATTAATTCAATTAATATTTTCATTAGTTGAATGTTTTAATTAATTCATTTAAAATTTTGATTAATTCAAATAATAGTTCAATTAATTAAATTATTAATGGTATGGGGAAGGGAGGTCTTCGATGAGAGAAAATGTCAATTAATGTTAAAATTTTGCTTAATTCAATTTATATTTTAATTCATTCAATTGTGTGATTGCATTAAACCAAAAAAATCCTCTAGCGATGTATTTCTTTAAAATATGTATCGTTGATCCCTTTTGGTTACATCCAAACTTTCAAGACTTGCTAAATTTCATATAATCCATAGCCGAGGTGACATATTTCTAATGACAGCAGTCAATGGCCTGTTTCTGACCACGTGCCAAGTATAGTCTGACATTACCTTCGCATGTAGTGTTGACATAGTTGACCCAAAGAAGATATTTTTATTTATTTATTTTTTTCACCATTCCCACTTCATAATGTAATGGCCTACCTGCCGTTCATGACTTCCAAACGCATTAAATGTCTTAAATTTCATTATTTCTGTACAATTAGCTTGCCCCCAATATATACACACTTTTTTTGTCTGCCTCTGTACACGCGATCATGAACTTGAACCACAATTGAAAACTGAACCTGAACCACAAAAGTGCGTGTTGTGCGTGAAAACTGCACCAACACACACACACATGGATGAACGATTTCACGGTCACTCGCCTGCACAAGTCTGTACGGCTGTACGGTAACCAAGACAACGGGGCAGTGGGCAGTTAGTTACTGGCTGGTGACTGTAATGGCCAAACTCAGTTGGGCCGACCACAAAAGTCAATTAACCAAACGAGCCTCACAAGCCAAAGACACTGAGCAACAGTTGGCCGGCGAACGAGTACAGGCGAACGAGTTGAGGCGCAATTTAAGACATGCAACAATTATTGTAAACATTATTTTCGTTGCTTGTTTTCCACTGATTTTTATGGTACACATTAGGGCGTAGAGTTCTTTGTAATTGCTTTGGAGTACCAACAAAAAAGTTGAAGGTATTTTTCAATATGCCATCCAAAATGGGTAAAAAAAATAAGGCAGAAATAATGTTGGAATGAAATCTGGCACATACGTTTCCTCTATTTGATAGTTTTGTTCTGGCGTTAAACGATTCATGATGACTTGCCAAACTTTACTGAACAGAAATGTCGACACAGTTTGACACTATCAGCGATAGTTTTCATGCCGCTTAAAAAATACCATATACTTAGAGTCTAATTTGGCTATTGAAAATAATACCATAACAGCATCCAAGTAAGCCCTTAGACGGTGTTGACCATCTAGTACGTGGTCATCTATTGTGAACTGGCCTTATGTGTTCGTAGAGATCAAATGCTATTAAATTCGAAGAAAGGTGATTTAAAGAAAACATTTCGCTTCAATAGTTTACTCTGATTTTAAAAGGAAATTGTGAAAATTTGGACAGTTTTTTACAAGCCAGACCTGAAAGACATTTTTAATAACATTCATTTTAGTTCAGTCTTAAACTTATTTTTATACACTCCATCATAGGATGGAGTATATACTAAGTTTGTCATTCCGTTTGCAACACCTCGAAAGAGTGATCTGCGACCCTATAAAGTATATATATTATCGGTCAGTGTAACATTCTAAGACATTCTAGCGATGTCCGTCTGTCCGTCCGTCCGTCCGTCCGTCTGTTGTCTGTTGAAATCACGATAGAGTGCGAACGACCAACGCTAAAAAGCTGAAATTTTGTAGGAAGATGTTTTTTGCCCATAAGCAGGTTAAGTTCGAGAATGGGCCATATCGGACCAAAGGGGAAAAAGTTCCCCTTTACGGGACTAAATATATTCCGGCCATAATCAAATTTTTCAAATATTTTTTTTCACTACATCTAAGTTCTAAGTTTATATAATTTATAGATGGGAAAAAAATCCCAAAAATGGGCGTGCTCATGGGTTCCGTGGACCCTTGGGGCCCAAAAAAGGGCCCATGATAAACATGCGCATATGGGTATCGAAGTGCAACAAAATTTACTCACGAACCCAAATATGCCTTTATTTTCATGATTTGCCTAAATTTTTTGATCCGGTTACTGGGACTATCGGGTCACCAGCGGCCCAAAAACCGTCCCTTGACAAACATGGACATATGGGTATCGAAATGCAACGAAATTTTCTCGCGAACCCAAATATGCATTTATTTTCATGATTTGGATAAAATTTGTGATCGGGTTCCTGGGACTATCGGGTCACGAGCGGCCCAAAAACTCAGTTAGTTTTCTTATTTATTGACTTTTTAAGGATCCATGATGGAGGGTATATAAAATTCGGCCCGGCCGAACTTACTATTTGTCCACTTGTTTTTCTTTATTTTTTTTTCAAAGAAAATCTATTGTATGAGACGCCCTACTGTACATTCTATAGTTTTTTTTTTGTCCAAATTGGGATTGGGCATATGGTTTGAGTATGTCAGTCAAATGGTAAACATTTCCAAATGATTTAAAGATTTTTTGGGGGTGACTTGCATCAGTCGCACTTCCACAACTAGCATTGCTACTGCTTTGATCTTTATGCGAAGAAGGATTGAGAAACACCAAAAAACCAAAAAAAAATTGCATTGTTTTTCCAAAAATAAATTCGTGCAAAATTCAATATTTGACATGAGTAAGTCATAGAATGTTAAGGGAATTTAGTAAGTAATAGAATGATGCCTAGAAGTATTTGGTGTAACACGGGGTGGTTAGTTTTGGGATCCTGTGTTCGGGCAGGGTACGTTGAATGGAATAATTTTGAAAGATTGGCACAGCGGTGTTCGGACTTTCTGTACACCATCTGCCCATACAACGTATGTCAGTACACCCTGTGTGTGTTTACCCTGTGTGTGTTCACCCTGTGTGTGTACACCCTGTGTCTGTACACCCTGTGTGTGTACACCCTGTGTCTGTACACCCTGTGTGTGTTCACAGTATGTCTGTACACCCTGTGTGTGTTTACCCTGTGTATGTTCACCCTGTGTCTGTACACCCTGTGTTTGTTTACCCTTTGTATATACACCCTGTGTATGTACACCCCTTGTCTGTACACCTTGTGTTGGTATACCTTGTATCTGTACACCCTGTGTGTGTTTACCCTGTGTGTCTATACAGCCTGTTTCTGTACACCCTGTTTCTGTACACCCTGTGTCTGTACACCCTGTGTCTGAACACCCTGTGTCTGTACACCCTGTGTCTGTTCACCCTGTGTGTCTACACCCTGTGTGTGTTTACACCTTTAATGTGTTTACACCCTGTGTGTGTTTACCCTGTGTATATACAACCTGTGTCTGTACACCCTTGGTCTGTACAGCCTGTTTCTGTACACCCTGTGTGTCTATACAGCCTGTTTCTGTACACCCTGTGTCTGTACACCCTGTGTCTGTACACCATGTGTCTATACAGCCTGCACCTTTATTCAGAGGAGTGATCCAGAAAATATGCCCAGTTGTACACCCTGTATTCCTGACAGCTCGATTACAAATTTACAAACAACTAATATTTTTTGTTGGAAATGGCCCACTCAATTTTCATTCCTTTTTATACATTTTCTTTTTATAAAATGGTCCCACAAATTGTATGCTGTCTGCTTTACTGGATTTAAGCACCCTGTGTTCTAGGAGGGCCATGTCGAAATGCAACATTCTGAAAGCCGGACTGTGTGCATTCCGAAAGGCACTGAATAATTTGAAAACCTGACAGACTTTACAGCCTGTGTTGCGGCCGAGTATATTCAAAAAGCTGGGTGTGTAGACACCCTGTTCATTAGATCTCTTTGACAAATTTTCGATTAGACAGTTAGTTTAAATGGCCTCTATTGCTATGTTTTTTTGAAGGATCTTAAATGTTATTTTACACATATAGACAACATACAGTGTCATTCAGTATTTCTGCCAGCAATATCCTGAAAGTTTGAAAAAATGTGCACACGCCCTGCTTAGGTTGGGAAACCTTGTTTCGAGTGTTGTAGTCGCTTCCAATGCACCGACAAAATTATCTGCGTACAAATATCGAAATGTTTCATCAAAAAAAAAAATAGAATTGACCAAGGACTTTGTTATAGTTTTTTTTACCCGGTTGCAGACGGCCGCTGTTTTCCGCACCGCCCTCGTTAGTAACAGCCGACTCATTGCAGCTTTTTTTGGTGGGTTACATTTCTGCCATTCGAAAGTGGTAAACGATTTTCGCGAGGTCTAGTGTTGTGACCAGAAGTCTAAAAACGCAGCCGCTTTGTTTATTGTTTGCATGTTGGCCGGGAATATGTTGTAATCGATTTGTATGCCAGTTAATGTGAGTTTATTTTTATTGCAAAAAAAAAACCCACTTATACGCCACCGCCACCTAATTCTAAAGTATCCGACCATTTCTGGTTGTGGGGTTGGCCGGTCGGTCGGTTGGTCGGTCGCTAACGACGCCAACAACAATAATAATAAACCATAAAACAGATCAAGAAAAACAATAACCAACAAATTGTGTACTAACTTGGTTGGCTATGGCATGGCGTCGTCACCGTCTGTCTGTCGGTCGGTATGTTGTTTCATGATTTTTGTTGTTATTTTATGTTTTTCTATTCTCATTTTTGTTGTTGCTGACGGTGTTGACGTTATTATCGTAGCCGTCGTCGTCGTCGCTGCATTTGTATGGCTTTATAGCTCACAACATTTGGGGACTTTTGCCAACGAGCGAGCCCCTTTGTAGCGACATAAGCCACGTTTTAGTATATAAACCGCCACATAAACGTGGATTAAAACACAAACTATTCAGACTTCCAAACAGTCTCACAGCAACACAGACCTCTTTGTGAACTTCTTAAGAATCGAACAAACAAGGATAATCAAAATGTTCAAATTGGTAAGACCTTTGCATGGAGCGGACTCCACGGATAACACGCCATAATATATTAACACGCTCTTTCTCACATACAGGTGGTGTTGTCTGCTCTCTTGGCCGTAGCTGCTGCTCGTCCTGGTTACTTGGGCCATGGTCCCCTTTTGGTGGCCGGTCCCACAGCTGTCATCCATGAGCCGGCCTATGCCAAAGTTGGTGCCATTGTCAAATCCATACCCACTGCCGTCTCACATCAGTCCATCTCCCAGGTGCACAGCTCAGCTCACGTTGTCCAACCGATTGTGGCTCCCGTTGTGAAGACCACCTATGCAGCCGCTCCCATTGCCATTCATTCGGCCCATTATGCTCCCGCAGCCTATTCGTATGGTCATGGTTGGGCTCCTTCCTGGTAATGGGACTGCTAGCCTCAAGACTCCGGCGGCTTGTGTGGATTTGTTGTTAAAGTCATGAGTTGGGTTTTTCAACTACAATTCCTACCCTTTCTCTCTGGCACTAGTTGTGACCCGGCAATGAACAGTTGGACGTCGCTCGAAATTCGTAATGACCTCATTGTTAGCGCTCCCTCATTTTTGGACTCATTTTAAGACTTCCCCTATTCATATTCTCTTTATGCCATTTATCATTTGTTCTCACTCTCTCTCATTTTATCTGTAAATATGTATTTATTTTGTAATTTCTTTTGTATTCTTTAAATGTATTTCCTTTTATACTCTTTCACGCTGTACTTTGTACTCAATGAAATTCGACTGATAATGCAATTATAATGAGAACATAAATAAACAAATATCGAACAGATTTTATGAAAAGAAAAAGGAAACAATTTGTTTATTTCAAAAAAAAAAAATGTAAGGATCAAAGATTAACCGCCGTATGCATAAAATTGTATAACACCTTTATAAACAGTTTTTATAAATCCTTAGGCCCTCAGCGAAATTTGAGGAGAAAGAATTTGAGGCGAAGAATCAATCAATCTTATCTTAATATATATTTACCCTCGACACTGATTCACTGATACACTGATACACTGATACACTGATACACTGATTCCCTGATTCCCTGATTCACTGACTCTGTCACGCAGTACGTATGAATTTAAATAGGCATTCTATAATAATTCTATAAATAATAATAATAAAAAAAATAATATTTTTTTTGTACAGAAATTGTGTTTTTTCCAAATTTTTTTTTTCAAGAAATTTTGTTTTTCAAAAAATTTTTTTTTTTCAAGAAAATTTTTTTTTTCCACAAAATTTTTTTTTTTCAACAATTTTTTTTTTTTTTTTCAACAAAAATTTTTTTTTTCAGCAGAAATTTTTTTTTCAACAAAAATTTGTTTTCAACAAAATTTTTTTTTTTTTCCACAAACATTTTTTTTTTCAACAAAATTTTTTTTTTTCAACAAAAATTTTTTTTTCAGCAGAAATTTTTTTTCCACAAATTTTATTTTTTTTCGAATTTTTTTTTTACAAAATAGTTTTTACAAAATTTTTAAAATTAAGTAACAAATACTTTCTCAAGCAAATTAACGGGCGCCATAGGCGCATTACAACCTACTAGTAATATGTATTTACCATCGACACTGATTCACTGACTCTGTCACGCAGTACGTAGGAATTTAAATAGACATTCTATAATTTTCTATAAATAATAATAATAAAAAAAATAATATTTTTTTTTGTACAGAAATTGTGTTTTCCCCAAATTTTTTTTTTACCAAAATTTTTCTTTTTCCAAAATATTTTTTTACAAATTTTTTTTTTACAAAAAATTTTTTTTTTACAAAATTTTTTTTTCGGCAAAATTTTTTTTTTCTAAATTTTTTTTTTCAACAAAAATTTTTTGTTTCCAAATTTTTTTTTTTCAACAAAAATTTTTTTTTTCAACAAATTTTTTTTTTTCAACAAAAAATTTTTTTTGACCAAAAATTTTTTTTTTCAACAAATTTTTTTTTCCATATTTCAACGGGCGCCGTAGGCGCTTTACAACTTATTAGTCTTTAATATTCTTACTTTAACTCTCTTGATCTCTCTCTGAAATTATTTGGCATGAGAGGAGATCATTCAAAGTTGAGTTGGAGAAAAAGGGATCTCGTGAATGCTGTCGACTTAAATATCAATTTATTGATCGCATTTACACACTATAGAGAGAAAATCTTTGTATGTGGAATACCCTTCCACAAAATTTCTTACCTGTCAGCTGTCACTTTCTTAAATACATATAAGCAAAATGTTTACCCACACTACTCTCTCTTGCCTCCTTCCAATACCCTAATTTCCTATGGAGTTCGAAACCGGGTGAGACCATCAACAATTTTTCAGCGGCTGTTCCCACCTGGTAAATGTTGGCGACTTTAAGAGTAAGAGAGTAGAGATTACTCTCTGGATACTTCTCTAGAAAAGCATTTCCCTAGCGAGGATATACAATTTTTGTCGCTCTCCATTCTAGGTATCAGCTGGTCTTGCTAAACTTTTATCTTTTGAAATACCATGTGAATTCCGACATATTTTGCAGGAGTTGTATTTGAATTCGTCTCAATCTGTAATAAAGTGTTTTTTTTTTTGTGAGGACTGCAATTAACGTGTTAATTAATTTTGTTTTCCATAACCATTCAATTTCGTCTTTTTTGACCATATTTTTCATTCTTCTTTTTCAGACATTGTCCGTAATACGGTAAGTGCTGCATATTATGTTGTCTCAAGCCTCATAACAAACTTGTACATCATCTGTGCAAATCTTTCCATTCCTAGAGGACATTCCTTGTGTATTAATGTTCACGACAATGCAACAATGTTGCAGTTGCACTGTAGAAAAAAAAAACAAGTAAAAAAAAAAAAAATCATTCCGCCTAAAGCCTCTTATCAATTTCAATGGAACGTTAGGGATTTGTCAATCATTTCATATTTGTAATGGTGAAGCCCCAATGGTCAATGGGGTTCATGTAGGGGAGGTTCATGGTTAGGTACGCACACACGTGGCCATTACGTTATGGTTTTATTGGTCAAGTGGTCTCTGGAGCAGAACGAGTGCAATAAACTGCATTTCGAAATGACCTTGAACTTGAGTGTGGTTAATAGAATGTTCGAATGAAGCAAATCTAAAAGAAAATAAACAATGTCGGGCTTATGGCATTTGGTCTTGCTGCAATCTGGAGGGGGGGGGAAATAAATCCGATATGATTGTTGGACAATGATAACTGGGGAGTGCAGCCCTTCGTTTAACACTGACAATGACAAATTGCAAAGTCTAAGCAGATGATGAGGATGGCCGCATTGAATAGATGTGATCGGAAAGTTTATGGCAACGAATTCTATCAACCGATAGTTGCCAGAAGTCCAACTATGACTTCTCTTTCGATACTAATTAAATATGTGTTTTACGAGAGTGCTACAGATCAAAATATGGACCAAAGTTGTTATGCAAAATCCATAGCGGGTAAGTAATGATTACTAATCGTAACAATTACTAATTATAATTACTAAATTTGGCAAGACTTACAATTACAAATAATCTAAAAGTAATCGGGATTACTTGCGATTACTATATACAATCAAAAATAATCTCAAGTAATCAGAAAATAATCCGACTACTTTCAGAGATTACTTTAGATTCTTTCTGATTATTTATGGTAATCGCAAGTAATCCTGATTACTGTCATTAACAAATATGGTGATTCCAATTCAACCAGTATTTGGTTGGAGTTCTATTTTTTCTTTACCGATATAAATTGTATACGATTTTTGTTCGTCGTTGTTAATATTCTTCTTGATTTCTTGTATATGAAAACAATGGCCACACCCCTTCGGGTACCTCCCATACAAATCGTCTATTTCGCCCACTTTAGAAATCGTGTAATAATATCAATATGCCCAACGCGATCTTGCCCAAATTCTGTATTTAGTAATGATAAAGCTAGACAAAGTTTCGGACAAAAAGTTGGAAGTGTGGCAACTCCCCTTCTGGTACCTCCCATACAAATGTACCATTCCGTCTACCTTAGAAATCGTATAATAATATCAATATGCCCCACGCGATCTTGTCCAAATTCTGTATTTAGTATATTTATAGTTAGACAAAGTCTCGGACAAAAACATGGAAGTGTGGCAACTCCCCTTTTGGTACCTCCCATACAAATGTACCATCCCGCTTACATTAGAAATCGTGTAATTATATCAATATGCCCAATGCGATCTTGCCCAAATTTTGTATTTAGAAAATGTATAGCTATACAAAGTTTTGGACAAAAACATGGAAGTCTGGCAACTCCCCTTCTGGTACCTCCCATACAAATGTACCATTCCGCCTACCTTAGAAATCGTATAATAATATCAATATGCCCAACGCGATCGTGCCCAAATTGTTTACTTAGTAAATCTATAGCTAGACAAAGTTTCGGACAAAAACATGGAAGTCTGGCAACTCCCCTTCTGGTACCTCCCATACAAATGTACCATCCCGCCCCATCAGAAATCGTGTAATAATATCAATATGCCCAACGCGATCTTGCCCCAATTTTGTATTTAGTAATGATAAAGCTAGACAAAGTATTGGACAAAAACATGGAAGTCTGCCCAAATTCTGTATTTAGTAAATTTATAGTTAGACAAAATTTGGGACAAAAAGTTGGAAGTCTGGCAACTCCCCTTCTTGTACCTCCCATACAAGTGTACCATTCCGCCCCGTAATCGAAATTTCTCAACTATGGCTAAATTCATGTTTTATTTCCCCAGCTCTGCCTAAACCAAATTCTGTTGTAGCTTTAAATCGGCCTACACCGAACAAATTCTCCTCATAAAATGTTTTTCCATACATTCCGAAATCTTTGTTATTTTTTTTTCCACCGCAGACCTAGTTCAAGAACTTTCTTCCATATTATAGAGCCCAAGTACTTTCTAGCTTCCCCTCGTTTCCTAAATGCGCCTGCGTTGGCCAAGACACACAATTACTGCAATATTAACTGAAAAGGGATTACACTTTACACTCTGTGTAAATACCACAGCAAATGAATGCAAATAACGCCTGCAATAGTGATAATCATTGACATTACACCAGTTTGGACCTTTTACGGGTGTTTAGAGCACAAAATATCCCACGTCTGCATAAGGTATTTATACATTTGATGGTCGAAAGCGAATTATGAATTATACTACACCATTTTAAATAGAATTAAATGAATTATTAAAAAAAAAATTTCTTTGTGGTGATAACTGCAAAACCTTATTAGGGGGCTTATTTTGACAGAGGTGTCTTTAATAATTATGAGCACAACGCAGGCGGGTTTACTTATCACAAAAAGTCGCTCATGTCTTCCGAATCGCCAATCAATTTTCTTCCTGTCATACACACAATTTTTGAAAAACGAAGAACAACTTTTGCACCAATGTCCTAATAAAAACATTAAAAAAATATAATTTTTTTTGGGAGAAAACATTAAATTGTCTTTGAATGATTTTAAAATGAATTCGTATATGAGTTCACCAGGTAGAGTGCATGCGATCGACAATATTATGCGACCTCTGTGAATCACAATTGAAATTTTTACCAAATATTCTGGCCCCAGTAAGAAATACTCACCAAGCACTGCGATCTTGAGAAAGCCGCCTTCTTTCATTTGCTATTTTCGTTGGAGTTTCGTTCAAGGAATGCGATGCTAAAAAAAATCCTGCAAATTATCGTCAAATTGTTCTGCGCTCTCAAAGGTTATGGAAGTAAGGTCGTGGCTCTGGATAATTCCAAGGCATTTGCTTGTCGTCTACAATTTTTTTGTAGCTGGTACATTTTGGTCTATTCGACCGAAATGGTCCAGCCAGCGCCACCGATTTTCTGAGTTCACATCGCTCACGGTTCCTTCGTCGCTTATAATCTTCGTGATGTTTGATTAAGTCTACGAAAATGTTGATAAAGGTTTGCGAAATAATTGTGTACATACTTCTGTGTTTGCAATTATGGATAATATGAATTATGAAATGGCGCCCAACGTGTAATATTACGATAATACTTAATAGATGACGTACATAAGTTCCTGGTATCTTTGCTAGAAATCGTCGTTACAAGCCACGCGTCACTGCTAAGACTCGTAATAGTTCTCTAATAACACCGTGTTACAAAAAATAGATTTTTTCTGTCCTATGAACCAAATGCACATATTCGGAAAGAGGGGAAAAAATAATTTCATGTACACGTCAGAATTTTTTTTCTTTAAGTTTGAAGTATAAAGCTCATAGTGGCCTGTGTGAAAGCCTTTCGACCGATTTTTAACCCTTTTTCAGTGATCCAATCGAGCTGATTTTTTGCAGGCAGACTTGTGGAAATGTCTGTATCACGTCAAATTTTTTAAAAAATAGTTTTTTATCAATTCTCAGATTTTCCCCAATTTTTATTATTTTTGAAAAAAAAATATTTTTTTCACTTTTCTTAGCATAACTTGAAGAGACTCCAAATTTTTAAACTACTTAAGCGTTACGAAAAGTTTTTTGAACTGAAACCTTGAAGAAAACGATAACCATATTAAAAAAAAAATAAAAAAAAAAAATGAGAATTGATAAAAATCTATTTTTTAAAGAATTTGACGTGATACAGACATTTCCACGAGTCTGCCTGCCTCGATTGTATCACTGAAAAAGGATTAAAAATCGGTCCAAAGTCTTCCACACAGGCCACTACGAGCTTCATACTTCAAACTTAAAAAAAAAAAAAATTCTGACGTGTACATGAAAATCGCCGATACACGTGTATTTTCATTTTTTATCCCCTTTCCGAAAGAGTAAATTTGGTTCATAGGACAGAATATGTGTAACACGGTGTAATCTCTCCAAACTGAGAATTCGCATCCAAAGTTCGGCATGTTGATGAGTTGCATTTGCCTCAGACGCAGTTTTGGCGTCCTTATCTACGTAATTTTCCTTTTTTTGTGTGCACGAATTCAGTCTCAGTTTACGAGTTTACGTTGGGCGCCATTTCCTTTTTCATATAGAAATGTAATATCATTTTTTTTTCTTAAATCTAATTCGAAATTATTACTTTTCGCTGGAGAGCCTACGTTGGGCGCCATTTCTTTGAGTGCCAACAGATAACTGCACCTGCAAACATGAATTCTCTGCCAAAAGTTATTGTTCTTTTTTTCACCGCATTCCTGATAACTTGTACAGTTAGGTGTAGACTTTGGTGTAGGGTATATTCAGTCGACCATAAATTGCGTTGTAGTCTTGCGTGTGTTTAAGGGAAAACTGCACACAACGACAGTTATTCCCAGAAGGCTGGCTGAGGTTTTCGACGTGACCTTCCGTCAATGCAGCGCATTGAACCGGACATTTTTGCAATGTCCAAAGTGCACAGACATAAATAGTTAACCCTGCCAGATATCGAGATATGGAATGACATTTTTGACACATAGTTTTGTGGTTTAGTGCGACACATTGTTTTCAGTGAACATATGAACCACAACAAAAAAACGTGGTGTTTTTTGTTTGCATTTCCTCTTTCCTCTCAAATTATACAGAAAGCTTTTTAAAATAAATATAACTTTTTTATTCGCACAAATTTCTCATTTCGTTGTTTTTTTTTTCTAACAAATCTTATAAAACTCCTCCGACAATAGCGCTTGTCACAGTCATTTTTCGAAACACCTGATATTTCTGAGTCAAGTCAATCCGATCGTCAACGAATTTACCAAACACCAGTAGCGGTATAGGTCAATGGAGATGAGGCAGCATAGCTGGTGACAGCTGGTACCGCGGCATAGGTATGGGCCAAGGGTGCAGCGGCATAAGTGTGCACAACGGGGGCAGCAGCATAGGTCTGGACAGCGGGAGCGGCAGCAGCATAGGTATGGACAGCGGGAGCGGCATAAGTTTCAACAATGGGTGTGGCCAAGGTTTTGGTAGTGTAGGCCGTGGTCTTGACAGCCGGAGCAACAATATCTTCCACCACATGAGCGGAGCTGTGGACAACGCTGTTGCTGTGATGAGACACTGCCGAGGGTACACTCTGGACAATGTTGCCAACATGAGCCAATGAGGATTCTTGTACGGTGACGGTGGCTGCCGGCACGGCAGAATAGACTAGGGGTGCTTCCAAATGACCGGGACGAGCAGCAGCTACGGCGAGGAGAACAGACAATACCACCTGTGGGCCGAATGGCACATGAGATGTGATTAAGGATGCCAAGATGTTATTCAGCTTATTTGTTTACTTACCAACTTGAACATTTTGATTTAGATTTTTTTTTTTCAAGTTTCTTAGAAGGTCTGTATTGACTGATTGTAATGGACAACTGATACCATTCTTGTCATTGCCTTCAGTTTTTATACTAAACGTCTTGGCGTTCACGCAACACATTAAATGTTCCACAATTAAAGTTCATACACAAGTTTGAACTTGGCCTTGCCAAGAGATTATAAAAATCTTGACTGGAATTCTGATTGAAACTACGCACACAGCACAACGCGACACATATGGTAAAAGTACAAGTACAAGAAATAACACAAATAGGAGATGAAGAAAATCCGGCAAAAACCAAAACAAAAATCAATTAACTCGAAAAATGTACCACAACACCACACGACCCCCCCCCCCCCCACCCCCCCCCCCCCCCTCCTCACTCAATCTCATGCGGAGGAGTTGTATTGACTTAACAAGCTCAGGAATACCATTGCCCCCGAACATGGCGTATGACGTCTGTAACCGGTATTTTCATACAGCTTCAATTGTCCAAAGTCGTCATAGTGATGGCGGGTGGCGGTTGGCGTTTTGCTTTTGGCCCATGTGCTTCATCATTAAAGCCCTTCTCTGGCTGCTGGCCCTTTGGGGTTAAGGTTAAGGCTGTAACCTTTACCTTTGGATTCTTAATGGTTTCGTTTTTCGGTTACCACACTTGTTTCACTGATTGACTGACTGCCTATCTCATGTACGCACATTCCCGCATGAACTCTTGAATTTGGTGTTAACTTCAACTGAAGTTATGTGCATTACTTGCACTTTAAACCTGTGCTTGTCGCTGACTCGTTTCCATGGCTATCAATGTCAGCTGGAGCATAAAAGCTGATGGCTTTGTTATGATTTGAAGATTTCTGTAGTTTTTTTTTTGTAATTGTAATGAACAGCGGCTGGCCAGCCACCTTTGTTTTAGTATATAAAACCCTAAGGCGATCAAGAAAATCATAGCACTTCTCGTTGAGCCCTTCAAGCAACACAGACCTTCTTCGTCAACCCCCCTCCCAAAAAAAAAAATCAAATCAAACAAAATGTTCAAGTTGGTAAGTAAATCATATCACAAAGGCACAAAGATATCCTTTTTTTTAAAAATTCCTCCCTTAGGTGGTGTTGTCTGCTTTATTCGCCGTAGCCTTTGCCCATCCCGGCCATTATGCCACACCTTTGGTCTACTCGTCAGCTGTCACCGTCCAGGAGCCCGCTTTAGCCCATGTGGGCGATGTTGTCAAGTCGGTGCCCTCCTCGGTATCCCATCAAAGTCATTCGGTTGTTCACAGTTCAGCTCATGTGGTTGAAGATGTCCTGGCCCCAGGCGTAAAGACCACCTCGTATACTACCAAGACTTTGGCCACACCAGTGGTGGAAACGTATGCCGTTCCCGCTTTAGTTAATACCGTACAGACGTATGCTTCCGCTCCTGTCGTATACAAATCTTGGTAATCACGATTCGAAAGATATTTTTTTAGTTTACTGTATTTTTGTGATCCTTTTTGTTGTTGAAAAATAAAAAAATATTTTTTTTGTTAATATAAATCACTAGTGTTGTTTTAGTTTTCTTCTGCAAGGAATATTTATTTAAAGCGAACAGCTATTGGTAATAATGGGCCATGTTTAGAGTAATTTTAAGCGCAGCGGTCTTGTGTGACCCAAATGTATGAGATCGTCTTGTACCACATATGTTCACAGCAGTCTTTGTGGCCCTATAACCATTTTCGGTGAACCCTCAATGATCGTGATTCTTCGGATCGATTGTATACAGTCATGCAACACGACCGCACAATCTTTGTAAACCTAGTGACAAATACTTCTTTGAGTTTGTGGATGACGTTCTTTTTTTTATTGATGGGGAGGCGGGGTCTACAAATTCACCCACGACATTGAATTTACAACTGCCAACCTCCACTTTGCACATAGAAACGAATCAGCATATTAATTTGTTTAATTCAATTAAAAGATTAATTGAATTTATTAAAAAAAATAATTTAATTAATTAAAAACTTAATTCAAAAAATTAATTAAAAAATTAATTGAATTATTAAAAAATTAATTGAATTAATTTAAAAATTAATTTAAATAATTAAAAAATTAATTGAATTAATTAAAAAATTAAAAAAATTAATTATAGTATTTAAAAAATTAATTGACTTAATTAAAATTTTTTTAAAAAAATGTAATGGGTTAATTAAAATAGTAATTGAATTAATTTAAAAAATAATTGAAGTAATTAAAAAATTAATTGAATTAATTTAAACATTAATTTAAATAATTAAAAAATAAATTGAATTAATTAAAAAATAAATTTAAAAAAATGTAATGGGTTAATTAAAATAGTTATTGAATTAATAAAAAAAAAATTTAAGCAATTAAAAAATGAATTGAATTAATTAAAAAATTAATAGAATTAATTAAAAAATTAATTGAATTAATTAAAACAATTAATTGAAACAATTGAATTAATTAAAACAATCAACTGAATTAATCAAAAAAATAACTTAAATAATTTAAAAATTAATTAAAAAAAATAATTGAATTAATTACAAAATTAACCCTTCGTCAGGCACATATTTTGAGCCCTTAGTTCTGGCACATGGTGTCTGGCCAGACCCCTATACATTTACATGCATTTGTACGGAAATAAGGGCTGTTTGCCGTTAAATTTGTTACTAAGATAGGAAAATATTTGTTATATTTTGTGTTTCTATTTCTTTTTACTATGTCGATGTGGTCTGAGGCTATATTTTCCCAAACAGGATAAAGCTGCGCGGTCAACGGTCACCCTCTCGTAGGCCTCTTGTCGTGGCGAATGTACCGCGGAGGAAGCTTCCTCTTTATACTGAGGATCTAGGTGCCAACCAGTTCTTTCTTTGTCAGTTTTAAAGTCTAAGTCTAAGACTGTCCATGTCCAACTGCGTGTCTGTGGTAATCCGGCCAGCGGACAAAAAGTCCTTCAAAATGAACACTTTTTAGTAATTCATAATACAAGAAGAACAAATCATTATGTTGACCGAACTAGATCAAAGCTTCTCTTTAGAATGTATTATCAATTTTTTTGGTTTTAAGTAAATTAATTTATTAACAATATATCTTCAATATTTCAATTCAAAGTCGGCTTTAAATAAAAGAACACAGAACAGAATTTTTTTTTTTTAACTTTGAAGTATGAAGCTCGTAGTAGCCTGTGTGAAAGCCTTTCGACCGATTTTTAACCCTTTTTCAGTGGTCCAATCGAGCTGATTTTTTGCAGGCAGACTCGTGGAAATGCCTGTATCACGTCAAATTTTTTAAAAACAAGATTTTTATCTATTCTCCGATTTTCCCCAATTTTTATTATTTTTGAAAAAAAAATATTGTTTTTCACTTTTCTTAGCATAACTTGAAGAGACTCCAAATTTTTAAACTACTTAATCGTTACGATAAAAAAATGTTTTTTGAAATGAAACCTTAAAAAAAACGAAAACCATCTAAAAAAAAAAAAAAAAAATTAGGAAAATCTTTGAAAATCTTGGAAAATTGATAAAAATCAATTTTTTTAAAAATTTGACGTGATACAGACATTTCTACGAGTCTGCCTGCCAAAAAAGTAAATTTGGTTCATAGGACAGAATGTGTGTAACATGGTGTAAGAATTCTTTGTCGTGTTAAAATCTCACTATTTCAATTTTATTCTGACCACAGTATGACGAGTTTCCCTTCTGCAGCATTTTGTCTAGCACAGCCAGCTACCTCTGTGTGACGAGTAACGATAAACCCATTTTCGTTTCTTACTCTTCGTCCCAGAAATTGTCGGTATGAATCAGCGAGCTTCCTATATTTATTTCCATGCTTGCACGTTAACACATTTTCGTTTTAGCAATTTTAGGATTTTTTCTTTTCTTAGGTAATTTTTAGGTCTAAATCAGTGAGTTTCCTATAGTTATGTCCACATGAAGACAATTAATTCAACATTTCTATAATATTCTATTCTATTTGACTACTTTTTTATTATTTTGTTGCATTCTCAAATAAATTACATTTTTTTTTATTCAATACACAATAAATGCTATCAACAATCGTGAAGTCATGCCTTTCACATCAATCGCTTCAATTCCGCACCCAATCCAGCAGACAAATTCATCATTTACCACACACCGGAGGCACTGTAAGAATAGGGAGCAGCAGCAGCGTAGCTGGCATAGGGTGATGCCACATAGCCCGAATGATATGGTGCAGCTACGGTGCGGATGACAGGCGTGGCATATGAAGTCCTAACGACGGGAGCAACGACATCCTGAACGACATGAGCGGAATTATGAACTACGGCATGACTAGCATGTGACACCGATGTGGGCACCGTACGCACCACAGCACCAACAGTGGCCAATGCCGGTTGATGGATGGCCACCGGATGGCCGTAGGTCACATAGGGTGACGATGCATGGATGACACCGCTTGGACGTCCTAGGGCAGCGGCAAACAGAGCAGACAATACCAACTGGAAAGCAAGGAGACGAAAATCAAAATCAAATTAATAAACAAAAATACCTTTCGTCCATTTGTGCCCACTTACCAGCTTGAACATTTCGTTTGGGTGTTTGTGTGTTTCTGAAAGAGAAAAGTGGAGCTGTATTGTAGTCGTGTTTGTGGTGACGCTGCTTTTGTTTAATATTCTGGAAAAATCATAGTATTTATAGTTTAGAATAGTTATTCCATATGCTCGTTTCTAGCTAGCTGCCATTCTGTCTGTCTGTCTGTCTGTCGGCTAGTGAGCGGCCTTCAGTCAAGTTTCTTTCAGCTTGATTGGCCGTAAGAAATCTTGAAACATAACATTTATATTTGTGTTATTATTTTTCCTCTTCCATGCTCATATTTTTCCATATTTATTGTTGTTGCTAATTGCTGTTAGTACGTACTATACTGAGTTTTTCTAATGTAAATAATGTGTAATTAGATCTAGTGCTATGGGACAGCCATTGAGCCCGGTTATGTTGTCGGTTGACACAGAAGACCGGCAGTTGATTTATGTTTGTCGTTCGCCTAAAACATAACCTGATGTTATTTCACTCGAACGCAACTGTTTGTAACGTGTGTTGGCTGGGCGCTATAAACAAATTGTATTTATGGTTTCGGATGCAATAAAAAGATTTGTCGAAATTATTCGGTTTATTAATGTTGATGAATATCATAAATAATTTGGTTAGACACAAGTTCGATGATTAGTGTCATGGTCCGGTCCTCTAAACCCCTGTGAAACAGAAAGTAGTCAGTAGTTAGAGCTTGCATTATGTTTTGTAATTTAGTTATAAATCTAATTGTTAATAAATAAATAAAAGTAAAGTGTATGGCAATTATCGTTAAGGCTTTGTTTGAGGATTTTTTCAAAGACTCAAATAATTAAAACAATAAAAAGGATTTGATTTTTATTTAGTGGCTACGAATAAGCAAACACTGAATGATGTGAAGACCAAACACCTCTTCCATAGATCCCTCGAACAGTAGGGTAGATTGTCCTGCACAGAAATAATTATCTGGGTAAAAGTCACGAAATGTTTATTTTTTTTTTATTTAACAGGTGGCGCAAAATAATCCTCCTATCAGAAAATACTATACATTTTGCGATTGGCCCCTAATGTCAGTGGCAACTGTGGCGGCCATTTACATGACATCATATTCTTTACTTGATGTAAAAAAACTTAAAAGATCCAAAATTAAATAATCCACAAGAAGAATCAAAGATTTTGACTTTTAATTTTATTACTGCCAAAAAGGAAGTTTACTTTTGCGCCACCTTGTATTATTTTCATTTATTAAGAAATTTTTCATTTATTTAACGAAATGTGTTTTACAAATTGTAAAAATATGTCTTCGACTGAAGAAATACGGTAATGAGGTCGAGGATGAGTTAGCCAGGCCACGCTAAGGGCTTGACATGGAGGAAGCGCAAGCATGATATAAAGAAAGAGTACGCCATGCGCATGATTTCCCATTAGATGACGTAGTTTGTCCCTTGTAAGGGTTGCCAACTCTATTTGTCTGTACAACGAGTGACAAGTTTCAGATTGAAACACAGCGTACGAACTATTATTGGCAACCCTGCAACTGAAACCACTTTGACATTTGATCAACCTGCGCAGCACATTTTTTTTCACTGCTCGGAATGGCGTAATCTTTGTTTCTATCGTTCTTCGAAGTAGTTTCTATTCGATGGGAAGCAGAATGAGCATATTCTACTTGTTTTTGCCAAAAATCTGTTTCACTCGTTTTTAATTGTTTCCCCTTTTTGGTCCCTTTTTTATTCCGTCTGGACTCCTTTTTCGTCCGACCTCGAACTGAGTTCCACCTGTTGTAGATTATTTCTGATTTATATTAGATTTATATTATATAAATATATTTGGGCCCGTTTTCCATTACAACCAATTTCGTACCAATTCCTGTCGATTACATTTTTTTTTCAAACATTTTTGTTTTTCCACTTTTTGCACTTTTTTATCCCGTTTTTGTACGTTTTTTCCACATTTTTTTTCCACGACCCTTATCCAACAATCGTCCCACAACCTGTTGTAAATTATTTGTTCTTGTATATTAAACCAGTTTTCCATTTTTTTGGTCCATTCGTTTTATATTCCGTCTTGGCTCCTGTTTCGTCCCATCTCTATTTCATTTCCTCCTGTTGTCGATTATTTCTCATATACTCGTATATTATATCCGTTTTGGGCCCGTTTTAGTCCCATTTTCCATTATTTCCATTTTTTGGCCCATTCCCGTCGAAAAAACTTGTTTTCGCATATTTTTTTGGTTTTTGCCTTTTGTACGTTTTTTATCCCGTTTTTGGTACGTTTTTGCCACTTTTTCGTCCCTTCCTAACTATTATCCACTTGTTTTTTACAAAAAATTGTTCACCATTTTTTTCATTTTTCACCATTTTTTTTTATCCCTGGCGTTGGCCCCTTTTTCGTCCCATCTCTAAGTCATTTTCACTTATTGTTGTCAATCGTAGTCGAATAAAAATTACAATTGTTCACCATTTGTTTTTCATTTTTCACCATTTTTTTATCCCTGTCCTTGGCCCCTTTTTCGTTCCATCTCTAAGTCATTTTCACCTATTGTTGCCAATCGTAGTCGAATAAAAATTACAATTGTTCACCATTTTTTTCATTATTCCCTGGCCTTGGCCCCTTTTTCGTCCCATCTCTAAGTCATTTTCACTTATTGTTGCCAATCGTAGTCGAATAAAAATTACAATATTAGAATTTTTTGTATTTTTGAAATTTTTGAAGGGTTTTGGGCACCCATTTTACCCGTTTTCCCCCATTTGTATCCCCATTAGTGAATGTCTAGGATGCAAGGGCTACATACTTCCCAAATTTCATGATTCTAGCTTCAGCCGTTTGGCCAGAACAGTGATGAATCAGTCAGTCAGTCATTCGCGCAAGAGATTTATATTTTTAGATTTTTGGGACAATTTTTTTTGTATTAAATTTCAATAAATATTTGGGCCAATTTTTCGCTTTTGTTTTTGGTTTTTTTTCATTTTAATTTGGAGTGTTTTTTTCACATTTTGGGGCAATTTTTGTATTAAATTTCAATAAATATTTGGGCCAATTTTTCGCTTTTGTTTTTGGGTTGTTTTTCATTTTCATTTTAAGAGTTTTTTTTTCACATTTTGGGGTGATATTTCATAATGAAAGATCACCCCAAATTTATGGCGATTTTCAGGCTCTGAAATTTCAGTGGATTGAAAAAAACAAACAATTAATTTTGTACTTACACAACTTACAGAACGGTATGCGCAGCTATCGTCTGTAATCATTTTAGCTGTTGCCCCAGGAATTTCTAAAACTTCGACAATGACTCTTTATTATTTCCCCTGAAAATGTTTACCTTCGCTTGTTTAACTCTTAAAGTTTTTAATATTAATTATTTCGATATGATTTTAAATACAACTATCTTATAAATCAGTCTGCTGAAAATTTCGGTTAAATATTTCCTATATTCTTGTATTATTTTTATTTCGAACATGCACCCGCTTATAAATAATTAATTGAAATTAAGTCACTTAAATTTAACCTCGCCCAACAGACACCCTGGTAGTGGTGGCCTTTCCAAACATTTAATTACAAAACTTAACGTTTTTATTTTTCAAAAAAAAAAAAAACCAAAAAGAATTTCATTTTAATTTCACTTGTTATAGTTTTTTGTTGTCTTAATTTATCAAGTGTGCACATGCTCTGGCATGTCTTCTGTTAACGCTTTATTTAGACTACATTTTATTGGCTGTGTCATAAAGCGTAATTTTTTTTTAACGTCGTGTTTGTCCATACACCGCACCGTCACAGTTCACCACAATGGTCATTTCGTGTGGCACTTTTTTTTTGTTTGTTTGTTTTCGAAAGGGAATCTCTGGTGTTGTTTTAGTTGAAACAAAAAACAAAGTCATTACTAAAAAAAACTGACAAAAAAAAAAACATCAAATTAATTTGGCTGAGGTTTTGATGGCAAATCTTAGTATATAAGCTCTGGCCGGTGGCTAAGAAGTTATCAATCATATCAAGTGCTTCCCATAGAATACACTTCACAAGTTCAAGAAGAAACCACAACAACAACAACAAAACAACCAAACTCAAAATGTTCAAATTGGTAAGTGAATTGTTGTTTTTGCAAAAAAATAAATGTGTGATTCGTGCTCCAGATAAAAGTGTCGAGATTGAAGTCTGTGCTATTTATGAAAAGGGGATATTAAAACTGGGAGATGCCGTTACAAGATAAGGGATTAACTTGACGGGATAAAATGTGAAAACCAATGAGATTTTGTTACCAAAAAAAAAAAATGAGGTTGCTGATAATCATTGGAATATATTCTAATACTCTGGAACAGATTCTAGAACTACTTACGAAACACCTTCCATAGCAACCAACGCACTTATTAAGAAGAGAAGAACTGAGTGGCGGGGAGAGATATTTCATTATTAATCTTCAATGCCAAAACGTAGAGTAGGCTCTGATCCGGGATAAAAATAGTTGTTAAAGGAACTACTTTTTTCAACATTTTCACCATTTGTCATTTCAGTTTGTCCTTGCTGCTTTCATTGCTGTGGCCGCTGCTCGCCCCGGATACTTGGGTGGCTCCCAGCTGGCCTACTCCGGCCCCATAGCCACCACCTATGTCCAAGAACCGGCATACGCTCATGTTGGCTCGGTGATCAAAAGCATTCCCACCGCTGTCTCCCATCAGTCCATTTCACAAGTTCACTCCTCCGCTCACTATGTTGAACCCATCGTAGCTCCCGTTCTCAAGACCTACTCGACTCCCGTGTACGCGCATGCCGCCCCCGTGGTCAAGACCATTGCTAGTCCTTTGGTACACAGCAGCTATGGCGCTGCTCCTTACGTCAACTCAGCCTACGCCACCTATGAGTCGTCTCCCCTTGTGAAGACTTCGTATGCCGCCGCTTATGCTCCCAACTATGCCGGTTCATATGGTGGTGCCTACGGTTCTCACACCTATGGCGGTGCTGCTTGGTAAGGACTTCCAGAGATTTAGAAAAAAAAACAACACAGGCATTATTTTTGATTGTTTTCACGCTTGTTACGATTTCAATAAAACGAATATTTCTATTTAAATTTTTGAAAAAACACATTCCGTTCTTTTTTATTGCCTTAAATTTTAAATATTTTTCGTATTTCTTCTTAAGTCTACATTTGTACACCAAACAAAAGAATTGTTCATTGTTTTCTTTTTCTTTTCGTGTCATTAATCATTTTACGTTTTCATGTTCGCCCACACCTCTGTTCTTTACTTAAGTGGCCAACCGTTCCAACCATTCAAACCATTCAAACCGTTATCCCAGCCACTTGTGGCATACAGGCCACCAGCGTATTGTATGGGGGCATATGCAGCATAAGGGCCTGGGGCAGCCGCCAAATAAGGCGCTGGGGCAGCCGCCACATATTTGGTTATGATGGGCGCATGCGCCTTAACATAACTGGCAGCTGGTGCATAATCCACAATGGGACGAAGATAGGGACGTTTCTCGTGGACAATCGTCTGACTTTGATGCGAGATGGCAGTTGGCAAATGTTCCACCGAATGTGACACGACAGTGGGCGCATAATGGGGATAGTGGTCGTAGGCGGTGGGTAAATAGGCTGGACCGGA
Source organism: Hydrotaea cyrtoneurina (assembly GCA_958296145.1). Lineage (NCBI taxonomy): Eukaryota > Metazoa > Arthropoda > Insecta > Diptera > Muscidae > Hydrotaea > Hydrotaea cyrtoneurina. Next base: position 13,582,813 of record OY282515.1, read on the forward strand.
CACATAACTGGGTCGGGCTGCCACAGCCGACACAATAATACACAAGATGAACTGAAAGAAAGGAAGGGGTTTGAAAAAAAAACAAATTAGCCAATGCGAATTGAAAAGCGGTTAAAGTGACTAAACACAGAATTTCCTGGGAAATTTTCTATAAAAATTTCCCGAAAATTTTCTATAAACAGAATTTCCTGGGAAATTTTCTATAAACAGAGAATTTCCTGGGAAATTTTCTATAAACAGAGAATTTCCCGGAAACTTTCTATAAAAAGAGATTTTCCCGGAAATTTTCTATAAACATAGAATTTCCTGGGAAATTTTCTATAAACATAGAATTTCCTGGGAATTTTTCTATAAACAGAGAATTTCCTGGAAAATTTTCTATAAACAGAATTTCCTGGGAAATTTTCTATAAACATAGAATTTCCTGGGAAATTTTCTATAAACATAGAATTTCCTGGGAAATTTTCTATAAACATAGAATTTCCTGGGAAATTTTCTATAAACATAGAATTTCCTGGGAATTTTTCTATAAACATAGAATTTCCTGGGAATTTTTCTATAAACAGAGAATTTCCTGGGAAATTTTTTATAAACAGAGAATTTCCTGGGAAATTTGCTATAAACAGAGAATTTCCTGGGAAATTTGCTATAAACAGAGAATTTCCTGGGAAATTTTATATAAACAGAGAATTTCCTGGGAAATTTTCTATAAACAGAGAATTTCCTGGGAAATTTTCTATAAACATAGAATTTCCTGGGAAATTTTCTGTAAACAGTGAATTTCCTGGGAAATTTTCTATAAACAGAGAATTTCCTGGGAAATTTTCTATAGACAGAGAATTTCCTGGGAAATTTTCTATAAACAGAGAATTTCATGGGAAAGTTTTCTATAAACAGAGAATTTCCTGGGAAATTTTCTATAAACAGAGAATTTCCTGGGAAATTTTCTATAAAACTAGAATTTCCTGGAAAATTTCCTATAAACATAAAATTTCCTGGGAAATTTTCTATAAACATAAAATTTCCTGGAAAATTTTCTGTAAACAGAGAATTTCCTGGAAAATTTTCTGTAAACAGAGAATTTCCTGGGAAATTTTCTATAAACAGAGAATTTCCTGGGAAATTTTCTATAAACAGAGAATTTACGGGAAATTTTCTGTTTATAGAATTTCCTGGGAAATTTTCTATAAACAGAGAATTTCCTGGGAAATTTTCTGTTTATAGAATTTCCTGGGAAATTTTCTATAAACAGAGAATTTCCTGGGAAATTTTCTATAAACAGAGAATTTGCTGGGAAATTTGCTATAAACAGAGAATTTCCTGGGAAATTTTCTATAAACAGAGAATTTCCTGGGAAATTTTCTATAAACATAAAATTTCCTGGGAAATTTTCTATAAACATAAAATTTCCTGTGAAATTTTCTATAAACATAAAATTTCCTGGGAAATTTTTTATAAACAGAATTTCCTGGGAAATTTTCTATAAACAGAGAATTTCCGGAAAATTTTCTATAAACAGAGAATTTCCGGAAAATTTTCTATAAACAGAGAATTTCCGGGAAATTTTCTATAAACAGAGAATTAGAATTTCCTGGGAAATTTTCTATAAACAGAGAATTTCCTGGGAAATTTTCTATAAACAGAGAATTTCCTGGGAAATTTTCTATAAACAGAGAATTTCCTGGGAAATTTTCTATAAACAGAGAATTTACGGGAAATTTTCTGTTTATAGAATTTCCTGGGAAATTTTCTATAAACAGAGAATTTCCTGGGAAATTTTCTGTTTATAGAATTTCCTGGGAAATTTTCTATAAACAGAGAATTTCCTGGGAAATTTTCTATAAACAGAGAATTTGCTGGGAAATTTGCTATAAACAGAGAATTTCCTGGGAAATTTTCTATAAACAGAGAATTTCCTGGGAAATTTTCTATAAACATAAAATTTCCTGGGAAATTTTCTATAAACATAAAATTTCCTGGGAAATTTTCTATAAACATAAAATTTCCTGTGAAATTTTCTATAAACATAAAATTTCCTGGGAAATTTTTTATAAACAGAATTTCCTGGGAAATTTTCTATAAACAGAGAATTTCCGGAAAATTTTCTATAAACAGAGAATTTCCGGAAAATTTTCTATAAACAGAGAATTTCCGGAAAATTTTCTATAAACAGAGAATTTCCGGGAAATTTTCTATAAACAGAGAATTAGAATTTCCTGGGAAATTTTCTATAAACAGAGAATTTCCTGGGAAATTTTCTATAAACAGAGAATTTCCTGGGAAATTTTCTATAAACAGAGAATTTCCTGGGAAATTTTCTATAAACAGAGAATTTCCTGGGAAATTTTCTATAAAAATAGAATTTCCTGGAAATTTTCTATAAAAATAGAATTTCCTGGAAATTTTCTATAAAAATAGAATTTCCTGGAAATTTTCTATAAAAATAGAATTTCCAGGAATTTTCGCTTTTCAAGCGTAAGGAGATCTTCTTGTGCTTCTAAAATCCTGAGGAGTCTTCTCGTCCATTTTTTTATTTTTTTTTATTGAACTGGGAAATTTTTCGTAAAATTTTGTAATTGATAGTCCTTAGTTTATCCTCATTGTGAACTATTTGAATTCCTTTCTGATGTTTATCACTTAAATCACTGAAAGTCCTTATGTGTTTTAAGCACTTGTTAAATATTTCTTACAATTTTAAACATTTCGGTGGATTTTTCTGGGTTTTCAATTTGACTGATTTCTTGTGTTCGCTGTAGATTATGAATCTGTACTACTTGATTATGAAAATCTTCCAATGTTTTTATACTGAGCACCGGACTCAACGGCGAACATCTTCATTTCAATTTCTGCCGAAAATATTGAAGATTCTGCAAATTTTCTTGACTCTCTGTGAACGCAACACAACAGATTTGAACTAATTTGCATTAATTATGTGCTCCACTTGAGTACATTTTCCATGAGCCTCATGAACACATGCCGACAAAGTGGCCGCATGAAAGGGGAGGGTGTTTGCTTTGGGCTGCCTTTTGTTTGTCTACAACTCCCACCATTAGTTTTTCCTATTGTTAACTGGTGTTTGGACATTGGAGTAGTAGCAGCCGGCAGATAAGATAATTCGATTCGAAATAACATTTGGCATTACTGACCAGCTTTGGGTTGTTTTCAGTTGGTGTTGGTTGGAATTTGTAGTGGTCGGAACCTCTGTATCTGCCATAATTTCTGCACACCCATTTTCATATTCAAAACTGCTTGCACTCACATTTGCCAAATTTTCAATAAATCAATTTGGCGCTCCATCGACCGCATCACTCTGCGTCCATGTGTTTGTTTGTTTGTTTGTTTTGTAACGACGTGTATATGGCCCGAAGTGATTTTCGACACAACGAATGATTTCATGTTGCGCTATTTTCGGAATATTCGCATTTGGGATTTCCTGGTTGCTGAAATGTCCGTTTCTCAAAGCCATTGTTGTTGAAATGTTCATAAGTCTTTCGTCTAGATTATGATAATTTTTCATAAATGTCTGTTAAATGGTTCAGTGAGTCATTCGCAGAAACGAATTTAATTCAATTCGGCAAGAAAATTGTGTTTGAAATGGAAACAGCATAAATGCGATTATATTTCGGGTAGATTTTGATAAGCGGATTTGTTAATATAAACTTTGTTTAAGAACTTGTAAAACAAGAAGAATAGAAACCAAATCGTATTTCCGGGTAGAGCTTCTTAAAAGTTTTGTTTGTAAAAGAAAACATTTTATATGACAAAACATACGACGAGATTTTCTGCAAAACGAAACTCACGTCGACGACATTTTCTATAAAATGTTCTATAAACATAAAAACATTTTCCATAAACATAAAATTTTGACAAAACTGTCCATAAACATAAAATCTTGAGAACAAAATTTCGAAAAAAAAATTCTTCCAACATAAAATTTAAAAAAAAAAATTGTTCCATAAACATAAAATTTCAAAAAAAAATAGATCCATAAACATAAAATCTAAAAAAAAAATTGTTCCATAAAATTTCGAAAAAAAAATTTACATAAACATAAAATTTAAAAAAAAAACTCCATTAACATAAAATTTAAAAAAAAAATTTCCATAAACCTAAAATTTACAAAAAAAAAATTCCATAAACTAAAATTTCAACAACAAAAATTTTTCCATAAACATAAAATTTCGAGAAAAAAAAATTTACATAAACATAAAATTTCAAAAAAAAAAAATGTCATTAAACATAAAATTTCGAAAGAAAAAAAATGCCCATTAACATAAAATTTCGAAAAAAAATTTCCATAAACATAAAATTTACAAAAAAAATTTCCATAAACTAAAATTTCAACAAAAAAAATTGTTCCATAAACATAAAATTTCGAGAAAAAAAAATTTACATAAACATAAAATTTAAAAAAAAAAATTTCATTAAACATACAATTTCGAAAAAAAATTTCCATAAACATAAAATTTAAAAAAAAAATTCCATAAACATAAAATTTAAAAAAAAAAATTCCATAAACATTCAATTTGAAATAAAAAAAATACATAAAATTTCAAAAAAAAAATTTTCATAAACATACAATTTGGAGAAAAAAAAATTCACATAAACATAAAATTTCCAAAAAAAAATTCCATATTCCAAATTTCGAAGAAAAAATTTTCCTTAAAATCTTGACAAAATTTTCCATAAACAAAATATTTTGCAAACATTTTTTATAAACATAAAATTATGACAAAATTTTCCATAAACATAAAATGATGACATAATTTTCCATAAACATAAAATTATGACAAAATTTTCTATAAACATAAAATTATGACAAAATTTTCTATAAACATAAAATTAAGACATTATTTTCCATAAACATAAAATTAGGACATAATTTTCCATAAACATAAAATTAGGACATAATTTTCCATAAACATAAAATTATGACAAAATTTTCCATAAACATAAAATTATGACCAAATTTTCTATAAACAAATTAGCACATAATTTTCCATAAACATAAAATTATGACAAAATTTTCTATAAACATAAAATTATGACAAAATTTTCTATAAACATAAAATTTTGACAAAATTTTGTATAAACATAAAATTTTGACAAAATTTTGTATAAACATAAAATTTTGACAAAATTTTGTATAAACATAACATTATGACAAAATTTTCCATAAACATAAAATGTTGACATAATTTTCCATACATAAAATTATGACAAAATTTTCCATAAACATAAAATTATGGCAAAATTTTCTATAAACATAAAATTAGCACATAATTTTCCATAAACATAAAATTATGACAAAATTTTCTATAAACATAAAATTATGACAAAATTTTTTATAAACATAAAATTAGGACATAATTTTCCATAAACATAAAATTTTGACAAAATTTTCCATAAACATAAAATTTTTACAAAATTTTCTCTAAACATAAAATTTTGACAAAATTTTCTATAAACATAAAATTTTGACAAAATTTTCTATAAACATAAAATTTTGACAAAATTTTCTATAAACATAAAATTTTGACAAAATTTTCTATAAACATAAAATTTTGACAAAATTTTCTATAAACATAAAATTTTGACAAAATTTTCTATAAACATAAAATTTTGACAAAATTTTCTATAAACATAAAATTTTGACAAAATTTTCTATAAACATAAAATTTTGACAAAATTTTCTATAAACATAAAATTTTGACAAAATTTTCTATAAACATAAAATTTTGACAAAATTTTCTATAAACATAAAATTTTGACAAAATTTTCTATAAACATAAAATTTTGACAAAATTTTCTATAAACATAAAATTTTGACAAAATTTTCTATAAACATAAAATTTTGACAAAATTTTCTATAAACATAAAATTTTGACAAAATTTTCTATAAACATAAAATTTTGACAAAATTTTCTATAAACATAAAATTTTGACAAAATTTTCTATAAACATAAAATTTTGACAAAATTTTCTATAAACATAAAATTTTGACAAAATTTTCTATAAACATAAAATTTTGACAAAATTTTCTATAAACATAAAATTTTGACAAAATTTTCTATAAACATAAAATTTTGACAAAATTTTCTATAAACATAAAATTTTGACAAAATTTTCTATAAACATAAAATTTTGACAAAATTTTCTATAAACATAAAATTTTGACAAAATTTTCCATAATTTTCTATAAACATAAAATTGTGACAAAATTTTCCATAAACATAAAATTTTGACAAAACTTTCTATAACTTAAATTTTCCAAAAAAAATGTCCATATTCATAAAATGTTGAGATTTCGATAAACATGTAAACATCGATCAGTTTCCTAATCCTCGACCTTTCACACTTTGATACATTCAGAATTCATCATTATTTTAATGTACCAGCGTTGCAATTAAGGCTTTTGTTTTTTGTTTAATCTTGACCTTAGCCAACTGCAAAGCAAATACTCTCGTTTTTATTGTGCTACTGTCCGGTGTTTTCCCCGAAAACAAAAGTGATTTAAATAATACAAGCAACCTGTAATTAACCAAACATTTCAGTTTTCCACATAAAACCACAAAACAACAAACTCACGGGCACAAGGCATGTACACTAGACAGAGAGAGAGACATACCCGTGCAACAGTTGGCTTGGAACATGATTTTGATTTGGTTCGGTTTGATTCTCATGACATTGTCTTTTATTACAGATTATTTTTGTTTGTGCTTCTGTACTTTTTGGCCGTTAATTTTAATTGTGTGTTGGATTTTTATGTCTGTCTGTCCGTCGGTTGTTTCTGTGTCAATTGGTGTGAACGATAACAAACCGTTGATAATGTCCATACAACGGGGCTATAGCTAAAATATGTTTCAGGCAATTTGTTAATTTGGATTTTTAATTAGATAAGAAGCAGAGTAATTTAAACGGGAAATATGATGGCCGACACTTGTGGAAGAACTATTTGTAGTTTTATTACTCAACCATGGACAGTTTGAAATGGTGCTATATATTTTTTATTATTCTGTTGTCGAAGATATCAAACACTTCAGCTTTGGCATATTTTTAGGCTGTTTCGAAATGATCGACTGTTTGGTTAACATTTTCATGTTTTCGATAAAAGCTTTTCAAAGCTCTTGGCTTAACATTATTTTTTTTTAGTTGGCTTTCGCTTTTAGCTCTTTGTGTTTTTTATGAGTATGTGATCAAGTTCGTGCCTTAAGTCTTTTGTTTTAGCGTATAGAAAAAAAAATATGGTTTCTGTTGATGTTGACATGTTTTATTTTTCCATTGTCTTGTTAGTGTGAGTATGACGTATTGTTGCAAGAAGAGTGGACTGACCTTAAATACATTACCTATTGCCCAATATTTTGATAGACTTCGCGAAGAGAAATATGTGGAAGATAGTTTATTATTTAAAAAATGATCGTTATGAAAAATAATTTGATTAAACATCATTTTACTACTCCGAGTAATTTAGTTTTTATTTTTATCCAGTACAAATAATAGAAGTAGAGAACTCAAAATTATAACGGCTCTAAACCGAATTGAACGCACTTTCTTCTTTTAAAAATACAAAAATGTTTCAGAAAATGTAGTCACGGTAGAAAAGAGTATTTCTGAGATGACCGAAAAACCGCCCAGAAAGCGGTCGGTCGTAGAGCCCAATAAGGTGTTGGACATACTGCCCAATTTTTTCAGGATCTCAACTAGAGAGGGATCTTTGTAGGTTGCGGCACATCTTGGATCTCGCCTTTACCGTGCTAATAATATAAAAGTTATAAGTAGTGCTTTTAATTTCCCTACCTTTATCAACTTCCGAGAATAGGGAGTTTTTTCCGATTTGTTGTTCTTTATAAAATCTTAGAAACTAGGAATCAGGACAAAATTTTCTATAAACATAAAATTTTGACAAAATTTTCTATAAACATAAAATTTTGACAAAATTTTCTATAAACATAAAATTTTGACAAAATTTTCTATAAACATAATATTATGACAAAAGTTTCCATAAACATAAAATTATGACAAAAGTTTTCATAAACAAAAAAATTTTGCAAACATTTTTTATAAACATAAAATTAGGACATAATTTTCCATAAACATAAAATTAGGACACAATTTTCCATAAACATAAAATTTTGACAAAATTTTCTATACACATAAAATTTTGACAAAATTTTCTATAAACATAAAATTATAACAAAATTTTCCATAAACATAAAATTTTGACCAAATTTTCCATAAACATAAAATTGTGACAAAATTTTCCATAAACATAAAATTGTGACAAAATTTTCCATAAAAATAAAATTGTGACAAAATTTTACATAAACATAAAATTGTGACAAAATTTTCTATAAACATAAGATCTTGACAAAATTTTCCATAAACATAGAATTTTGGCAAAATTTTCCATAAACATAAAATTATGACAACATTTTTTATATTTTGACAAAATTTTCTATAAACATAGAATTTTGGCAAAATTTTCCATAAACATAAAATTATGACAACATTTTTTATATTTTGGCAAAATTTTCTATAAACATAGAATTTTGGCAAAATTTTCCATAAACATAGAATTTTGGCAAAATTTTCCATAAACATAAAATTATGACAACATTTTTTATATTTTGACAAAATTTTCCATAAACATGAAATGTTGACAAAATTTTCTATAAACATAAAATGTTGACAAAATGTTTGTATAAACATAAAATGTTGACAAAATTTTTGTATAAACATAAAATTTTGACAAAATTTTCTATAAACATAAAATGTTGACAAAATTTTCCATAAACATAAAATTTTGACCAAATTTTCCATAAACATAAAATTGTGACAAAATTTTCCATAAAAATAAAATTGTGACAAAATTTTCCATAAACATAAAATTGTGACAAAATTTTCTATAAACATAAGATCTTGACAAAATTTTCCATAAACATAGAATTTTTGCAAAATTTTCCATAAACATAGAATTTTGGCAAAATTTTCCATAAACATATAATTTTGGCAAAATTTTCCATAAACATAAAATTATGACAACATTTTTTATATTTTGACAAAATTTTCTATAAACATAGAATTTTGGCAAAATTTTACATAAACATAGAATTTTGGCAAAATTTTCCATAAACATAGAATTTTGGCAAAATTTTCCATAAACATAAAATTATGACAACATTTTTTATATTTTGACAAAATTTTTCATAAACATAAAATGTTGACAAAATTTTCTATAAACATAAAATGTTGACAAATTTTTGTATAAACATAAAATTTTGACAAAATTTTTGTATAAACATAAAATTTTAACAAAATTTTCTATAAACATAAAATTTTGACAAAATTTTCTATAAACATAAAATTTTGACAAAATTTTCTATAAACATAAAATTTTGACAACATTTTCTATAAACATAAAATTTTTTTATATTTTGACAAAATTGTCTGTAAACATAAAATTTTGACAAAATTGTCTGTAAACATAAAATTTTGACAAAATTTTCTATAAACATAAAATGTTGACAAAATTTTCTATAAACATAAAATGTTGACAAAATTTTCTATAAACATAAAATGTTGACAAAATTTTCTATAAACATAAAATGTTGACAAAATTTTCTATAAACATAAAATTTTGACAAAATTTTCTATAAACATAAAATGTTGACAAAATTTTCTATAAACATAAAATTTTGACAAAATTTTCTATAAACATAAAATTTTGACAAAATTTTCTATAAACATAAAATTTTGACAAAATTTTCTATAAACATAAAATTTTGACAAAATTTTCTATAAACATAAAATTTTGACAAAATTTTCTATAAACATAAAATTTTGACAAAATTTTCTATAAACATAAAATTTTGACAAAATTTTCTATAAACATAAAATTTTGACAAAATTTTCTATAAACATAAAATTTTGACAAAATTTTCTATAAACATACAATTTTGACAAAATTTTCTATAAACATACAATTTTGACAAAATTTTCTATAAACATACAATTTTGACAAAATTTTCTATAAACATACAATTTTGACAAAATTTTCTATAAACATAAAATTTTGATAAAATGTACTAAAAAAATATTTTTTTTCAACTCTCAAAAATCGGGAATTTATAAAAAAATCGGGAATTTATTAAAAAATACTACTTTTACAAAAAAAAATTCAAATCCTAGGAAGACGTCGAAAAAAATTTCTATTTTCGGAAGTGGGAAAAGTGGTCGGGAAATTGAAAATTTTTTATATTTTATAAAATATTCAGGTATGTCAAAAAATCGATAAATCTCTCTAGAAATGCATCCCGGTAATTCCCTGGTTAGAAACCCTACTCACAACAGCCTGCTCGCTTTGCAAGTGTTGAACAGGAGTAGAAGAAATTGAGACTGGCACAAAATCATGAGACTGGCTGATAATGGACCCACAAATTACTACGACCAGACAATATCCACTCGACAGATGAGTGGAGGAAATTTAAACATTGTGTTAGTAGACCAATTGATCCATTCTCCGTTATAAATAAAATTAGAGACTTCGCCCTCGAAATTTAACACAGAATGCTATTAGTAAACAGGAGCTACTTTGGACTAGTCAAACAGCACCACAAAGTTTGTTCATGATGAAGAAAAATCACACTATTTTGATTCAGATGCAATGTTTCCCTTAACATTCCATAGAGTAACAGAGCTTCTCTTAAGATATTCAGCGATTTCATATGGCATAGAAAAAGGATTTCGAAAAAGTTAAAAATATCAACGGATTCGAAATCAGGATCCCTTTTCTATAAAATAGAACACTTTTTTTTTTTAAAAAATGTCTTGGGTTAAATAAGAGCTTGGTTCACTGAACGGGGCCTACGGTTTAAAATGCTTTTTCTAGAGAAGATCAGAGTCTACTCACTTATTCGTAAAATCGCCGGTATTTACGAGATGGAAAACGATGCTGAAACACATTTTCTTTTGCAGTTCTTACCCGGGGATGCGTGCCTTGCTTTGTGGTGTCACACTCTACCCATCACACCATGGCCTCCCCGCTGTATTACAGTTACTCTTACTCACACAAAAACAAAGATTAAGTCATTATTTGACAAACTTTGAAGCCACAATCCATTGAACAAATCACAATCGCATGCCGCCACCAGCACGCCACGACATTGGGGATGTAAGTCACTTCTTCCAAAAAAACAAAAAAAAAAACACCATACGAACCACAGACTTCTCCGATGAATGAATGGAACCATCAGCAAACAACAGGTGTTTGGTTGACACAAAACATCAACTCGTTTGTTGTTTTGCGTGTGTCTACTGGTGGTTGACATTGCTCCGCTATAGAACGGAAAAAACCTCATTATTATGATGATTTATGCTGTACACGCAACAGACAAATCATTGAAAATCTACCACCCCCTCCAAAGATTGCCATAGATGTGGTTTAACATTATGAAGTTATAAATCAATGCCTGGCGGGATTTAAACCAAACGGAACCCGATATTTGTGTGGGTGGGTACTTGACAAGCTGAGGCCGAAAAATATTCGCAAAAAATTTTTGAAATCATTTGATGGACGTCTGTGGAAAACTCAGACAGTTTGACTTCATTTTCAATTTAACAGCATTAGTGGAACATTTGTGTCACAATGCCCGCTCGACAAACATAAATATATGTTTTCAATTTGATAGGCCAACACAGTGGGGGACGGTTAGTGGATCATACAAATGAGTTTGTGATAGGAGAATTGTCCAAGTCTCTGTTCACCGTCGAAATCTTGCTCCACAATCCCAATATGTCATCGGTTGCCTTATGCGGTAAATCGTTTTACCGAAACATAATTAATTGGAAAATGTGCTGGTTTTTTTTTCTTTTTTCATTTTCTATCGTTATTTTGTTTTCTTGTCAGTGCTTGGTGGCGGCTCTGTGATTGACTTGAAGTCAGGAGGCGTTTTTCGTTTTTCGGTTTCCATACACATTGTATTGGGGTGATTATGTTGTTGGCTGCAATGTTTTATTGTTATTGGAGCTAACAAATGAGGTGACAGGGGAGTTGATGGTTAGGTGGAAAATTGGCTCAGTTGGGAAATCATTTGTTCGATCGAATGTGATTAGGCCATATATGATTGGGTAGGCTACAAGTAAATACGAATTCGAGTTGGGCTTGTCCAAAAAATATTCAATTCTAATCGATCGTTGTGGGGATTTTACCACGTGGTTGTTTTTTGTGCTTCAAATGTAAACTAACAAATATTATTATAAACTCTATCACAGAAGGGAAAGTATACTGAATGTAGCAGGGCATTTGCTTAAAGTAAATGTTGATTTATGAATCTACAATGTATGTTTGCATCATCTTTAAAATGTCCGTAGACATCCGTCTGGATCTATAAATGTGTCTTAATGGTGACTTAAAGTCACACACAGTGTAAGATTGGAAATGGGGGAAGACGGCCACGAGGAGAAAAGCCCCTTCTAAAAATAATATAAAATTTGTTTGAGAATATTTCCACAATACGCATTTCTCTTAACATTTCATTAAGGAATTTCTCTCAAATGCTCGGCACAATATAATTTTGAATATTCGCAGACCGACACCTACTATTTTCAAACCGACTCCTACACTGAAAAAAAAACTGTACATCAAATCAATGAAAACGATTCTTCAATAGTTCTACATAAAATTGATGAATTCATTGACTTGATGAATACATTTTTCAATTTGAATACATTTTCACCAAATTGATGTATTATTTTACATCAATCTGGCAAAAGAAAAACCGGTTTTCTTTGCTTTTTAGCAACAACAACAACATTGCACAAAATCAAGAAGTTTCTGCCTGTGTTTTGTTTTGGCTTCAGTGCTTGCATTTTTTTTTTTTGGGATATGAGCAGCTATAGAGTGATTCTCGTTTAAACAATAAGAACGTATGCTTATATTCTGCCAATAATGGAATTGGGAAGCATTGCAAAGGGAACCGATGAAGAAGCGAGGTTGCTTCTAAAAAAGATTCGTATACATTGGATTGCAATCATAGCAGCAAACATATAGAATGAAACTCGTTAATGAAGAAAATAAAACCTTTTTTTCCGATATAGAAACAAATAAAACATTTTTATTTGCAAAATAGAAACGTTTTTTTGTTCAGAAATTTTTGCAAAATAGAAATTTGTATTTTTTTTTCAGAAACTTTTGGAAAATAGAAAAGTTTTATTTTTTTTAAATTTTTTTTGCAAAATGGAACTGTTTTTTTTTTTCAAAAATTTTTTCAAAAAAAATTTTTAAAATAGAAATTTTGTTTTTTTTCCCTGTTTTTTGCAAAATCGAATTGTTTTACTTTTTTTCAGACATTTTTGCAAAATGAAATTTTTTTATTTTTTCCGGAAATTTTCGTAAAATAGAATTGTTTTATTTTTTTCAGAAATTTTTTGCAAAATGGAAATTTTTTTTTATTTTTTCAGATTCTTTTTGCAAAATCGAATTGTTTTACTTTTTTTCAGAAATTTTGGAAAATAGAAATTTTTACTTTTTTCGGAAATTTTTGCAAAATGGAATTGTTTTAGAAATTTTTACTTTTTTCGGAAATTTTTGCAAACTGGAATTGTTTTACTTTTTTTCCGATTTTTTTGCAAAATGGATTTTTTTTCATAAATTTTTGCAAAACAGAAATATTTTTCTTCAGAAATTTTTGCAAAATAGAAATGTCATTTTTTTTTTTCAGAAATAAGTTTTTTCGGAAATTTTTGCAAAATAAAATACTTTTTTTCAGAAATATTTGCAAAATGGATTTTTTTTTTACTTTTTTTCAGGAATTTTTGCAAAATGAATTTTTTTTATTTTTTTCAGAAATTTGTGGAAAATAGAATTGTTTTTTTTTTTTCAGAAATTTTTGCAAAATTGTTTTACTTTTTTTCAGAAATTTTTGTAAAATAGAAATTTTCCTTTTTCGGAAATTTTTGCAAAATGGAATTGTTTTACTTTTTTTAAATTTTTTTTTTACTTTTTTTCAGAATTTTTTTCAGAAATTTTTGGAAAATGGAATTTTTTTTATTTTTTCAGAAATTTTTCTAAAATTGAAATTTGTATTTTTTTAAAATGGAATTGTTTTACTTATTTTTTCCGATTTTTTTCAGAAATAGAAATAGAAAAATAGATTTTTTTTTGCAAATGGAAATTTTTTTATTTTTTTCAGAAATTGTTGTAAAACAGAAATTTGTACTTTTTTCAGAATTTTTTTTGCAAAATCGAAATGTTTTTCTTTTATTGAAATTATAATTGGGGTACAAGTTCATCAAATTGATGTACCATGTTAATCAAACTGATGTTCCATATTGATTAAATTGATGTACCATGTTGATTAATTGATGTACCATGTTAACCAAATTGATGTACCCTGTTGATTAAATTGATATACAATTGTCATTAAATTGATGTATGGAAATTTAAGAAAACTTAATGAGAATTTCTTCATCAAATTAAAGAAAAGTGTAATTGTGAAAGGCCGTGGTGTGGTTGGTGGTGTGTGCGACTATCACACAGAAGAAGCCGAGTTCGAAACCGGGTAAGACCATCAAACATTTCTTAGCGGCTGTTTCCACCTCGTAAATGTTGGCGTCTTTACGAGTAAGAGAGCAATCTCTAAGCCATGTAAAACTTCTCTAGAAAAGCACTAGCCGTTCGGAGCCGGCTTTAAACTATAGGTCCCGGTCAGTGAGTAGTCAAATTATATCGTACACAGCTCACTGATTCGAGAGAAGTTCCACGTCTGTTCCTTTATGGAATGTTAAGGGAAATAAGTAAGTAAGTAATTGGTGGATAACAGTGGCTAAAACTTTTTCCAGGAAAGTTTTACATGGCATACTACTCTCCTGGTCGTAGTGTCATTTCCACATTACTATGGTTCTGAGTTCGATATTTGGTTCTTTGATAGAATATTCTTTCTTATCCTCAATATGATTTCTACACTTGTGGGTCACGTGCTGTTCACACTTGCGTAATTTAATTTTTCCTTTCCCTGTTTTTTTTTAATAGAATTTTCGCCCAGGATTTCTACTCTTGTCCATATCAATTTCCCTACACTTGCACAGTTTCATTTCTCCTTTCTGTTTTGAATATGGCTTGTCCTATTCATGACAAGTCCTGCATGGCGATGATGTCAAACCTTTTTGTTTTCAAAGACTTCCGCCAAATGGTTAAGGGGCTGGAATATAAATTCAAAAACCTTAGTTCTTAAAACATTTACAATAGTGCGGTTTTCAGAGCCTCATTTCGTTTTCATTTTGTTTTTTTTTTTAAAAAAAATTCAAAACTAAATAAAACCAATCATTTTAATCACATTTATATGCCATTAAGCAGAATTATTACAATTTAAATTGAAACTACGGCTTAAAGAGTCGTATTGAAATCCATACGCACTCTTCATGGCAATAACACCTGAGACCAATTACCAATCTAATCTGAGGCGATTAAGCCGTTTCCACGGACCGCAACCAACCAATTGCGACAATGATCATTCATGATTAAACACAAATCTCGCATTCATGTTTTGATTATCAGAACCAATTTATTTAACGATTTAAAACCAAGCACACCACACAACTCTTTCTCATACCAATGTGCCCTGTCAAATGAACTAAAACTAATTTTAGGAAAAAATTATTCAAAATTCGTAGTCAAATACCAAATCTCCATATCGCTAAATAAACACTCATAGAAGGCGCAAAAAACAAATCTCCCAAAACAAAATCGAAAATTTAAATGAGCCTATAAATAACGCAATACAGCAAGAATTATGACATGCAATTGAAACGCATTTAAGTAGTGGGCTTTTTCTTTGGCCACGCATTGACTATGGCCAACGGAATATTGTCTAACCACACCGGGCAACGGACAGCAAATTGTAAATTGTATTTGTATTTGGGATAATCAATACACACTGAGGGAAAAAGTCCCTCCCTCGGTTTGTGCTCAAGTGCGATAACGCTCCAAGTACAAATCATTTGCCAATTATTTTGAAGTTGATTTCTTTGAAATGTTTTTTTTTTAGTTTATTTTCGAGAGAAAAAACTAAAAAACAAAAACTGAAGCGCGATAACAGATCTCCATTTCATTTTTCTTGTAAATATTTCTGTTAAACCCAACTGTGCACGGTGGTGGAGAAAAAAAATACTCGTACAGGGGAAAATACTGTGCAAGTTTATTCATATAATCGAATTTTTCATAAATTTTTTTGGGAAATTTTCATCTAATCGAAGTTTTCATAAATTATTTGATAAGCGCCCCGGTAGGCGAGTTGGTAGCGTGCTTGCCTATCAGCGTGGGGGTTGTGGGTTCGATTCCCACCAGAGGCTTTGGTCTGTGGCTGCAAAAATCAAGCCAAATAGTCTTTGTCACTCGGTTTATCCTTGGACCCAAAATTAGAATATAAAATTTACTTTGTATTGTAATTAATAAATAAATAAATAAAATAAATAAATTATTTGGGGATTGTTTTCCGAATTTTTTGGTAATTTTTTTTATTGAGGGATTTATCATAAATTATTTGGGGATTTTTTTCAGAATTTTTGGGGAATTTTTTATTGGGAATACATTATTTGGGGATTTTTTTCAGATTTTTTTTTTAGAATTTTTGGGGACATTTTTTATTGGGAAATTATCATAAATAATTTGGGGATTTTTTTGTTGTTGAATTTATTCTAAATTATTTGAGGGATTTTTTAGAATTTTTGGGGACATTTATTATTGGTTAATTTATTCTAAATTATTTGGGAGATTTTTTTTTCGGAATTTTTGGATAATTGTTCATCTAATCGAATTTTTCATAAATTTTTTTGGGAAATTTTCATCTATCGAAGTTTTCATAAATTATTTGGGGATTTTTTTTCAGAATTTTTGGGGAATTTTTTTTTATTGAGGGATTTATCATTAATTGTTTGGGGAATTTTTCAGAATTGTTGGGGACATTTTCTATTGGGGAATTTCTCATACATTATTTGGGGGATTTTTCAAACTATTTTGGAAAATTGTATACAGGAATTTATCATAAACTATTTGCGGGAATTTTTCCAGAGTTTTTGGGGAATTTTTCCATAATTTTATTTCAGTGCGGCGGGAGTTAATTCATACCACCAATTTGGGGCTACGAACCACAGAGCAGGTGATCACAGTTTCACGGTGTTAATCATGAAAAACTCAAGAGACTCTGTACCAAAGTGCAAATAGGATCATCGCCTTTAAAGATGGACGGTGTTAAGATGCCGCCAAATTATAAATCACACCAAACAGTGAACAGTTTTCTGTGTGTTTTGGTAGCTATTGACAAAGTACAATAAAGTGGGCAGTGGACACATATTTCCTATTCAATGTCATCGTCAGAATTGACTGTCATACGCGTATACAAAAGCCACAGAAACATGGAATGCTGCCCATAACGCATCTCTGCAGGGTACAGCAATAAACCGTATTCGATGATGACCATGATCAAGATCTAGATAATGATGACCTAGATATATGACAAAATCAGAGTTGCGAAAATGTGTATGAGAAAAAAATTCCACGATCTCCAAAATCTCTTGTGCACTCCAAGCAATGCAATTCGGTAATACTATTATCAGGTGAACATGGTTTGGAATTTTAAGTTATCTTTATCCACATTTGCTCGATATTCTGTAAATTCTGTCGCCCCACTGTGCGATGACTCCAACTGCATCTCAACACCGTCTCAGCCGTATTGTAGTCAAAGCAAATGCAATTCTGCGACACTGTAACACAATGTCGATGGAGTCTACAGCCAAACGTAATATAGAATGCGGATTTTAATGATTATGGTAAACAAACAAATGTCCATTGTGGAGCAGAAACTGCTGTCTCGCTCGCCCAGCCCGCATAAAATAAGCAAATTGTTTAAATGCGATTTTAAAGAGATTTTGTGTCGTGCCATTATTTTCGCAAGGCACCAAGAACTGATCTCTGCAATGCGTGAGTTGAGTGAGTCGGTGAATTATGGCGACGTCCGCCATACGACCACAACGAAGTATCAATGGGCAACAAAAAGCGGCTGCGCAAAGCTTGGCTAGAAGTGGCGGCTTACGAACATATGCATGATATATTGTCCACAACAATCAACAATTTACCAAACGATTTAACTTCACTTCACTTTAGTTCGTGCGTTCGTTCGACAAATGTTTTATTTCACTTCATCCTCGGGCACTTTTACAAGTTGTTGCCGGTTAGTCGACAACTATTAACTGGGCAAACGTTGTTTCCTCTGATCTGTATGGCTTACGCACCCGATATTCTCAGGCTGCATTTGTGTTCCAAGTAATGTAATCAACAGATATAAATAATGCATACGTTTTAATGTCTAATTTGTTAGGTTGTTCGAGAGTAAAGCACCAGAGACAACATGTCGGACCGAACTGACGCTTTAAACTTTGGCAATTTTTCAGAAATTGCCAATCCACACAAAAATATCAATATTTTATTGGACATGTGCGGTATTGGCAGAAAACTATCACACATGTATCTTGATTACTGTTATACGGGGCATGCTACATTCGGCATAGGTGGTCACATCGGATAATTATGAAATGGGTTTGCTAAGAAGCACTGCAGCTTTACATGACAAGTATTGTAGTATGCTGCTGCACTGGTCTCAGAAGGCGGAATGGATGATTTTATTTATTTTTTTTTTTTTTATTTTTTTATTTTTATTTTTTTTTATTTTTATTTTTATTTTTATTTTTATTTTTATTTTTATTTTTATTTTTATTTTTATTTTTATTTTTGTTTTTGTTTTTGTTTTTTTTTTTATTTTTTTTTTTATTTTTTTATTTTTATTTTTATTTTTATTTTTATTTTTATTTTTATTTTTATTTTTAATTTTTTATTTTTATTTTGATTTTTATTTTTATTTTGATTTTTATTTTAATTTTAATTTTAATTTTAATTTTAATTTTAATTTTAATTTTAATTTTAATTTTAATTTTAATTTTAATTTTAATTTTAATTTTAATTTTAATTTTAATTTTAATTTTAATTTTAATTTTAATTTTAATTTTAATTTTAATTTTAATTTTAATTTTAATTTTAATTTTAATTTTAATTTTAATTTTAATTTTTATTTTTATTTTTATTTTTATTTTTATATTTTTTATTTTTAATTTTTTTGCTTGACAACACCTGAGACTTATCAGACCTGAGACTTATCAGAACAGACCGTGTAGCTCAAAGATCGCATTTCACCGAATCCTGGAAAACCCACAACGAAAAGCGACGCTTTCTTGATTATAAACCTTTTTTTTTTAAACCATAACCGACTTCCTCGTAAAAATATTACGTCTATTCAGAATAGAAATTTTTGGTGAGAAACGTCAGCTGACTGACAGATTTTCTGAGACACAAATGGAATAACAAACTTTAAAGAATTTCCCATCTATGCAGGAAATGTAGCCCATAGAGAGACACAATGTCAGACAGCGACGCCAACAGGTCTTCCACAAAAGAACTCAATGCAACGAGTATGTGTCTTAAGTCTTTTGTTTTACCGCATCACCAACAACAGCTGCCTGTACAGTACCCCCCTGTCGTTGACCACTCAGCAACCAATTTTCTACTGCATTTTTTCGTTATTAATTTGTACAACAAATACTTTTTAATAGTTGAACATTAACAATAACAAAAAAAAGCTATGCAGCTCTATTGATTTTATACGCATTTTATTGAATGTTTTCCACTTCGAACCTCAAGTGTTAACTACTCGGCCAACACCGTGGAAGTACAAATGCTAACAGTCGTCGTGTTGTTTCGAATGATTTGTTAAACTGATTGATTGATACGTGTTACCAAAATGTCACAACACTGCGGCTGGCCGGCCAAAGTGATGAAATAAATGACTTTTATGAACTAAATGGTAAATATCGTTTAAAGGCCATTAACCTACAGAGAGAGAGAGGGAGGGAGGGGAAGTGAAATATAAAAGCCATATTGAGGAGAAGAACAGAAAAGAAAAAAATTATCAATAAAACAAAAGACTCAAGACACATACTCGTTGAGTTGTGTATTTTTTGTCTAAGAACTCTTAATGTCTTAATGGCCTCACATTTCCTGCATACAGGGGAAATTCTTTAAATTTTTGTTCTGTTTTTTTCACACTTTATTCCACAACAGCAGTACTCACAGGGGAATCATTTAACAAGCAGATCATATATTATTTATTGCCTTGAACTGTAATTTCCAAGCTGAAGAATAGGCCTGCGTGCTTCAGAAAAAAACCACATACAAGACAAATTCCATTAAACTGAAATTAAATTCATTCATTTCAGTTAATAACTTCCTATTGTTCTTTGAGCCAGACTGTGGGACAAGTGTTGGCTAGGAGAAAAAAAAACCACAAACTTACTACTAAATCTATTCAGCTTAGATTTAGATTAGATTTATCAAATTTATGATCATAAACTGTGACTCTGGAACACTGTGCCCCACATGTCTATGAATAATTGCATTTCCATTAACTTTATGCTATAGATTATCTCTGTCACTGTGCCCCAGGTCTTTTTCCTTTTCATATGATTTGTAATTATAAAAAAAAAAAAAAATAATAAAATCCATGGCTTTCAAACAACAATTGTGTGAACATTTCATGTCTTGTGAAAACGCTGCACTCCACTCACTCACTCACTCACTCACTTACTCGTGTTCTAAAGTCCGTGTCGGATTCTATATTTAGTTGAGCAACATGATCGCAGCTCGTTTGTTTCCTTCATTTCAAAAATAATTTCAATTGTAATCTAAACAGGTGTGTCCAAAGGCCAGTGTGAACAAACACACACACACACAAACACTTTGAAATCATTGATTCATTCACTATGAATGAATGGTGCAGGTTGTTCTCTCTTGGGGTTTATTATAAATTGTTTGCCCCATATTACTTTTGTTTGTTGTTGTTATTTCATTATTATGCCATCGAGGTAGAATTTTTTGTTACAATTACAGAATTAAGTTCTCAGGATTTGCTAATAGAATACTAAACAGTTTTGTTGTTGTTTGTTTCGTATTTATTTGTTTGCTGGCAGTTTGAATTACAGATTATAACATTGTTGTAATTTAAATTGTTTGTAATTGCAAGTGAGCATTGAGAGGGGGTGACAAATTGATTAACAAACACGGGTCAACTAATGCAGACCGCTCCTCCACATCAAACTGGATGAATAACAACAGATTTGTTTGAAATGTTTGAATTTATGATGCCTTTTTTTTGTCTTTCTAATTTATTTGCAATCTATGTTACAAAAATAAACAAATTCGATAATGCTGAACTTGAAATCAAAACAAAGAACACATTTCGGAAAATCCGTTTGACCATTCCTTAAATTTTTGACCTTACAGCGTTTTTTCTAGTTCTTATTCTAGAAATTAAGAACAAATTTTGGAATCCTCAAAAAGCACCTAATGAAAAGCACTCTATGAAAGTAAAGGGTTACCCATTTCGTGGTTTCAAAAGTATGGGGCTGGAATTCGACATCTGTCAAACAAAAGTTGTTAAACCAATTTTTCTTCTTTTCAGTTGGAAGTCTGACATTGACGAAAATGGATCGCTTAACTATCACACAACGCTTAAAAATTATTAAAACCTACTACAAAAATGGTGATTCTATCGTGCTTTAAGAGGAGATTATGGTTTAGGGCTATGAATCACATTTCTCACTCGGTGGGTATGTTAATAAACAAAATTGTCGTATTTGGGATTCTGAGAATCCTCAAGTAATTGAAGAGAGGCCATTACATCCACAAAAAGTCACTGTTTGGTGAGCTCTTTGGTCCGAAGGTGTGATTGGACCTTACATCTTCGGAAACGACGAGGGAACGCTGTCACCTTCAGTTCGGAGCGTTATGGTCATATGATACCCGATTTTTTGCCTGCTATTGGAGCATACGACTTGGAGAATATGTGGTTTCAACAAGACGGTGCCAAATGCCACACAACTCAAGCCATATTCGCTTTATTGCAAGAGACATTTCCTGGCCGCGTAATTTCTCGTAGTGGAGACATCAACTGGCCATCATGCGATTTGACTCCATTAGATTTTTTTTTGTGGGGTTTATGCAGATAAACCTTTAACTCTTGAGCACTCTTAAGAACCAACATTCGTCAAGTTATGACTGAGAACCTGCCACAGACACCGGAACTAAATCTTCAGTGAGAAAACAGTTGTAGGGGAACTTGAAAATTTGCGATTTTTCGCAAAAAAAAAAGTTAATTTTTTATAAATAAATTAACATTTTTTTTAATGACAGTAATCGGACTTACTTCCGGTTATTTAGAAAGAATCAAAAGTAATCTCTGAAAGTAGTCAGATTATTTGCTGACTACTTTTGATTCTTTTTGATTATTTGCAGTAATCGCAAGTAATCCTGATTACTTTTAGGTTCTTTTTGATTATTTGCAGTAATCGCAAGTAATCCTGATTACTTTTAGATTATTTGTAATTGTAATCAATTATAAGTCTTGAAAAAACTGAATATAATCGTAATTTTATCATTAAAATTTAATTATTATAATTAATTGGTAATTATTACGATTAGTAATCATAACTTAACACCTACGACTAAAACGTAGATGAAGTTAAAAAAAAAAATTGTGATTATCCCCATACTTTTTTCCCTCGGAATTTTTTTTTAAGCAAATGTCTCCTTTGAACCACAATTTCTGAAATGGCAAAGCAAAACTTATGCCTAGTTTGTTATGTCGACGTGTTCATCTATTAGCTCAGCTATCCAGAATGTTGAATACTATAGATAATTTGCTAAAAATAATTTTTTTTGCGATTTTCCTCCCCTTTCTGGGATTCTTTTCATTGAATTCCCACATTCTTTAAATTAAAAAAAAAAATGTTTTTTTTTTTATTTTCGATATTATAGAAAATTTGCTAAAAATACAAAATTTTCGTCCCCTTTCTGTGATTCTTTTCATTGAATTCCCACATTTTTTAAATTAAAAAAAAATAGTGTTTTTTTATTTTGGATACTATAGAAAATTTGGTAAAAATACAAAATTTTGGGATTTTCCTCCCCATTCTGGGATTATTTTCATTGAAATCCCACATTTTTTAATTTAAAAAAAAAATAGTGTTTTTTTTATTTTGGATACTATAGAAAATTTGGTAAAAATACAAAATTTTGGGATTTTCCTCCCCATTCTGGGATTATTTTCATTGAAATCCCACATTTTTTAATTTAAAAAAAAAATAGTGTTTTTTTTATTTTGGATACTATAGAAAACTAGTAAGTTGTAATGCGCCTATGGCGCCCGTTAATTTGCTTGAGAAAGTATTTGTTACTTAATTTTAAAAATTTTGTAAAAAATATTTTGAGAAAACTATTTTGTAAAAACAAATTTCGAAAAAAAATAAAATTGGAAAAAAAATATTTGTGGAAAAAAAAATTTTGCTGAAAAAACAAATTTTGTTGAAAAAAAAAATTTTAGTGGAAAAAAAAATTTTTTTGTTGAAAAAAAAATTTTGTGGAAAAAAAAATTTGTTGAAAAAAAAAAATTTGGAAAAAAAAATTTTGTAAAAAAAAAAATTTTGTTGAAAAAAAATTTTGTTGAAAAAAAATTTTTGTAAAAAAAAAAATTTTCGAAAAAAAAAATTTTGGTCAAAAAAAATTTGGGGAAAACACAATTTCTGTACAAAAAAAAATATTATTTTTTTTATTATTATTATTTATAGAATTATAGAATGCCTATTTAAATTCCTACGTACTGCGTGACAGAGTCAGTGAATCAGTGTATCAGTGAATCAGTGTCGAGGGAAAATATATATTAAGATTTTAAAAAAAGTGTTTTTCTTTATTTAAATATTTCACTTGTTATTTGAAATATTTAATTACGCTCGAATTTGTCATTATTTTTATGGCGGTGACAGAGATTGTGTGTCTAACTTTGACGTTCCCAAAACGTATCTTTAGTCTCGTCCTCTTTATACTCCAAAGGAAGACATGATCATAAAAATGCGGGGGTTGAATAAAATATTTTTTTTTTTCAAATTTAAATTTTCATGTTTTTTTTAATGTAAAACGTCCCTTCGAGTTCTTCATTATCTTTTGTCCCTGAAATAGGCTTTTTAGTTACTTCTTTATTTTCTCTCTCTTTTCTTCTTTACAATTCAGGGTTAACTTACGACTAGACTTAAAATTAGGGTGCCCAGCGTAGACAAATTAGGATAATAAAAAAAAAATGATTTGACTTTAATGCGGAGTATGGCCAAGCTGACACACACACTGGAGAGAAGCCTACGACAATCGTGGCAGTGGCCGGCTAAGCGGTGTTCTTCTTCGGGTTCATTAGTTATCGTGATGGGATGTTCATGTTGGTGTCATTGTAAAGTGACACGCGACATTCGTTTCTGTGTCAACATTTCTCTTCCAAGAGATTTTCTTTGGCAGTCGGTCTGCCAGTAGCCAAAAAATGTGCGGGTATTAGTAAAAGCTGTGTGAATGTGTTGAGTTGTTCGAACAAGCGCTATCCTCTGTAACTGTGGGGTAGTCATATGTATTTTATCATTTAATTTTTTTTTTTTAAATAAATCATAAAAAACCTTACACTTTTAAACGGTTTAACATATTTCTAATATTTAATTTAATTTTTTAGCCATAACATGTAATTAAATTCAAGCCGAATGGCAGATTTTCGAGGACAACATCTTCGCAGACTGTTGCGCTGTTCTCTCCCATATAATTAACGCTTTCAAACTACATCAAAACGTAGATAAACACTACTCGTACTGATACTAAAAATATTCCATACAAAAAATAAGAAACAAATATTCATTATTGTCAATCAAACGCCCCTGAACAACATGTCCCCAAAAAGTAACTGCGAACGCATAATTGGTTCGAATGTGTCGATGCAAATCACTGCAATCCCTTCACTTAATTGCACTGGAGAACATATCAGCCCGAAGCCTTGTCTCGTCAAATGATCTCGGTCTGCTGGCCATTTTTCGTATTTGACGTAAAAGATTTTGGTTGTTTTTTCGGTTAAAATGACAATTTACACCGGTGGAAAATTGTTCACATACCCACATCTAGTTACAATTCCTTCAGAGATTGATTGACAAAAAAAAGTGGTTTACATGCAAACGAATTAAGAAAAAAAATCGACAAAACAAAAAACACAAATTCGAAATGCTAACAATATTGATTTGATTTTTATTGACCTCTACATGCGTATAATAATTTTATTTTAATTGGACAATTTGTGCTGGACTTTTGTTTTTTTATGTGTTTCTTTGCACGCCAACATTTTCCCCGATATTTGCATACGAAATCGCACTAAAGGGATCTTAAGATTATGGGAATTTGATAAAAAAACACACACACGCACACACCTTCAGTTTCATGATGACAAATGATTTGCTAATGGTGACTTTGTTAGGGGCAATTTGAGTCACTATCTGTTGTTGTCTCACCGTTGAGGCGAATATGACGAAATGCTGTGATTTATAGAGTTGGTAGCTATTCATAATTTTCATTTTTCCGAACGTTTTCTGATGAAGCAAAAAATTACATATCGTCGGCAGACGACGATAGGATTTTGCAAAGGGGCGGGCGTAGGTTTTTTCTAGGAACGAGGCACACATATTTGCTGAGAGAAACGTCTTCAAAGACTATAAAGAGAGCAGGCTGATGCAACTATTTTACTGTGACTGAAATAATACAAAAGCTTCCTTTTTTGGGGAAAAATATATTTAAAATTTATTGTTTTAACAATAAATTGTGGGTTACCTAAATACACATAGAATGGTTGATGCAACTATTTTACAGTTACAGAAAAAATACAAAAACTTCCTTTTTTTAGGGAAAAATATATTTAAAATTTATTGTAATTATATGAATTTTTGGTTATCATTAACACGAAAATGGCTGATGCAACTATTTTACTGTTACAGAAATAATACAAAAGCTTCCTTTTTTTAGGGAAAAATATATTTAAAAATTATTGTAATTATAAGAGTTTGTTGGCTATCATTAATACGAAAATGGCTGATGCAACTATTTTACTGTTACAGAAATAATACAAAAGCTTCCTTTTTTTAGGGAAAAATATATTTAAAAATTATTGTAATTATATGAATTTGTTGGTTATCATTAACACGAAAATGGCTGATGCAACTATTTGACTGTTACAGAAATAATACAAAAGCTTCCTTTTTTTAGGGAAAAATATATTTAAAATTTATTGTAATTAAATGAATTTGTTGGTTACACTAGTCAACAGTCAAAATGTACTCGGGATGCGATAATTTTTTCTGTGTAGATAACCTTGACATGAGCTCGAAAAACGCAATAAAATTTTTTTTTTTTCGTTTGGTTATTGTTTTATTATTTTTTTTTTAAATTTTAAAAAATTTTTTTTGGTTAATTTTTTCGTCCGGCATAACTCGGGAACCACTAGCCCGATTTAATTGAATTAAATTTTAAAAAAATTAAAATTATGTGACTTTACGTAAAAGTAATAAGATTTGACATTTTTTTTCATTTTGGATTTTTTATGGATTTTTTAAAAAAAAAAAATTTAAATCTTTAGGCAAAAAATAAGTTTTTTCCTTTATATATTCATTTTTAACTTGGAAACTGTTGCTTGTATAGGAAAACAATATATGAACACATTAAGGGAATTGTAATTTTAAATTTTTTAAAATTTAATTCAATTAAATCGGGCTAGTGGTTCCCGAGTTATGCCGGACGAAACAAATTAACCAAAAAAATTTTTTTAAAATTTAAAAAAAAAAAATAAAACAAAACTATGAAATCCTACCACTTCCTAGGAATTTTCTGATTATCTTTCAGCGTTCATTGTTCTTCAGTACATTGTAAGGTTGATTTTCTCATCCTTATCCTTGTCATAAATCAGTTTTTCAATGATTTATCTCTAACTTTTAGTTGTATTAAATCATGCATTACAATATGTCGTCTCACACATTCCATTCGATTCTATTCATTCGGAACAGTCAGTAAATTTGCCGTTTATCATGCAGTTTTTGTTGTTGTTGTTGTTGTTCACTGCACTCATGATTTATCATTGATTTTTATGAGATATCGAAGCTCACATTCACATTTCACAACTTCAGTACGAGTACATATTGAAAACATTGTGCAAAGAGTATAAATTACTGAGCAGTCATAAGTAGGGCGATTTTGTTACAAATTATCACACGGACCGACTGTCTGACTGACAGTGTTGGACGAACGTATAAATCAGAAACTATTTGAACTAAATTTCAATTAAAATCAAACACTGTTCGTTTAAGTAGAAACTGCAAAGTCGGTTAGCAAGTTGCGGTCAAGGTCGTTGGTAGGCAAGTTGTGACGTCTGTCTCAAACACTTACCTGACCATGTGACAGAAACAGCAAAAATGCCCCTGGATTGTGTTGGTTTCTAAACTTTACAACACAGAATTTCTTAGATCTCAGATATTTCCATCACCAGCACAGACGCATGGACTATTTTTTTGTCACTTTTGTCATCGTCACTTAAAAGCCCATGTGTCTTTTCCATACACACGTATAATTATTCTTTAATTATATTTTGTCAAAAGACATGTGTACTACCTGGCCGGGTCTGGTCAGCCTTCATAGATTTCTTGGCAAAAAAAAAAACTATGTAATAAATGAGTAACATGCGTGTTAACGATTAGGCCAGAAATGAACATGTGATTTACAATGAAATTGCTGGGCTCTAACTGGCAATCGGCGAGTCGAGAGGAAAACCATTGCAAAAATTGTCAAAAATAAACAGAATACAGAATAACGTGACTTTAGTGCACTGTCGCTGTATGGGAAAGTATATTTTTAAGTTAATAGCCCCATAAACAATGGACACACATTTCAATAAGAAAAACAAATCTGCTGAAATCTCTCAGATTTTAAATGTTCCGAAACTTTGGTGGCCTTACATTTTAAAGCGTTCTTGAAATCATGGAACGCAATGGGATCAATGGAATAATGTAAGGTTAAGTCGCACGAATTCTGCTCAAAATTTGTCATTTTCGAGTTTACTTGTTAAAGCGGATAGAGATCAATTTTGTTTTTGGCTGTTAGGTTAGGTTATGTTAGGTTGAATGGAGGATCGGCCATGTACCATGACCCTCACATGTCACTGGCATACACCCAGGCCAGCAATTCGGCCTGTTATGCGCTCCTGGTTTCTTCTTCAAATTCCCTTCCCCTTTTTCCTACGTTAGGAATTCGGTCCCCTCAATAAAATTCGTGTTTTTGGCTGTACTTTTGTCAACAAATAGTTTTGTCTCTTTTTATGTTGTCCAGGAAACCAATAGTTTTTGCGTTTTCCGAAAATTGCAAAATGTTGTGTCTTGCATTTTCTGAAAATTGCAAAATATTAAGTGATTATTAAGTGTGTCTTTGGTATAAAGTGTGCGCTATGAAATAATTTCCAATGGTGGTCCACTCAAATGATCATTGTGTAAAACACAATAAAACGAAAGACTTAAGAAACAAACTTTCTACATAGGTTTTTACAATCTGGTGAAACCAATGAAACAGTTTAATAGAATGTTTTTTTTGGTTTTTTTTTTTAGAATATTTCATTCATATACAGGGTTCCCCAACAGGAGGTGTTATTTTTATCACCCGGTATTTCGGTAGCTGCCACTGTTGAAGCTTTTATTCTTCGACATTTGACAAGTAGAAACTACGCCATTACTGAAAATGGAACGATACACGTTTCAACAACGCTTTGAAATTATTAAAAATCACTACAAAAATGGTGAAAATCTTGCAGTCACAGTTTGCAAAACTAAAAAGTTTCCGGACCGTGTTATCTATGCAAGAGTTGGTTACAATTGGCCACCGATTTAACACCTTGCGACTTCTTGTGATTTAACACCTTGCGACTTCTTCATTTGGGGCCACGTGAAAGCTAAGGTCTGAGCCAAAAGCCCAGCGTCTATTCAAGACCTCAAAGATAGAATTCGTGAGGCTATCGAGGACATAGGTCAGCCACTTTGCAATTTGGTTATGGGAAATTTCATGAAAATAATATGGCCCTCTGTAAGCGTGATCGAGCTGGCCATTTGGCTGATGTTGTTTTTCATTATTAAGGTTGTGATTTCATTTTACTAATTCAAATTGACTTCGCCATTCAATTTCTTCATACCGAATTCAGTACAGAAATTCATTACAAAAATTTATTACTGTAAGCCTAACACAAATTCTAAGAAATTTACCAAATAATATTATTTAATAACTTCATAAACTACCTACACCTACCGACATCGCTATTGCTTTAGTTCGTGCTGCCAACCACCTCAAAGGCCTCAACTTGCAACTCCTTTCAAATCACTTGCCGCACAACGAGCAATTAATGCCATTTATAACAACCATTTATTACCTAAACATTTACAGCAAATAAACGCATTAAATTAATTGTACGTTACGCATAATTAAAACCGAAAACCCAATGATAACCAAGACTTTTTTGTTTGCCACATGTGTGAGCTGAGCTGAGCAGAGCGGATCCGATCGGAGCGTGAGTGTCCAACCAAAACAACAAATAGAATTTCAAAATGCATAAATCACATCTGTGTAAGCGATACCCTCTCCACAAAAAAGTTTTTCGATGGTTTTCCGAAAAAAATATAAACGCTACCGTAATTAATTACAGTCAACGGATAAGAGAGGAAACGCACGCATCTGGGGGTTTTTTACGGGCACAAGTTTGTACGTTGGAACGTTTATAGATTTTATTTTTTATTAGTTTTGATAAGAAACAAATGACAAACGATATTGACCAGTTGGACGTACTTTTGATTATGGAAAGATATGAAATTAAATAAGGATTTGATAAGAACCAAGTGATTAACGATATTGGTCAGTTGGACATATTTCTTATGAAATCTGATTATAATCAGTGGATTTTATTGCGAAATTTCTGCTTAGATGATGTCGAAAAGCCGGATTATACGAATTTATAGTTATAGTTGGCGAAATCTGGCTAATTCCAGCTAAATTTAGGCGGAGGTGGTGTTCCAATAAAGTCATGTGTTATCTCTTCTCAATGAAAATCCTTGTGCAAATTAGCTTGGACTATGAAAATAGCCCAACAGAGTTTTGGTTTTTTTTTAATATAACGTATATTAATTTAACAAAGTTGGACAAATGTTTGCACACAAGTGAGCAGCGTGTTTTAAGCTTCTATCAGGGAATGTTTAAATGTTTCCTAAGCTCTTATTTTTCGCATGCTAACTAAATTCAACTTGAATGTTATATTTAATAAAGCAAAAATATTTTTGGAAAACATTTTTAAAAATATGTTTTTTGGAAAATATTATCAAAAATATGTTTTTTGAAAAATATTCTTAAAAATGTATTTTTTGGAAAATATTCTCAAGAATATATTTTCTGAAAAATTTATTTTTTGGAAAATATTCTCAGAAATATATTTTTTGGAAAATATTCTGAAAAATATTCTTAAAAATATGTTTTGTGGAAAATATTCTTGAAAATATATTTTTTTTGGAAAATATTCCTAAAAATTTATTTTTTTGGAAAATATTATAAAAAAATATGTTTTTTGAAAAATATTCTTAAAAATATGTTTTGTGGAAAATATTCTTGAAAATATATTTTTTTTGGAAAATATTCTCAAAAATATATTTTTTGGAAAATATTATCATAAATATGTTTTTTGAAAATATTCTCAAAAATATATTTTTTGGAATATATTCTTAAAAATGTATTTTTTGGAAAATATCAAAAGTATGATTTTTGAAAATATTCTTAAAATGTATTTTTTGGAAAATATTCTCTTGGCAAATATTCTCAAAAATATGTTTTTGGAAAAATATTCTAAAAAATATGTTTTTTGGAAAATATTCTTGAAAATATATTTTTTTGGAAAAAATTCTCAAAAATATATTTTTTGGAAAATATTATCAAAAATATGTTTTTTGAAAAATATTCTTAAAAATAAGTTTTTTGAAAAATATTCTGAGAAATATATTTTTTGGAAAATATTCTCAAAAATATATTTTTTGGAAAATATTCTTAAAAATGTATTTTTTTGGAAAATATCCTCAAAAATATATTTTTTGGCAAATATTCTCAAAAATATGTTTTTTGGAAAATATTCTCAAAAATAAGTTTTTTTGGGAAATATTTTTAAAAATGTATCTTTTTGGAAAATATTCTTAAAAATTTATTTTTTGGAAAATATTCTTAAAAATATATTTTTTGGAAAATATTCTTAAAAATTTATTTTTTGGAAAATATTATCAAAAATAAATTTGTTGGCAAATATTCTCAAAAATATTTTTTTTGAAAAATATTCTCAAAAATAAGTTTTTTGGAAAATATTCTTAAAAATGTATTTTTTGGAAAAGATTCGCAAGAATATATTTTTTGAAAAATATTCTGAAAAATTTGTTTTTTAGAAAATATTCTTAAAAATATCTTTTTTGGAAAATATTCTCAAAAATAAGTTTTTTTGGAAAATATTCTTAAAAATGTATTTTTTTGGAAAATATACTTAAAAATGTATTTTTTGGAAAATATTCTCAAAAATATATTTTTTGGAAAATATTCTCGAAAATATGTTTTTTGAAAAATATTCTCAAAAATAAGTTTTTTGAAAAATATTCTTAAAAATTTATTTTTTTGAAAAATATTCTTAAAAATGTATTTTTTGGAAAATATTCTTAAAAATATATTTTTTGGAAAATATTCTTAAAAATGTATTTTTTTGAAAAATATTCTTAAAAATTTATTTTTTGGAAAATATTCTCAAAACTCAGACTTCATTATGAGAGCGCTTTAGAAACCGTAGGTATGCCAATTGTGTGAAAATATGAAAACAATTTCACCACATAAGTCTTAAAATATTCTAGGCCTATGAAAATAATATAACAGAGTTAGCTGAGTTGTTGTGTTGGCTTTAACGTTTTTTTTTTATGAATTTAACAATATCGAAAAAAAGGTTGGCTCAGCTAATTTTGTCCATTTAAATAAGAAATCTGCAAAAATCGTATAATTTTAAATACTCCTCTGAGTGGGAAAATAAATTGCATTCTAAATTTGAGTTTTTACAACTTCAATGAAACTCCAAATTTGTTTCATTAAACTTTCGGTAACCAGGATCAGTTTAAACAAAATATTCATGGGCCGCCATTGATTTTACTTTGCTGATTTTTATCATTTTTTTCTGCTTTTGACAACGAACTAAAATCCGAATAAAAAACCCCTTAACAGTGTAAATTACAAATAAAATTCCTATTTATTGGAGGCTTTTTGAATTTTATTTGAATTTTTTGTATTCCATTCAAACATAATGTGTTGCCCATATGGCCAATGAATGCCAGTTTGTGGTCCCACCATTAATTCATTAATATAGTCTCAATCTTAAACTCTGACAGTTATAGATTTACACTTTGGCATTCAGATAAGCAATTTTGCCTTTTTTTATCTCTTATCTCAGATGACGGTAAATACCATTTAATATTTTCAATATTTTAATCCAACTTCATTGGAAAACTCGTAATGTCTTTAGAAAAATCATCAATTTTCAATTATTCATTCAGCTGTGAACAGAAAATGTGTTTAACTCATTAGACCGCTGTACACGGACAGACGACATGTGTGAAGCGGCCGCCGCAGTCGATGCTATTGATCAACCAAATCAAAAGACTTAAGAGACAAACATGTTATTAATTATCCCATTGAGAAAAAGTGCAAAGCACCGCAATGAGTGCTCATTAACATCCCCCCTCTCTCAACATCCCACCCTCCCACACTGACAACTCATTACAATTTCTTTCTAAAACAGAAACAGCATCTGTTATTGAATACACACACACACACACACATGCATAAGTAAACATACAAGTAGACCGTATTGGAAAATCGTAAGCGGATTGGCGGGCATGCAATTCTCAGAAGTGATTCGATATCACCGCCATAGAAAAGGTAAGAATTTCCGTTATTAAGCATGGCCACAATGGCGATGGTGCAGAAAATGCAACGGCGAGAACCGTTACAAAAGTTTACTGAACACAACCGAGCCAGATACATTGCAAAATATCCTGTTTCAAATACAAAAAAAAAACAGAACAAAAAACGAGAACGAGTGCCACAGATACACGAGTTGTATGAACTGAATGTAAATGTCGAACAAACACAAGTTTGACATTTTCTTTTGTTATTGTTGCGCCAAAGGAAATATGAATTAAATTACAATTACTTTGTAATTAAATGTTAATCAGCCGAAATCACCCGACAGAATGAAAATTTCGGTTGGTTTTGCGGTCGATAACAATAACAGCAAAATTAAATTGGCAAAAAAAAAAGCAAAACATATGGCACAGTGTTGTGGGTTCGATAAAAAAAAACACTTAAAAATAGACTTAGTGTTGGAAAAAAGATACAGAAAAATATCAAGAAAATGTAACTAACCCAGCATACATTGTGGGCATAGTTGAGGAATTTAAAACCAGAAGATTTTAGAGTTCTAAAATGGCATTGCAGTCATGTCGTTCAACCAACGTAGCTTATTCATAGCTGAGCCTAACATCCTGTCCAAGCCTGTGGTGTGGGAGTCTGAACAATTTTCCCGAAGTCGGCTGGAGTCGAAAAATTTGCTCACCTCCTCCTACCCCGAGTTTTATTTACTTACATTTCCTACAAAAATAAATATAATGTATTGAATACAAGTTACAGCCGGTTGTAGTTTCAAATGTGGTCATATGTTGAGTCCAATCAATTTTTAACGATAAAACCGATAATTTATCTGGAAAAACATCGCCAAAAAGTGGCCAAATGGCCACCAAGACCACGCTAACAGGACCATATCCTTTTCATGAAATTTTCCATAACCAAATGGCAAAGTGTCTGCCCTATGACCTCGATAACCTCACGAATTCTAACTTTGAGGTCTTGAATCGATGCTGGGCTTTTGGCGTAGACCTTATCTTTCACGTGGCCCCACAGAAAGACGTGGCAAGGTGTTAAATCACAAGAACTCAGTTTATCAATTCTCAGATTTTCCCCAATTTTTATTATTTTTGAAAAAAAAATATTTTTTTCACTTTTCTTAGCATAACTTGAAGAGACTCCAAATTTTTAAACTACTTAAGCGTTACGAAAAAAAAATGTTTTTTGAACTGAAACCTTAAAAAAAACGATAACCATTTAAAAAAAAAAAAAATTTAGGAAAATCTGAGAATTGATAAAAATCTATTTTTTAAAAAATTTGATGTGATACAGACATTTCCACGAGTCTGCCTGCAAAAAATCACTGAAATTGGATCACTGAAAAAGGGTTAAAAATCGGTCCAAAGGCTTTCACACAGGCCACTACGAGCTTCATACTTCAAACTTAAAAAAAAAAAATTCTGACGTGTACATGAAAATCGCCGATACACGTGTATTTTTATTTGTTATCCCCTTTCCGAAAAAGTAAATTTGGTTCATAGAACAGAATGTGTGTAACACGGTGTTATATTTGAAATAAAGAAGATAATAAGAATAATAATAAATTATTTAAGGGATTTTTCAGAATTTTTAGGAAAATTTTCATTTTTTTTTTTTGGAATTTTTTTTTTTTTTTTTTAGGTTTCCTTTCCCATACCCTACACTATGTGTTTTATTATAAAAAATACAAGATCTTAGTGACTATTTATTTTAATTAAAAAAAAAATCTTAAAATATATTTCATTTGTTAGACTGTGCTTTAATGATTCTTTGTGCCTAATAAATTAAGTTGCAATAAAGACGGATTACAACAATCAGACACACATGGGCAAAAACCACAATCTAATCAAACCGAGACCGAGACCATTGACAATTAACGTAAAACCGCCTGTTAAAATAAACTAATTAAATCAATTACTAAAGCATGGAAGAAAAAACCACCATTGTCGGTAAAATCGGAAAAATTAAAACACACTCAAATGTATCAAATTTAATAGGATTTTGCGTTCGATTTTGATTAAAAGGCAGTCGCTTTGAATTTGAAAACAAATACCGCTAAGAGACTTTTAAAAGGTTTCCGGTTAAAAAAGAACTGCAAAACAAAAACACCGAGTTTGAGATTCTTTCGAGATAAAAACAATGCAACTGCAACATGTGAAGCAAACAAAAAAGAAAAAGCTGCAACCAGCCGGGAGCTTTGGCGACTTCTAAAACAACCCCCTCGAAATTCGTTTGCCCAGGGGGTTTCTCTGTTTTGTTTGTCTTCTGCTTATGCTCTAAGCTCAGCTTTGGCACAACATGTAAGTATGATTTGTGGTTGATTGTAATTGTATTTGTTTAGTCAGCACCAGACATTTAGTCACTTACTCACACACACCGGTGTGTAAGTGAGTCAGTCCGTCACCCAGTCATTCATTTATTCATTCAGAATTGTTTAAGTTGTACTATTGTTGTTGTTGCTGTTTTTGTGTTGTAGTGCTGCCGCTGTTGTTGTTTGGTCTCTCTGGCTGTATGTGATTTTTCTGAAGTTTGTTGAGGCACTATAAATATTGCTGACTTTTGACAAAATCATTCAAACCATAAGTTGCTTTAAACTCAAAAAGACCTACTACTCCTTTTTAACGTCTACACAAAACAAATCTTAACAAAATGTTCAAATTGGTAAGGATATGGCGAGAGAGAACGAGAGAGAGAGAGAGAGTGAAAAGGATAAGTGCCTAACTATAAAATCTATAAAAAGTCTTCAAGAGAGTGTACAAAACAAAAGACTGAAGACACGAACATGCTAAAAAGACAAAGTGTGATCATCACAGTGTGCGATTTGAGAGAATGTGCATAAACTGGCCTGAGCATAGAAGAGAAAGTATTTTTCAAATACTAAAGAACATAGTGGACGAAGGGGTTGTTGGGCTAGTTAGTGTGTGCGTCGATTCCACAACAAAACCAGCCTGTTCTTGTGCTAGGAACATCAAACATTTTCCAACGGCCGTTTCCTCCAGACAAAATGTCGGCGACTTGACGTATGAGAGAAGGGCACTCTGTAAGCTGTGTAAACCTTTTTTTTGAAAAAAAATTTATTTGTCATTCGAAGTCGGCTTTAACGGATTAAACAATGATTTGAGGGATAGAGAGAGAAGTTCTGACGGCTTTACCGGAGTAGACTGCGGTCAGTTTGTAAACAAAATTAGATCGTGCACAGCTCAGTGATTTAAGAGAGAGAGAGAAGTTCTGCATCTTAATGGAATGTTTAAATGAGATCTTATTTTCAATCATGGCAGAAAACTAAAGGTAGAGTCATGCAAACAGCTGATTACATTCTTTTCATTTTGATAGAATTTTGATTGTCAAACTCATTGTTTACATTTCAATTGTTTGTTTAGTTTTCTTTTTCAAATGTCGAATATATTTTCGTTTAAAAAATTTAAATCAAAGAATTAGGGAACAAAAAGCCAAACAATGAATTTTGGGGCACTCAAAATTTTTGAAAATAATGTTTTACCGCCTGTTTTTATAAAACGACTGGGTTTTTCGTTTCGTTAAAATAACGAACAGAAATTCTGTTTCGTCAGTTTGGGTTCTTGTAATACGAAAGTCTCAGTTAAATTGTTAAGCAGCCGTCTCACCACGTTATTGATGGCAACTTGGCCAGTCAGAAATTTACGAACCGACAGCCTCAACTGCTAGTGCTCCGTAACTATTCTAATCTTGGAAATAGTTTCGTCAGATTATAACAAATAAATATTTATTTAGAAATTTTTACCTCGGACAAAAGTTATTAAAATAGACTTTTTGAAAATCAAAAGCCAAAAAACACAATTTGCCCTTTTGTTTATAAAAACCTCCAATTCCAGATCGCTGTATTCTCTGCCATGCTCGCTGTCGCCTCTGCCGGTTATATCGGTGGTTATGGTTACGGCCATGGATTGGCCTTATCGGCTCCTGCCTACACTGCCTCCTATCATGCTCCAGTAGTGGCTGCTCCCGTTGTACACGCTGCACCCATCATTAAGTCGTATGCTGCCCCCGTAGCTGTGGCTGCGCCCGTCTACAAGTCATACGCTCCCGTGGCCACCTCGTATGCCAACACCTACAAGGTATCGGCTAAAGCCATTCCCGTGGTTCATGCTGCCCCCGCTGTGGTTGCCGCTCCCGTCTACAAGTCGTATGCTGCTCCAATTGTGCATGCTGCTCCCGCCTACGGTTATGGCTTGAGTCATGGTCTGGCCAGTTACGGTCATGCCAGTTACGGCCATTCCGTCTATCATTAAGTCAACTCGTCCGCATGAGGGCGGGGCGGGGGGAGTTAAGATTTGAAATGATTTCGAAGCGTACGTTATTAGGACTTTTCCATGTGTTACATCTGGACTTATATCATTTGTTAATTTAATTTAATTTAATAATCATGACCTATTACTTTCTTTTTCATTTCTGTTTTCATTTGTTTTAAACTTAAAATTTTTTGTCGATTTTTCATTCTGTATTTTTGTAATTATTGGCAAATGGAGAATTTCCCGAGTTTGATGTTTTCCATCTCTGCCGAGAGAGAAGGAAAACTCAAAATCAGGTGGGCGAGCTGCCATTAAGTAATAAACACAAAAAGAGAAATAGAAACCTCAGTTTGTGAGATTCATCTAAAGAGAGAGAAAACAAAAAGAGAGAACCCCAGACAGATATAGAGAGACAAAGAGAGAGAGAGAGAGCGTGTGTACCTGCATACAATTTTGTTAATAATATGTTCTTATTTCTATGTGAGATTTTGAGTTATTTCTAGCCTAATTAAAAGTACATTTGTATTTCGAATACTTTTTTTATTTGTTTTTTGACGAAAATGTTTTGCAAACAAATGAAATGTGTTTGTTTCACATCTTGTAAATAAAGAACAACTTTTTTACGAAAAAATTTAACTGACTATTGTTTTATTTTCGATAGGATCTGACAGGATCTTTTCAATTTAGTGTACCAGAAATCATCCCAGAGAGTCGTCACCATAGGTGACGACGATAGCTGATGCATATTTACGGTGTTGGTATTTCATTCTTTTAAAAATTTCACCAAAAAAATGATGAATTCCCCAAAACAAAAAAAATCTCTTACAATCAAAATTGGGGAGTTTTTCAAAATTTGTAGGTAATATTTAATTTTTTGAAAAATTCACCAAAAATTTAATAACGAAAAATGCCCAATTTTTTAATTTTGGGGAATTTTACGTTTTTTTTCTTTTTGGATGTTCTCAAAACAAATTAGAATCGTATATCGCGATTCGGTTGGGGTTACAATGTTACATTGACCAGAACAACACATACATTTTGGGTGATTTTTCACATTTTGCTGGGGCCATCGTTGGTTTTAAAATTGGATTCATTGGGGTCGTAACCCCAACACATTATAAAAACAAATAACCGCTATATATGAATTTTTCACTTTTGTTTGCCGTTGTTTTTAATTTTTATTTGGGGTATTTTTCATAATAACTGAGAGATTTTGCATTGCGGTATTTTTCTCGAATTTTTGGGGAAATTTCGTATTGGACTTTTGGGGTTTTTTTTGGGTAATTCTTTATTTGGGAATTCTTCATTTCCTATTTGGGTTTTTTTTTTTCATAATATTTGGGATCTTTAGCATTGAGAAATGTTCATTAATTGTGTGGGGGAATTTTCATAATTTTTGCGGAAATTTTCATATTGGGCTTTTCGGGAAGATTTTTCATTTATTTTGGAGAATTT
The DNA here is from genome assembly GCA_958296145.1 of Hydrotaea cyrtoneurina. Lineage (NCBI taxonomy): Eukaryota > Metazoa > Arthropoda > Insecta > Diptera > Muscidae > Hydrotaea > Hydrotaea cyrtoneurina. The sequence goes on from OY282515.1 coordinate 13,621,513, forward strand.
TTTATTTGGAGTATTTTTCGATTTTTTTTTTGTGAAATTTTTCATATTGGGTTTTTTGGGGGATTTTTCATTTATTTTTGGGAATTCTTCTTCGGAGCATTCTTCATTTTTTTTTGGCATTCTTCATTTTTGATTTGCGTAATTTTTCATTGCATTACATTGCAAAATATTTGGCGGCATTTTCATATTGGGCTTTTTGGGGAGATTTTTAATTATTTTGGGGAGTTCTTTATTTGGGACATTCTTAATTTTTTTTTGGCTTGTGGGGGGATTTTTTGTTTATTTTGAAGATTTCTTTATTTGGAGCATTCTTTATTTCGTATTTGGAGTATTTTTCAAAATTTTTGCGGAAATTTTCATATTGGACTTTTTGGGGAGATTTTTCATTTATTTTGGGGAGTTCTTCATTTGGGACATTCCTAAATTATTTTTTGGCTTGTGGGGGGATTTTTCATTCATTTTGAAGATTTCTTTATTTGGAGTATTTTGCAGAATTTTTTGTTAAATTTTCATATTGTGTTTTTTGGGGTGATTTTTCATTTATTTTGGGGAAATCTTCATTTGGAACATTCTTAATTTTTATTTAGCTTGTGGGGGATTTTTTGTTAATTTGGAAGATTTCTTTATTTGGAGTATTTTTCAGATTTTTTTTTTAAATTTAAATTGTCATATTGGGTTTTATGGGGGGATTTTTCATTTATTTTGGGGAATTCTTCATGTGGAACATTCTTAATTTTTTGTGGCTTGTGGGGGTATTTTTCATTAATTTCAAAGATTTTTTTATTTGGAGTATTTTTCAGAATTTTTTGTTAAATTTTCATATTGGGTTTTTTGGGGGGGATTTTCCATTTATTTTTGGGAATTCTTCTTTGGAGCATTCGTAATTTTTTGGATTCATCATTTCTTATCTGAGTAATTTTTAATTACATTACATTACAACATTTTTGGCGACTTTTTCATATTGGGCTTTTGGTGGGAATTTTCGTTTATTTTGGGGAATTCTTCATTTGTGACATTCATAATTTTTTTGGGCTTTTGGATGAATTTTCCATTGATTTTGGTGAGTTCTTCATTTCGGAGGATTTTATATTTATTTTGGGTAATTCTTCATTTGGGGGCTTTCTTCATTTATTATTTGGGGTATTTTTCATAATATTTGGGGGATTTTGCATTGGGTTATTTTTCATAAATTGTTTGAGGTTTTTTTCAGAATTGTTGGGAAATTTTTTTATTTTGTTGGGGAATTCCTCAATTTTTTGGGGGTATTTTTCAATGATCCCCTGTTTTCGGCCAAAAATAACGTGTCGCTGGCACTGCATTGTGGTCCAATTCTCATGACTGGATTTTCACAATTCCTGTCTTTCTGTATTACTTCACGCATAGCGCTCATTTCTTATTGACCATTTCTTCTTGTGGTAAATAAGTTATGATACATCTCATCATTGTTATCAAGGAAAAAACATTAGCTTAATCATTACATTTCACTGAACTTGGGTTACTTTCTTTGCGGCCTTTACTACGAGTGCTATTGGAATGATTGTGCTTTGGTTTTGAACTGGCCTTTTTCCGTAAAATTTAAAATTTAGTAATGTTGGCATAAACTTCGCAGCCATAGGTTAAGTACCCCCAAACACCCCAAAAAAAAAATACTAAGGACTAATGCTTCCATAACACGCTGAGACCCTCTGATGTTGCTACCAGGGCTGTGGAGTTGGAGTGTGACAAATTTGGAGTCTAGATTCGAAAAATTTGCTCGGCTTCTACGTTGAGTTTTTTTACTTACATTTCCCATAAAATAAATTAAATGTATTGAAAACAAGTTCATCTGTAAATATTTTGAATTTTTTTTAATATTTTTAATATACAAACGAACCTCAGTATGATACAGAGCATGGGAATAGTGGACGGAAATACAGTTTTCCAAAATTGTATTTTTGAACAGCTGAAGTCGGAGTCGAGCTACTTAAAAATGTTGGCCCTGGTTGCTACTAAAATAAAACGCTATAATATCAATATTTTTTTTTTACAAATCTTTGATTGTGGTTTAGCAATACATCAATAGTTCAATGCAGAAATTGCATCTGATCTTTATCCCGTGTCCGAGTCCACAGATATTTTGAACTCAAATCCTATTGTGTTGTCGTTACTGAGAAATGATTTCGCTGGTTTTGGCTTGCTCTAATCTAAATTAATTTCTTGATTTTATTGTGAACAAATGGAAAAAAAAACAGAAAATGTCATTGCTGTCTGTTGTCCATGCACAAGATTATTATCGTACGATTTGTTGTTGTTGTGTGTGCATGAACTTCATGTTTTATTGCACGTATTTTTCTTTTTATTTGTATTTTTTTACAATAACGACAATGGCAGCGAAAGATACGCCAATTACCCCCGGTACAGTGGCGGTGACTACCGACTCAGCCAAGTCTTTCGTCGGTGGGTCTGTTCAACTACCAACTGCTGGTGGTGTTGGTGGTGCCGCACAAGGCCTTGCTGGTGCGGTGTGTTTGTGAATGCCGTCCGTATGTCTAACCACAATGGACGGACAATGTGGCGATTTAATAAAATGAAAACTTGTGGTGCTATAATTGCTATATTTACATATAATTTGGTTAATCATCATGTTAGTGTGTCACACACGAACGATGACAACAACAGCAACAACAACAACAGAAATAACATAATAATGACCGTAGAGGAAAATAGGTGATCCAATTAGTTTCTATTGCGATAACAAAGAGTGAATGGTGTGTGCTGTAGATTGAGGCAATTTTTGAACAAAAGCATTCGTTGCCATTTTGAGGATACTTTCTTATTTCCCTTAACATTCCATGAGGGGGGAACAGACAGGGGAACTTCCCTCTTTACTAATAAAAAAAAAATTTATTTTATCTATTTTCAGGTAAGTTCAACAAGTTATTGTCGGAGATCATTTCCTATCTCGCCATTACATCTGTGGGTAAGTTTTATATATTGAGGAACAAAAACACATAATTTGTGTTGTAAAGGGTCCGCCATTTAACGTTTTTTGTTTTCAACTAGTGCCTATTTCGTTTTCGTTATTTTCGTTATCAGGCCATGTTGAACTAATTTTTACAAAAACTGAAGAGTAGGATATTGGCAACATTTGGTTGCAACAGGACGGCGCACACACAGCCCAAGCTACACTCGATGTTTTGCGCCCTGTTTTTGAAGATCGCATTATCAGCCGCAGAGCTGATGTCGTTAGGCTACTGCATGGCCAGTCGAGGCAGCCATTTGAATGAAATTATTTTCCATAAGTTGTAATGCGCCTATGGCGCCCGTTGAAATATGGAAAAAAAATTTTTGTTGAAAAAAAAATTTTGTTGAAAAAAAAAATTTTTGTTGAAAAAAAAAGTTAGTTGAAAAAAAAAATTTTGTTGAAAAAAAAAATTTAATAAAAAAAAAAAAATTTTTTTTAAAAAAAAATTTTTGTAGAAAAAAAAATTTTGTAAAAAAAAAATTTTGGAAAAAAAAATTTTGGTAAAAAAAAATTTGGGGAAAACACAATTTCTGTACAAAAAAAAAATATTATTTTTTTTATTATTATTATTTATAGAATTTATATAGAATTATAGAATGCCTATTTAAATTCCTACGTACTGCGTGACAGAGTCAGTGAATCAGTGAATCAGTGTCGAGGGTAAATATATATTAAGATTATTAACCAGAACGATTGTACTTTCAAATAAGGAAAGAAATTTGAGAAAATATCCAGTAGTCTTTTTTTTAGAATTTTCCAAAAAAAATCCTGTAAATAATAATTCAAATTTTGACATTTTACATCAATTCTATAAAAACAAATTCTTGACACTTGTAGGCAGGAGTTGAAGTTATATTTTTCTGTCAGTGTAGCATAACATGTTGTCATCCCATGATAATAATTTCTAATGAGTCACATTTCCAGATATCATTGGTCTGACATTTATAGAACGGGATTAGTGTGGAATGTCGTGTATTAAAAATAACATATCAGAAGAAACAACGATTTTAATATCGCAATTAAATTATTATTTATGGTCAGTTGCCTGAGATTGTGTTGAAATGCAAAACAAATTAATTTCATTCCAAAATATTTATTCATTTAGTTGGGCGAAAGACGAAATTGTCTGCAACAGATTACTAACGAAAGCGAACATGATTTTATGATTTTGTTTTAGGGATTCAATTTAGTAAGATAAATTCTTCCAGTAAAAAAAACATCAGAAGTTATGAGCGCACAATCAATACTCTATCAGCTCCGGCCCAGAGGCAATCTACAGGGCAGATGTATTTCCCTTAACATTTTATGAAGGAAGTCTGAAAGTCGCTTGCAATGAATACCTTTATTAGTTGAACTGGAAAACAAGACTTTGGGAAACCTGACCATGCCCCTTCACGTAAGTGCTATACAAATACACAGTTCTTTCCCTTAATATTCCATGAAGGAAATGAGGAGAAATTTCTCCCAGATCAGTGAGATGTGGACGATATAATTTACATTCCTACTCTTTAAAAACTGCTTCGAATGACTAATGTTTGTTCTAGAGATGTTGTTACATGTCTCAGAAATATTTATTTACTAAATGGCAACGGACGCTGCAAGATCCACCATACGAAGCTGGGTATGCTGTGTGATAGTGCACACACTATCACAGGATATATAAAAAATGTTGCCCAAAAAAAAAAAAAAATTCATAGAAATTTTTTTCATAATGAAAAATTTGGGAGTTTTTCATAATTTCTAGGTATTTTTTTTTTTTTTGGGACATTTTTCATGTGAATAATTCTTCAATTTTGTATGAGATTTTTTTTTGGGGTTTTTTTGTTTGTTTAATTTTATAGACATGTTTTTTTTGGGGATATTTTCAAAATGTCCTGGTGTTACGACCCCAATTTATATGATTTGTTCTCATTTGTTTGGGGCTGTTTTCCACATTTTAGTTTGGGGTGATATTGCATATTGAAAAATCGTCCGATTCTTCATACTTTTTGTTAAAAAAAAAAACACTTTTTCCAAGTTACGAAAATAATTGTTGAATTTTTCGGTATTTTTCTTAATATTTGGGGGCTTTTGCATTGAGTAATTTTTCATTAATTGTTTGGGGGGAATTTTCAGAATTTTTGCGAACATTTTCATTTATTTTGAGGAATTCTTCATTTGGAACATTCTTAATTTTTTTTTTGACTTGTGGGAGGATTTTTCATTAGTTTTGAAGATTTCTTTATTTGGAGTATTTTTCAGAATTTTTTGTTAAATTTTCATATTGGTTTTTTTTGGGGGGATTTTTCATTTATTTTGGGGAATTCTTCATTTGGAACATTCTTATTTTTTTTGGCTTGTGGGGGGATTTTTGATTAATCTTGGAGATTTCTTTATTTGGAGTATTTTTAAAATTTTTTTGTTAAATTTTCATATTGGGTTTTTTGGGGAGATTTTTCATTTATTCTGGGGATTTCTTCATTTGTGGCATTCTTCATTTCATTTTTTGCCTCTACTACTTTTGGTCGCCTGACCTCCAGCTTGGCCTTTTGCTTCCTTCTGGACTTTTGCGGTTTTCTATTTCAGTTCATCTAAGTTCATAGAACCTTTTTCAAGTCATGTTCATACGTTCCTCATATTGAAATCTCTTGCATGGGGCAGCTAATTAGACCACAACCACAAAGACAAACAAAAGACTTAAGACACATAGACGAACTTAGCAATACAATTAATAACTTCAATTGAGCGATCGAACGTTGAACGATCACCACAAACCACTAGACAATCACAAGTCGTGGCAAGTTATTAACTTAATAACGATTTTGTTTTACTTTGAAATGACACGTTCGTACGAATGTATGTGGATTTTGTTTTTTTAATAATTCATTCTCTATTTTGTTTCTTTTATTCGCATTCTTTGTTTCAGCTGTCAATAGTCCACGGTAAATTATGAAATATTTCATACAATTGCAAAATTGTCAAACATTTAAAGACCGTAAATATTTCCTCATGCGTACACATTTTGATAAGAATTCAATTAAGCGATAAAACCAAAAAACATGCACTCTATCGAAAATAAAAATAGTTTGCAATAAAATTGTTACATTCAATAAAAATCTGTGAATGTCGGATTTTGGTTAAATTGACAATCTTATGTTTGGGGTGGGGATTGGCATGGCGTGTGCACTGACTGATTGTTGCAATAATTACATCGGTGTCGGACATTGATTAACGTATCCAAATGCGTGTCATTAAATATCTTGTAAAATACAAATGTAAAATCCATATGTACTCGTATATTATTTCGGATTAGTGCAGCTTTAAATTAATGACTACTAACTCATTTAATGATTAACATCATTCATTCTAGCAACGTCGGCAACGGACAAGTGTGTGTGGACACGGACTATGAGGGTAGAGTGATTGACCGTTGTCAATTGATCAGTAGGCGTAGCTGAATTGTGTGTTGGGCGATTCAGATGCCAATTAAACATTTTGAGGATAATAAATTCTCATATTGTGTAAAAAGTGGATGATTTTTCAGAAATTGTGGCGTATTATAAAGATTCAGTTATCATTGGTGATTTATAAAAGATCACGCTTTTACAAGTTTTTTTTGAATTGGTAACGCATGGAAAATCATTCAGAACAATCAGTGCTAATATTTATTTTCAATTAAACGATTTTTCCAATTAAATGGCCTGCACTTATCCGAATTCCTCTGTATTAACATTGGAAATCAGACAATGGAATGTATTTTATAAATACAGTGGAACTTTCACAGGTCGAAGTTTCTTTAAGTTAATGCACTTCTAGCAGACAAAGTCCCTTAAATAATTGTACAAGTATGAAATTCCATAACTCAAAGTCTCCGTATGGCGAACTTGAATTCAGCAACACCTGGCCTGAATCCAGCAACTCTGCCTCATTTCTCTGCCTCAGTTAAGCTGAATAGTTAAATACACCGCAATTGTAAATCCATAATCCGAACGTTTATTTAACAATAAACACTTTTTATCAGCCAATAAACAATAAACAGAAATTAATAAACAAACAAATTTATGTAACGACATTTTGCCGCCAATTTGCCATAATCGTAAATGAAATCTTGTTAACATAATCTTCATTATTATTTTTTTTTTTATTTTTTTTTCTTCTCAAAATATTTCCAATTCTTTGCGAAGTCAACACTTTAACAGCCCACTCAATCAGGCAAAACAACAAAAAAACATTTAACAAACATTTACTCGGAAAATAGTTTGGTATCGTTTGGAAAATATTTCTGCAATTACGGCCTGAACACCAGAGGTGGCGGTTGGCAGATATTCGATGTTGCTGCCGCCGTTGGCTGACACTGTGTTGGGTTAAATTGCTGCCACCTTAAGTCAGCGTGAACATAATTTGGCATGTAACAGCAGCAACAGCAACTGCAACTGCCACAACGGGCAATTGGTAAAAAAATTCCCACATATTATTGTACCATATTCATAAATTTACAATGTGGGTGAATATAATTCTTTTGTTTGGAAAAGAAAATGAAAAAAAAAAAACGTTGTTTATTGTTTTTCGTTTGCTATTTTGGTAGTTCTTACAGAGACAAACGGACAGACCCAAAAGCTAATTTTTTTATTCATTTTATTTCTTCAAATTTTATGTTTGAACGGCAAATTATGTATTGTTGATATTCTGTAAAATTACAACAACAATATATGTCTACTATATAAAAGTTAATTATGGTTGTTGTCCCCTTTATCGGAGTTAGTCCAACCAACTAAAAGTAACACAAAACACCACAGTTATTCAGTTTATTCAACTCTACTTCACGATCATTTTACATTGAAATCGTTAATGTTCAGTTTTCAGGTTTTCCCCCAAAGATGTCGCTCGTCATGGGTTTGAATATTCGCTAGGTTGGCCGACGATAGTTTCAAGTCTGGGTTGGATTTCATTAAATTCAAACTAAAGCTTAGCACAAAAAAGCTCAAAACTAACGATTAAGTCAGTTACAAAAAATAAAACATATCTTTTTAAACAAGACAGTGGTTATTTAGACTTTTTTTTATAGACAAAGGCTTTTAAACAAAACAACCCGTAGGCTCGGATTAGACCACTGATTCCTGAGAATAATCCCTTTTTTGTAAGTTTGTACGTATTCTTTTTAAAGTGTTGCCTTTAACAAAATTGTGACAAAGTTGACAGAATTGTTGAAAAAATAGTCTTTAAAATGTAATTTTTTTTATAATCACAGCCAGAGGAAGATAACTTATAAAAAGACATGTGAAATATATTAACCCTATTCGTACCAATCTGAATTTTGTAACCTAAAGTAACGCCAGTAAAAAGCAAATGGCTTATAAAAACAAAAAATTTAGAAAATGCTAATTGCCATCTTTTTTTTTAAATTCAACTCTTTAAAGGATGAAACTTAGACGTAAGGGACGATAATGACTAATATAAAATAAAATATAAGTATTAATAGCGACCCGATGTCAACCATTGCTCGAATAACGTTAAAACGTCTAGTGGAAAGACAAATTATATTCATGACCATCCTCAAACTTTAGTAGAGTACGACTAACGAGTTCCTAATAAAATGGTGTTGCGAAAACGCATCATTAGACAATTGGGTAAAGCGTAAGGCATGTGATTTATTGAAAATCGTTTTTGGAGAATAATCGAAGATCTGACAAAGCTGCCAAAAAATAACCAAAAACGCCAAAAACGACCACTCTGATGAATCCAGACCATATCGTAGGGAAGATCGGCTGAATGTCACCGGGTATCAGTGCAAAAAAAAGCAAACTCAGTCTACTCCGCAAATGTATCAAAAAGTACCATACAACCATCAATTAATTAAAAATAAACACTATAACAATATAAACAATTACAATTACGTATTTCATTGCTAGAAAACGCTTTAATATACACCTAGTCGACCATTGATGCGTTTTCGCAAACACCCTATATCTCCAAATCCGATATTCCTAGTTAATCAAAACTTTTTCTTTATTTCTGTCAGAGTGACATAAAAAGCCTATAGTGATATCTCAACGAAATATGGTAAAATAAATTTTATATTTTATTTTTTATATTTTTATATTTTTTATTGTTTATTTTTATTTTATATTTTCTATTTTTCTATTTTTCTATTTTTATATTTTTATATTTTTATATTTTTATATTTTTATATTTTTATATTTTTATATTTTTATATTTTTATATTTTTATATTTTTATATTTTTATATTTTTATATTTTTATATTTTTATATTTTTATATTTTTATATTTTTATATTTTTATATTTTTATATTTTTATATTTTTATATTTTTATATTTTTATATTTTTATATTTTTATATTTTTATATTTTTATATTTTTATATTTTTATATTTTTATATTTTTATATTTTTATATTTTTATATTTTTATATTTTTATATTTTTATATTTTTATATTTTTATATTTTTATATTTTTATATTTTTATATTTTTATATTTTTATATTTTTATATTTTTATATTTTTATATTTTTATATTTTTATATTTTTATATTTTTATATTTTTATATTTTTATATTTTTATATTTTTATATTTTTATATTTTTATATTTTTATATTTTTATATTTTTATATTTTTATATTTTTATATTTTTATATTTTTATATTTTTATATTTTTATATTTTTATATTTTTATATTTTTATATTTTTATATTTTTATATTTTTATATTTTTATATTTTTATATTTTTATATTTTTATATTTTTATATTTTTTATTTTTATATATTTTTTTTTACCGGGTGACACACAATATTGCTACTTTTTTTTCAGCGACATACCAGAGCCACTGGTGGGAATCAAACCCACAACCCCCACGCTGATAGCTAAGCACGCACCAACTCGCCTACCTGGCCGCTTTTTAATTTTCTCAAAAAGAACAACATTGACGAACAGATACCATTGAAATATCTATAGAATAGCGATGCACAACCCACATTCCGGCGATGCTGTAGGGAGACAATAGAGTTTTTTATTTTTTATTTTTTATTTTTTATTTTTTATTTTTTATTTTTTATTTTTTATTTTTTATTTTTTATTTTTTATTTTTTATTTTTTATTTTTTATTTTTTATTTCTTATTTCTTATTTTTATTTTTATTTTTATATTTTATATTTTATATTTTATATTTTATATTTTATTTTTATTTTTATTTATAATTTTTTATTTTTTATTTTTTATTTTTTATTTTTTATTTATTTTTTTTATTTTTTATTTTTTACTTTTTACTTTTTATTTTTTATTTTGTATTGTTTATTTTTTATTTTTTATTTCGTATTTTTTATTTCTTATTTTTTATTTTTTATTTTTTATTTTTTATTTTTTATTTTTTATTTTTTATTTTTTATTTTTTATTTTTTATTTTTATGGAATTTGAACCCACACCCCCAAGTTGCATTAAAATCTCCCCTGTTCATTGGACGGTTCAAATCACGGTTGTGTGAGTTATCCATCGTTCGCCTATTGTCCACAATCTCCATTGGTCAATATCTACCACTGGTTCACATTTGCAGCTTCCCAGTCACTGGCTGTAAAACAGCTCACAGCATTACACCACCATGATGACACTTTCCTATAACTTTTTTTATTGAGTTTTCATCGATTAATATGAATTAATTCATCATTCCATCTGGTAGAGTCAAAAGTGCAATTCAATTAAATCCCTGTTCAGTGCGTACAGCCCAGTCGATTCACATGAAAATTGTTGAACACGTTAGCGATGAACTGGCACCGGTCGGTTCATGATGCTTCAACTGTAATTTCAGTTTTGAAATGATTTGTATTCGTGTGCACTGATGATTGACTGATGGTGTGATGCACCCTACAATGAGTGACCGAAGAGAGTAAGCTTCAGAATTACTAATATTCCAAAAGGTCTTTTTATATAAAGACTATAGCGTTGATTAATTATGTATTATCTGAATAACTAAATCTAATACATTGTGTTCTTATTGTTAAAACCAAATGTCCAAGATTTCAGGACTTCTGCAACAATTTGCGTCGCACATGCCTGTGACAGCTTTCTACTCCAACGATTAGGACATCATTTTGGCTTATGAGAACATTCGGTTCAACCACATCCTCATTCTGTTTAATTTTTTATATTCATTTGCTAAATAAGATCGACCTAGACCGGTGCTCGCTGTCTTGTGGTTTGCAACGCTAGCATTGACCATCATCACGTCAGGTTTGTTTTTCTAATTGTGTTAAAAAAAATCACATGGCTCATCGTTCCAGCATTTTGCGATTGAGTGGATTAAATAGGGCACACACAACAATAATAATAATGAAATAAAAATGACAGCAATTGCGTAGATGCGGAAAACCGTTCGGTTAAATGAGTTCAAAACTCAGCACACGTGCACCGTGGGCCGCTCGACAAATGTTATGACGTTGAAGTGTATGCCAAATGAAATAGGTCGGCATTTTGAAAATCAAGAGAGAGAATTTGTACTCCAGAGAATACACATAGAAAAACAAAATCTAACGTCGCAAAAATCGTCAGGTGATTCACTAAGATAGAGAATTGGAGGGACAATAATGGGGACACGATAACAGTGAGCCCAGGAAATTCTTCTGTCGGTATATAGAATATCTGGAGAAAAAAAAGAGCAACGACTTTCCCTACATGAGGATTTTATTTTAAATTGACGCTTAGTAGTACCATTTATTTCAACTACTTTTTATTTAGGAAATCAATGAAGTGACCACGTTTATTGGGAAGGTTTTGAGAAGGTTTAGCAAATTATTTGTTTACCCGAATCTCGTCAATAATCTAAGACATGCTTGCGAATATTTTGTTTTTAAAATAACCAAATAAGAAAATGTCTGGAGGTCTGAAATTTGGAAATCTGAAAGCCCACTCAATGGTGTCTTTTTGGCATTAGGGAATTTTTAATGACAGGAACTGCAGTGTGTAGATGGGCACTATGAAATACGCCCCAAAAAAAATTAATAATTTTGAAAAAAAATTCATACAAAATTTAAGAATTTTTCATAATGAAAAAAGGCCCCAAAAAAAATTAATAATTCTCAAAAAAAAAATTCATACAAAATTGAAGAATTTTTCATTATGAAAAATTCAGTAAAAAAAAAATTGAGAATTTTTCATTATGAACAATGATCCAAAAAAAAAAAATTGAGGACTTTTTACCCAAAAAAAATTGGGCAGTTTTTCATAATTTTTGGGTAAAATTTAATTTATTGTTTTTGGGACATTTCTTATATGATTTGTCACATTTTCATATTTTTCACAGTGGACAATGAAAAATTACTCAATTTTTGTTTATTTTAGGGGAATTTTTCGTCTTTTTGGATATTATTTCATAACATAAGTCAATCATACATCGAGCGCATCCGCGAACAATTTTTTTTTATTATGTTGTTGTTTTTTTTGTGATATTTTTTATAAATTGTTTGGGGGATGTTTTCAGATTTTTTGGGAAATTTTCATTGTGGGCTTTTTGGGGGATTTTTCATTTATTTTGGGGAATTCTTCATTGTTTTGGGGACATTTTTTATAGAGCCTAAGCAGTTTGGCATGGGGCAACATCTTGTTGAAACCACCTCGATTTATCCCGTGACTCTCGTTATGGGATCCACCGTTTCCCATTTGGTGTCGGTAATAACTTCACTCGATGAATATCGAGATTTCTCAGAGACCGCTCAACAGAAGTAGGTCGACCCCACGAAAGCCACACAAGTTTCCGTCCTCTCTCCCCTTCTTTTTTTTACTTTTCATTTATGACCTATTAGTTCAGACTAGCTCGGACATCGACTGAACCAACCAACAGTCTGAATCCAGGGACAATCATCCGTACATCGTTGCATGGCCAAAAAAAAATCGTTCCTCAGTCAATGTGTTCATCTACTCTAATTTCTCTAATTTCATCTACTCTAATTAATTACAAAATTCACCACAGATTGCGTTCCAAAGTAATATCGAGGCCTTACCGCGAAAAAGAACATTTTATAGGTGAGAGTTTTTTTTTTGTGATCAATCAGAAGGGCGCCTACGATACAATTGAATTTGCTATATCTTTGTAAATATAAATTTTAAAATTTAATTTATACATATTTCGCTGTATGGGCTCGATATTACATTGGCACGCAATCCGTGGTGATTTTTTTGTTTTTAAATTAAATATTATTTTTCTCATTGGGAAAATGATCCATGGTGATGGAGACCGCCACCAAAAAATGTATGCTTAGGTCCTACCCTAAGAACCAGTCCAGGTCGTATGCAATTTCCATTACTTCCTAAACAGCTTAACGCATTTGTAATTGACAAATGTTGTCCCACTGTCCAATGTCCTTGAAACGTTTCAATGAACTCTTTCGTTCACACTGTGTTTGTTCAACTCGTTTCGTACAGCGATGCCATCCGTAATTTCCTCCTGCGGGTTTTGTGGAACACGTACATAGAAGTTAACCGCATTCTGAATGGCTGGTGCACGCAACACTTGATTATGCGGCCGGGTCTGATGCAATCAGCAGCACTTTTCACACTTAATTTCCTCTTATTCACGCCAATGATGTTGTTGCCGTGCCCGGCCAAGCCGTTGCTCCTTAATCCTCCACTGATTTAATGCTTAATTTATATGCGAGGACATTTTTGTTGTTGTTGCTGTTGTTGTTGTTTTGTATCCGTTTCCCATGGGAGTATTTATAATTGTCAACATCATTAACAACAAACAACGCTTTGCCCGACGGCAGTGGCAATGACGCAACCGCTGGTAGTGGCAAGTCGGCAACATACGATTAATAAATCTGATTAACAATTTAAATGATAACTTAATATTTATGAAACATTTCCATGTTGGTTAATTATTGAATTATAAAAAAACACAGGCAGTTTTTTTTAAATATAATTTTTTTTTTAATATTTTTTTTTTTTTAATTTCTGAGGGATTTGTTGAGTAGCAACTTGGCTTTCAGGTGAGTCACTTGGTGGGCACCCTGTGCCAACCTAAAGTGAGATCTGATGAAACAAATGTCTCCGCTTGTGAATTTTATAAGTTTAATTTATTTTACCGTTTCGAAGACATCAGGCATAAGAAATTTCTTTTTAGACATTTTTCGGTTAAGCGAAAATTTACAATAAAAAGTATTTCGGATAATTGAACTTTCTCTCATTTAAACGAACTGAGTATGTAAAGGGGTTTCCAACAAGAGGTGTTATTTTGAATCACCCGGTATTTTGGTAGCTGTCACATTTGATCAACCATGAAAATTGTCGCATCTTGGGCCCGGAAAAACAAAGAATTATTGTTGAGAAGCCTCTCCAATAGGGTGGAGTGAAATTCAAAAAAAAAAGTTAACCTCGGAAAGAGATGTAGTCTGGGGTCCTAATGAGGGGAAAAATAAAGAAAAAAAATTTAAAAAATTTTTAGGGGTCGCGCCACTCCCTCGAAATTTGGAAATTATCGCTATTTTGGCGTTGATTTTAGAAAAATCCAAAAAATTAACGACTTATCTTATTCGAAATTTAAAAGTTTGAGCTTGTTCAGTGCCCAAACAAAAGTATTTGAGGCAATAATGAGGATAATCGACTAATATTTGTAGCTTTGGTGGCGATTTCATTGTTCAGTCAATTTTCTGAAGAAGGGACGATTTGACTTATTTTACTTTTTGAAATTTTTGAACAATGAGAAAATTTTTTTTAAATTTTTTCATGACCTTATTTCATTGTTTACGCTATTGCAAACATTTATTGACATAAAACTTGTTAGGATTTTTCTAAAATCAACGCCAAAATAGCGATAATTTCCAAATTTGGAGGGAGTGGCGCGACCCCTTTTTTTTAAAATTTTTTTCTTTATTTTTCCCCTCATTAGGACCCCAGACTACATCTCTTTCCGAGGTTAACTTTTTCAAATTAAAAAAAAGCATGTTTTCACTCCACCCTACTCTCCAACGTCAACGTGTGACTGTTGGGTGCGACAAGCAAAAATGTCGCATCTGGGGCTCGGAAAACCCAAGAGTTATTGTTGAGATGTTGGATGAAAATAGTCAAATAGTCAGGTTTAATAGAATTTATTATGATGATCTCATAATAAATCATCTATTGAACCTACTACAGCATTTTCCACGTTTCCATTGGCCAAATACGTCACCTCCTCGATTATCTCTTGGTCTGTCAATACTCCTCTATTATAGTGTATGTAGTTTCAATTAAGCGATTTTTTTAAAATAAAAAGGCGAGCTCTTGTCCGAATTCGCTATGTCCTAATTTTATTCTCGGTTTCGTTTGTATTTTTTGTTCTGTCTTCCAAGAACAGCACAATCGAAATGCATGACAAGAAAATGTCGTTCTCCGGTTTTTTTTTAAATTTTTTTTTTTAGGAAATACAGTAGTCAAATCTTTGCACTTCTACTGGCATTTAAGGAGATAAATTCCATTAAACCAATTTGATAAGTAATTCCATAACTCAAAGTCTCCGTACGTCAAACTTTTCTACCGGATAATGGTGGTGCGAGTTATGGAAGTTTCACTGTACATGCACGTGTCTTGGACAAGGTCTATAAGTATGCTGGCTATGGCTACCGGTATTTATGTCCCGACCAAGGTCAATATGCTGGCCCATGACTATGGACTGAAATTGAAAAATAATCACCCATTCCCGTTGGCAACATTTTCATTAAGAGAACATCCTTTTTGCGCCAATATTTCCATTTAATTTTCTCACTAAGGCTTCAATTACACTAAGCCAATTCACGTGCCTAGCAAGGATGCGCCTTCATAGCCATTCCCTGAAAAAAAGCACAATTCACAATTCCAATATCAGCAAAACATGAAAACATCACACATATTTTGTTCTTCCACACAATCGTCCTTCATATCCAATGGTGACCTGCAGTGCTGTGCCATCATCTTCAGATGTTGTGCGTTATTCGAAAAACCTTAGAAATATGAATTACATGTTGACAGAGTCAGTCGAGGGGCATTCACGAAGTTCCAATACTTAATTGATTTCCAAATGAATTTTATATTTGTGTGTGTTCATGAGTTCGAAACCATTAGAGTTCTTCGTTTTGCTGGCAACTGTTACGGGATAAGTCAACAAAAGTCAACAGGTGAACAACACTCAAGCACGTACCGCTGAACTCGTACTCGTACTCGTGTGTTGTACTTTGAATGGTTGTGTTTTTTTTTTATTTTTCATTCATGAAAATGTACACGAGTTTTTAGAAGTTCATGCTAGTTTATTAAACATGTGAAATATGATGACATCGACATCGAGTGGAGGCACAACCCGAAGAAACTCATGTTCTGAGGCAAATGGAAAATCCCTCCGCATGGATTAAGAGATAGAAATCATTATGTGTGGGTGATATGGAAATCTTTGGGGGGTGGGAAAACAGTGAGATTTTTCAATTATTTTTATAAGGCAAATGAGAAATGATTCGTCGAGAAGCCAAAGCATTCTCAGAGAGCGATAATTTGGTGGGGATTTTGAGCGATGGCTTCATTTCTTTGAAAAGGAGCTGTAAACACAGAGACATGATAAAAACAACTTTGCAGAGTGTCTTGGACAACCTAAGATGCGCTACAACATGGTCAGTCGAGGCAGCCACATAAATGAATTCGTGTTACACAAATAATGGAAACGCCCAGACCGTATTTTCTGTCCAGTCTGTGTGGCGTTTAGTTTTCGATATATCGAATATTGGGTCATTAGATCTTAAATGGAAAAACTATATTTTTTCCCCTGAATTTTTAAAAACAAAACATTTTTAGTCCAAAATCATTATTGTATTGCACAGGGTTTTCTAACAAACGGTGCTATTTTGGTATTCAAAGAAAAATAACATTTTTTGAGATAAATGCTCGGATGTTTATTTCATAACAAAGAGGAAGGTAGGCCGTTAATAATGAAAAACAACATCAGCCAAATGGCCACCACGAACACGCCTACAGGACCATAAACAAGCGGCAAAGTGGCTGCCCTATGTCCTCGCTTGTAGGGTTTTTGTCCCATCCTGGTGTTGTTTAGTACCAAAGTACGCAAGATGATTTACTACTCGGGTTCGGTTACGAACTCGGGTTCTTCTGTGTGATAGTCGCACACACTAGCTACCATATCACGTTGTGGGTTCGATTCCCACCACAGGCTTTGGTCTGTCGTTGCACAAATCTAGCCATATGGTCTGTGTAACCCGGGTTTACCCTTGGACCCATAAATTACAGGGTCCTCCAAATAACTTTTTTTTTTTGAAAATTCTTTACAAAAAAATTTCTCAAATTTCTTTTTCTATTTGAAAGTACAATCCTTCCGGTTAATAATGGGAAATAATTTCATTCAAATGACTGCCTCGGCTGGCCATGCTGTAGCCCAACGACATCAGCTGACAAGGCGAACTTCAAAAACAGGGCGCAAAACATTGAGTGTAGCTTCGGCTGTGAGGCACGTAGCGCCGTCCGGTTGCCAATATCCTCCTCGTAAATTTTTGTAAACAAAAATTCGTTCAACATGGCCCGATAACGAATATAACAAAAACGAAATAAGCACTAGTTGCAAAAAAAAAAGTTAGATTGCGTACCCTTCAGAATATAAATTTACACACACACACAACAGATAGACTACCGAAAAGACGACAAAAAAAATTAACTAAAAAAATATTCGGAATTTTTTTATTATTATTTTTTTGAAATTGATATACAAATATTAATTAAAAAAAAATAAGAAAAAAAATTCCGAACATTTTTTTTATTATTATTTTTTTGAAATTGGTTTACAAATATTAATTTAAAAGAAAAAAAAATTTAAGAAAAAAATTTCGAATATTTTTTTTTTAGTTAATTTTTTTGTCATCTTTTCGGCAGTGTATCCGTCTCTACTTGTGTGTGTGTGTGTGTTTCAATTATTCGATTTTCTAAAATTACACGTTCTACATTGTTTTGCCATTAAATCAATTGATTTATTAATGAAAACAAACAATTAACTTCCTAAACTACGAATATGTCGGCGATCAATTGTCATTTGGACAAAACTTCACGGAGAGTGAGAGGGGGAGGAAGAGAGCAGCAGATGTGCGATTAATTTGACAAACTATCAATTAAATATGTTAAATACGTTCACTATTAAAACAAACAAAAAACAAAAAAGACAAAGGTAGGAAATAACACAGGTCTGCGAAATTTATTGAGGGATTAGACAAACACACACAAATTATGTTAAAGATTCAATTATGTGGCCGCTGTCAGTGGATGTCGTTTTTTTTTATTAAGAGAAATTAAGAGATTCGGAATTTGGAATTTTTTGGAATTTGGAAGAATAATAAAATTTTGAAATTTGCTATTTTTTTGTTTTTAGTTCTTGGCAAAATTCGACTAACTTTCTTTGACCCTTTGTGTTGCCCAAATGCATGAACAGCATTATGGTGGTATTAGTGAAAATTTGTCATCAAGTTTTTAACAAAAATGTGCATGCATTAAAAGTCTTGCAGATATGTGTAATAGCATAGAACCGGCTTTGACTTTATGTCACTTGTTTTCTTTGACTACTTAAGTGGCTACACCGCAAATGGCTTTGATATCTGTTAAAAAAATTTCTAAAGCTTTTTTCAATTAATCCCAATTTCTATTAATGCATTAATAGAACCATCAGCTAAGAGGACAGCGTCATTACTCATTCACATTCTGTTTGAATGGGAGCCAGAGAGAAAGACATTCAATCCGATTAATCAATCAAATAAACATTTAATTTTATTTCTTCCATAATGTCATAATTTCTCGCTTTTCTCAAGATCTTGATAATGCGGACTTATTGTCTGACCCATTAATCATAACACACACACACACACGATTCTCTATGAGGCTGACCGTCTTAGCCAAAGTCTTCTAAAATGGTGACTTTCAAAAGTGTTGCTGTTGCGGTGGGGCGCCTTCGGTCGATTTAAATTTAAAATGTTGATGTTAACAATCTCTCTTGCGCTCTATAATTTAACCTTGAATGGATAATGAAGCAGCCAGTTAGTGACTTGGCCAGCCAACACTACTAAATCAAAGAAATATCTTTGAGAAACCAAAAAAGAAAAAAAAAAACTACAAAACAATGAAATTTGCATTTATCGGGTGACAAATATCTTAAATACATTTGATCACATTTCCGACACACACAAAAACATCAATCGTGAAAACAATATCAGATGTAGACCTACCAGACTACAATGATTGATATCTACAGGCGCAGGGGTGCTACGCCTGGGAAGTGATCATTTTTATTTAATCTGACTAAATGTAACAGTGTGGTGTGTGCGACTATCACACAGAGGAACCCGAGTTCGAAACCGGGTAAGACCATCAAACATTTTTTCAGCGGCTGTTTCCACCTCGTAAATGTTGGCGACTTTACGAGTAAGAGAGGAATCTCCAAGCCGTGTAAAACTTCTCTAGAAAAGCACTAGCCGTACAGTAGGTTCTGGTCAGTGAGTATTGTACTAGTAAGTTGTAATGCGCCTATGGCGCCCGTTAATTTGCTTGAGAAAGTATTTGTTACTTAATTTTAAAAATTTTGTAAAAAATATTTTGAGAAAACTATTTTGTAAAAAAAAATTTCGAAAAAAATAAAATTTGTGGAAAAAAAATTCTTGCTGAAAAAAAAAAATTTTGTTGAAAAAAAAATTTTTGTTGAAAAAAAAAAAAGTTGTTAAAAAAAAAATTTTTGTGGAAAAAAAAAATTTTGTTGAAAAAAAAATTTTTGTTGAAAAAAAATTTTTGCTGAAAAAAAAAATTTTGTTGAAAAAAAAAAATTTGGTGGAAAAAAAAAATTTTGTTGAAAAAAAAGAATTTTGTGGAAAAAAAAAATTTCTCGAAAAAAAAAATTTGTAAAAAAAAAATTTGTAAAAAAAAAATTTTTGTAAAAAAAAAATTTGTAAAAAAAAAATGTTGGTAAAAAAAAAATTTGGGGAAAACACAATTTCTGTACAAAAAAAATATTATTTTTTTATTATTATTATTTATAGAATTATTATAGAAAGCCTATTTAAATTCCACGTACTGCGTGACAGAGTCAGTGAATCAGGGAATCAGTGTCGAGGGTAAATATATATTATAAGATACAGTTCACTGATTCGAGAGAAGTTCCCCGTCTATTCCCCCGTCATGGAATGTTAAGGGAAAAAAGTAAGTAAATGTAACAGTTGAATTCGAAAAATCACATTTTCAATATTTATGTAATCTTGTGTCTCCACATGATGCATAACTTTAAACTTTCCGCATATTTAATTTATGTTCAGAAAACGTGATCAATGTTATGTTGTGTGCTAATGTCAACGCCAAAGTGTTGGCCCTCGAGAAAATATGAAATTTTATGACACAATGAGAATTGAAAAAAAACGGAGAAACATTTAAATCGTGATTGAAAAAGGCGGGCAGAAGGTGCGTATTGGTAAAAGGAAATTTTAGAAATACGGCGGGGAAGTATAGCCAAGAGAAACATATGAATAAGAAAAAAAAACTCAGTAACAAAAAGTGTTCATAAATTGTCGCTAACAATCTTGAAATCAAATAATTAAATATTTTATATGCAAACTCTAACTGGCAATACCACTCTGAGTATGTTTTCCTTAATTGTGTTTAATTTCGTAACAAAAATATTTGTGCATAACTGGTGCAAAAAAAGTTTGCAAGGATTTTCCAGTATTTCCGTTTGGCCGAGAAGAGGGATAATATTTGTTATGAAATATTTTATGGGACGGTCATGGGTTAAAACAAATTAAATTCGATCATCACACAGCTAATGGGAAAACAATACAAACCATTTTAAAATGTTTTCCCTCGAAAAATATTTTAGTCAAAACCATAATAACTGAGCAATTTATACACGGAAAATTGTGATATCCCCGATCCTGGAAGATTGTCAGATTTTTGTCGGAATAATTTCACTTTTTAGAAAATAAACGTATTTTTGGACCGCCCTCAAATTTTTTTTTCTTTTTTTTTTAAGGCCAACACTCAGCGGGTGCCCCCTATAAATGCAATGCATTGTGTTAGCGGAAGGAAATTAGGGTATCGGCAGGAGGAAAGAGGGTGTAGTGTTTGTTGACATTTGTTATGAATTTCAGACTGGTCACAACTGGCAGGAACACATTTGCTGGAAGATTATTCCACATACGAACGGTTCGGCTAAAGAACGAATTTTCTCTATAGTGCGTCGTCCGGTCAACCGGCCATTTCACAATGAACGGCTGAGAGACCCTGGATAGCCGTGTATTCCGACTAAATGTTCTAACTTCAAGGACCAAACATCATAAACATGAAATACTCAGACGAATTCGGTTAAGCGAAAATAAAAAAAGTCAATAATTTTTTACAATCAAGGGGACTTTGGACATTTGAAACTTCTTCATAATATCATAGTAATTTCTATTGAATCTACTACGGCATTTTCTGTTTGTCTAGTTTTCTACCGTTTTGTGATCTATTGTTTTACTTCTTAGATTTGAAATATTTCATATTTTTCGTCAACTATATGCTTAAGTCAGAGACGCTACGTTTATGTGATATCTGTTTTATAAAAAGTGTATTTTAGATTTCGATTCATGTGGAAATTTTCTTTTATGTTTTTCCTTTTTATAAGATGCGTCTTTCACTCTTTCTCGCAACTCATGGGGACCACAGGAACATGTTTCGACATCATTTGTCAAACCGAATAAACGATGATGTTCTGTATTTGGTGTGATCAGATTGGTGTCATATATTCCAAAAAACAACGGAATGAAATTAGGCCCCAGGAAAATCCATCCCAAAATGTAAATGAAATTTGGCGCCAAAAATGCACCAAATGCAAAAATTCCCCAAAACTAAAACGACAAATGCCCAAATGGAGAATTCTCCAAAATAATTTAAAAACAAAATACTCCAAATTCAAATGCCCCAATTTTGTATGTGATTTTATGTTGGACAATCTTCCGCCATATAACGGGTGGCGCAAAAGTAATCCTCCTATCAGAAAATGCTATAAATTTTGCGATTGGCCCCTAATGTCAGTGGCAACTCTGGCGGCGGCCATTTACATGACATCATATTCTCGACTTGATGTAAAAAAAAATTAAAAGACCAAATAAAAAAAAACCACAAGAAGAATCAAAGTTTTTCATTTTTTTTTTTAATTACAGCCAAAAAACATCGGAAGTTTACTTTTGCGCCACCTGTTATTTGGCTCTGTGAAAAATGCCCCTCCAAAAAAATGAAAAATTCCCCAAATTTTCCAAATTTCGCAATTTTTCATTATGAAAAATTTTTTATGGAAATAAAAACTTTCCCAATTTTTTTTTTCATTCTAGGATTTTTTGTGGATATTTTCATAACAATTTTTTTATAATGTGAAAAATTTTGTGAAAAATTCTCAAAAAAATTGGGGAGTTTTTAATAATTTTTCATTGTTCTCCAAAAATTAAAATTTGGGAATTTTTCGTTTATTTTTTTTGGGATATTTTCATAACAGAAGTCAATCATAATAATTTTTTTTATAATGTGAACAATTTTGTGGAAAATTCACCAAAAAAAATTGGAGAGTTTTTAATAATTTTTCATTTTTCTACAAAAATTAAAATTTGGGAATTTTTTGTTTTTTTTTTTTTGGACATTTTCATAACAGAAGTCAATCATGATATTTTTTTTAATAATGTGAAAAATTTTGTGGAAAATTCTCCAAAAAAATTGGGGAGTTTTTAATAATTTTTAATTTTTCTACAAAAATTAATTTTTTTTTTTTGGGACATTTTCATAACAGAAGTCAATCGTAATAATTTTGGATTTTTTTTTAAGTATTTTTCATAATATTTGGGGGATTTTGCATTGGGTAATTTTTCATAAATTGTTTGGGGGATTTTTCAGAATTTTTGGGTACATTTTCATATTGGGCTTTTGGGGGATTTTTCAATAATTTGGGGGGAATAATTTTTCAATAATTTTTAGTCAATTTTAATTTGGGCCATTTTTCATAGAGCCCTTATTTTTACTGGGGCTTAAGGAATTAGATCCCCCCCTTTAGTTTTTTGTCTTTTTTACCTAGGAATTGCGATATAATTGAAAACAAGCTCTAAATTGAAAACAGTTTCCAATTTTGCAAAGGGAACAACATTAGGGCCGATTTGTCTGCTTTGGGGTGGTATTTGTCTGCTTTAATACCTTTAATTAACATTAAGGAAATAAAGCTCCACTGAAAAGTTTTGGGGCCTATTTGCAATTTATGTTCTTAGCATATTTGAATTAAACGCCAAATTTGGAGCCTAATTTCATTGAAGAAAATATCCGAAGTTCAACTTTTTTGATGAAAAAAAAATGTATCATAAATTACTTACCCCCGTATTTATGAAAATTTAATAAACCTGTATTTAGAAAAAAGTATGAAAATATAAAAACAATTTTCACACATTTTTCTTAATAAAGGATTTTTAAATTTTTATGAATACAGAGGTTATTATTTAATTTCAGTATATTCCCATGACTAAATAGCCCATCAAAAAACACAACTCGTTTATGTTTTTTGAAGAAATATTATTTTTTTTTTTTTTGGTTGCCTTTCATACTTTCTCCCTGGACCACATTAGGGTGTCACATAGTCGGTGTTTTTTTACGTTCGTTATAATTTGTATCCAGTCAAGTTATTGCATTAATGGTGGCAGGGGAAAAGTAAACGTTTGCTAAATTGATTGGGGGGAATATTTTGCATACATTTATGGCAACTGCGATTGTAAACACCCAGCGCTGAGGTCATTGACGCCTCAACAATAGTTTATGGGCAACATCCGCACACACACACACACACACCTATTTTTGAATGGAACAGTAATGCAACTTAGCCACCAAATGGTTATGGCCTACAAAAAATCGCTTTGTGGTCAGTGATCGATTGTCAAAATTAAATATTTTTGAAGACACTGGCAAAAACCGTGCAGAAGGGTCATCGGGTGTTGATATTTCCCATGTTTTAATAGCACTACTCAACAAAATGAAAAAAATTTCATGTACTCCGGATGCGATAATTTTTTCTGTGTAGATAACCTTGACATGAGCTCGAAAAACGCAATAAAAAATTTTTTTTTCGTTTGGTTTTTGTTTTATTTTTTTTTTTTAAATTTTAAAAAAAATTTTTTGGTTAATTTGTTTCGTCCGGCATAACTCGGGAACCACTAGCCCGATTTAATTGAATTAAATTTTAAAAAATTTAAAATTACAATTCCCTTAATCTGTTCATATATTGTTTTCCTATACAAGCAACAGTTTCCAAGTTAAAAATGAATATATAAAGGAAAAAACTTATTTTTTGCCTAAAGATTTAAATTTTTAAAAAATATGTCAAATCTTATTACTTTTACGTAAAGTCACATAACCTATGAGCAAAATGAGACAAAGATCATGAAAATCGATCGCTTTTATTCGCAATTGAGTAGAGGTATGAATTTCAAAAATCAAAAAAAGTCATATATTTTTGTCACCCAACAAATTTTAATTTTTTTTGTAATAAAAAAGAAAAAACCTTACCATAGACAAAGTTGTGCATATGTCGAGCAAATTTTTGAAATTCATAACTTTACTCAATTGCGAATAAAAGCGAAACGCGTGCATCGATTTTCATGATCTTTGTCTCATTTTGCTCATAGGTTATGTGACTTTACGTAAAAGTAATAAGATTTGACATTTTTTTTCATTTTGGATTTTTTATGGATTTTTTAAAAAAAAAAAATTTAAATCTTTAGGCAAAAAATAAGTTTTTTCCTTTATATATTCATTTTTAACTTGGAAACTGTTGCTTGTATAGGAAAACAATATATGAACAGATTAAGGGAATTTTAAATTTTTTAAAATTTAATTCAATTAAATCGGGCTAGTGGTTCCCGAGTTATGCCGGACGAAACAAATTAACCAAAAAAAATTTTTTAAAATTTAAAAAAAAAAAATAAAACAAAAACCAAACGAAAAAAAAATTTTTTATTGCGTTTTTCGAGCTCATGTCAAGGTTATCTACACAGAAAAAATTATCGCATCCCGAGTACATTTTGACTGTTGACTAGTGTAGTCAAAGCGGTAATGAGAGACTCCATGAACTTGGAACATGGAGACAGGTCACAATGCTACATGTTCTTTTGAATGGGCATAAGGAGCCGATGCTCGAAGGATAGAACATGAATTTGAGAATGTCACAACTGGCAGGAAGCACACGTGCTCGAAGATTATTTCAAATACAAACAGTTTGGCTGAAGAACGAATTTTTCTGTATAGTGTGTTGTCCGATCAAATGGTCATTTGACAATGAACGAATGAGAGACCCTGGATAGCAGCGTGCCCTCCGGCTAAATGTTCTAACATCAGGGACCAGACGACGAATATCTTAGGAGCAGATACTGTTAAAATATCGATAGAATAGCGATATACATTCCACATTCCGGCGCTGCTGTAGGGAGTCAATAGAGTTGCATACCCTACTGCTCCCCCCGCTCTCCTCTGCCCAAGGCCCAGAAACTGCAAAGATGTCATTGGAGCTCCTGCCCATGTATGAGAGTTGTATTCCATTTTTGAAAAAATGTATGTGGTGTAAATATTGACGAAATCCGATGGGGTGAAGTACATGGTTTTCCAACAAGAGGTGTTATTTTGGTATTCAAAGAACTTCCATAGCTCAAAGTCACCGTAAGTCGAACTTAGTGCTGCGAGTTATGCAAGTTTGATTGTAGTTTTTTTTTTGCAATTTTATTTTAAAACCGTTTCACCGCTTCACCTAACTTGTAAACTTCCGAACGACATCAAATAATTTAAATCTACAAATTATTCAAATGAAAGTCTTTGTCATGTCATCCTTCCCCCCCGCCCAAATCGCACATACTCTGCCCGCAGAGTTGTTGTGTAATCTTTGGCGTTAACTTCTTCTCCCTGGGGGTTTTTGTTTTTGGTAATTTAAGCACGCATTTCTTGTACTTGCGATTTGTCGTCTAAAGACTATATAACGATTCGACAGTTATGGCAAAAAGTGCATTTCAAGTTGAAGAGTTCATCGGTAATCACGAAACGGGCAACCAATTAAGGAAAAGAAAAAAAACAAACAAAACCAACATGACAAGCTCTGTAAGTCTGGTTAGTATGGAAAGTTTAAATGTAATCCGAGTTTGATTTCTCCTTAGACTTTTATAGCGATTGTCTTGATGGCGGTGGCAGCCTCGGCACATTCTGGCTTTTTGGGTTACAGTTCGGGCTACTCGGGGCCTCTATCCGCTCACTTTGCTGCTCCTGCTCCAGTCGCCTTTGCCGCTTCAGCCCCGGTTCACTTTGCCGCCACATCACCTTTCAGCGTCAATAGTTATGCCGCCACGTCCCATCACACATATGCCGCCTCTGCTCCTCATGCTGCGTTTGTTAATTATAATTCCGGCTTTCAACCCTTCAGAGGATATGCGGCGGGGCCCAGCATTTCCAAGTTTGCGGCATCTGGTCATGCTCCAGCGCTCTATGGCGGTCCCTTACCCTATGACCTGTCGTCGCTGGACTATAGTGGTTGGGATGCTCCCAATGCGGTGGTGAAATTTGCTGCGCCAGCTCAGTCATACGATGGGGGCTGGGATGCTGCCGCCAATGCCGTGGTGAAATTTGCTGCACCAGTAGCACCGTTCAATGGCGGTTGGCGGTCTCCCAAGACGGTGGTGAAATTCGGACCGCCGACCACAACAACAACAACGACCACTTATGCGGCGGCAGGAGTGCTGGGAGGAGCAGCGCCCCAGGCCTACGCCACGCCTTTCGCCGGTCCAGTGGGATGGTAAGGCAAACATTTCGCCACTAATTTATTCATTTATGATTTGTTTGTCTTGTTATCATTTACATTTATAAATAAAAAAAAATACTTGGTCTATTAATCATCTTGGATGGCTTTGAAATTGATTTTGTTTGTCATCCATTAAAGGAACGCTCACCCATTAAATGCCACATATTTTAACATCTTTTCATATTCTGTCATCATCGATTCGACGGCATTGTCATCGGAGTGACCCCCCTCCCCTGCGCCAGCATCCGTCCGGTGTGGACTTTTTAAATTTGGATTTTACATTTTTCAATCGCCTCAACTGGTTATTGCGGCCGTGTCATTGATGTCGACGTTGCGCTTTGACATCGCGTATCGTTGAACGTCGCGCTTTGGGCAGCCAATCCAAGTGTGTGTGATAAAAATTCTCCTCAGACGAAATTCAAAAATTATTGCTTTGTCATGTAAATGCGTGTAAGTCGTTCGTTGCACGACCGAGTTTTGTGTGTGTGTTTTTTTTTCTAAGTTAAAACGTTTGTGGCGCAGTATTAATTGAGTGGTTTATGCCTGACAAGCATTTAATACTGTTAAGAGGTGGTGGCTTTGATTTGTAAAATCAAAACACTTAGAGAAATTTTGTTGGAATATATGAATATTAAATGTAAATATTTTCCCCAGCAACCCAAACTGGGGGAATCTCTATTCAATGGGCTCTGTCATTTGTATGTCCTCTGATTGTAGCCGTCTCTGAGGAGCACTGCGTTGGGCGCCATTACCGTGGTTTTGAGAAGCAAATGCCAATAGTTTTGCGAAATATACGACTTTCATTGACAACTTTGTCATTTTCTGCGAGAAACTAGAATTTTAAATTTTTGAGAAGGTACGTCAATGAACTTGTAAATTGTCCAGTCTGGATATTAATATTTTCGTTATAACTCGGTGATCTTTATAGCAACTGACCTAAAAGGGCCAACTTTTAAATTGAAAATGACAAAAGAAAATTTAAAAAAATTTACAACTGATTTATTTTAAATGTTCGCCTTTGGTCTATTTGAATCTAGTTGACAATTTCAGAGTTATTAATAAAGTAAAACTGTTAAATTTTTTTTGTATTTTTTTTTTTGTCCTTGAAACGATTAATTTGACAGCATTCGATTCCAAAGACGACGATTTAAAACCAAACTAACAATCCAAATTTTCCTCTGACAATCTCAACAAAAGAATTGATTTTCTTAAAAAAATAAACAGTTTTGTTTCTGTTAGTCGAGTTATTTTGAAAGCATTCGATTCCAAAGACGACGAATTAAAACCAAACTAACAATCAAAATTTTCCGCTGACAATCTCAACAAAGAATTGATTTTCTTAAACAAAAAAACAGTTTTGTTTCTGTTAGTCGAGTTTGAGATCATTGATTATTAAAATTTTTTTTTTTTTTTGCGAAAACTGAAATGTTTGAAAAGGCTTCAAGCAATGTGTTTCCAGATTCTTATTTCTTACCCACTGCAAAAAAACGCAAGACATGTTTTTATCCTTTTTTTTCTTAGTATTTTTATTTTTTTTCTCCGTGTACTATTTGGTCCATTCCAATCTAAACTATACATTTTATCAGTATTGCCTTAGGCTTTACAAACAGTGGTTGATGTGAAAATAGTTTTTTTTTTCTTTTTGTTGCACCCAAATTTTCTGAAATATCCGTGACAAATAACCATATTGTGCTCAGGCATACGATTAGAATTGTCCGCATCACAAACATGAAGACACATTCGGCCCACCTTCCAAGCGTCTGTGCGAAAAAGCTTCAGTTAGTTGTGTATTCCATAACATTCAAATCGATCTGGACAGTTAGAAAGGCCAGCTGAATTTTCAACCGTTTTTCGAATTTCCTCACTGAGTTTGGTTATGATTTTTCGATAAAACTCCCCTTCGAAACTGTTAAATACGACATTTAGAATGCTGGTTATTTTCGGCCAACACAAATAATGTCATAAAGTCATCAACAATTTAAATTGACCTTGTACGCAAAATTGAACACCTCAAAGGTGGCAAATACAAAGCAGATATTCAAAATAGCCCGTCAAGCTATTTTAACACATGCGTATGCCAACGTTTGCTGTTTGACTTAAAGATAATTCAATCAAAAAAAAAAAAATGTATATTCCATATGTCACATACAGAGGTTGGCAAAAACCACAAAAAGAAGGAAACAAACGGCCACAACTAAAGGGAACAGAAATAAAATCCATAAAACTGTCAAAACAAAACAAACAAACAAAAGACAAGGCATTTGCGAATTCCTAAACAGAGCAGATCTTTAGATCAATTTTTAAATAACTTTTTATGACAATTTTCCAAAAATCCCAACAAAAATACAGAATTTAATTTAAAATTCTTAAACTATAATGTGGAATGAAACGATTTAGATTATTGGAGGGGGGAAAGAGGGAGTAGTGTTTGTTGACGTTGGCCTGGAATTTGATAATGTCATAGCAGGCAGGAAAAACACCGCACGCTGAAAAATACGTCTTTTTTTAATGTTCACCCACAAGTTAAACGCATGTTTGGTCTTTGTAGGAAGTAAAGCTTATTTCCATCTACACAAAGCTAATTTGGATGTAAATATAACTCGTTTGCTATTAGTATTACATATTTGTGTATAAGCAATAGCGTGTTTGGGAAAGACAGACAACGAACTTATTAAATTCAACAAAGTACAACATTTGGGTGCGAATAAGTGTGTATTTGCAACTGTTTTTGTAGTTTTTGTTTCGGCATTTACGCTCTTTAAAATAAAAGCAATACCGATAGAATGAGATGGATTGTTATATAGAAACTAGTAAGTTGTAATGGCGCCAGTTGAAATATGGAAATTTTGTTGAAAAAAAAAATTTTTTTGGAAAAAAAAAAATGTTGTTGAAAAATAAAAATTTTGTTGAAAAAAAAAAAAATTTTGTAGAAAAAAAAAAATTTTGTAAAAAAAAAAAATTTGTTGAAAAAAAAAATTTGTTGGAAAAAAAATTTTTTCTTTAAAAAAAAAATTTTTGTGGAAAAAAAAAAATTTGTTGAAAAAAAAATTTTTGTGGAAAAAAAAAATTTGGAAAAAAGAATTTCGTAAAAAAAAATTTTGTAAAAAAAAAATTTGGAAAAAAAATTTAGGAAAAAAAAATTTTGGAAAAAAAAGTTTGGGGAAAACACAATTTCTGTAAAAAAATTTTTTTTTTTTTTTTATTATTATTATTTATAGAAAATTATAGAATGCCTATTTAAATTCCAACGTACTGCGTGACAGAGTCAGTGAATCAGTGTCGAGGGTAAATATATATTAAGATCCAGAAGTGCAAACAAAATAAAAAGTGTCACAAAACTGCAAATTTGATAGTTATCACCTTCAAACAAGTTAATGTTTGTGGTGTGGAAAAATATGTATATGTTTGATGCGAACTTGTTTGCTGAAATTTTTTAAAATGGCAATTTTTTTTTTTCAGCATGTGAAATGTGGATATTTTCCACATTCCTCCCACTGTATGAGCGGAATATTGAAATATGAAATCAATTCCATTTACTTAATTAAACTTTTAAAGTCTTAATCGATCATAAACAACAGAGCCAGTAACACACAAGCAACCAATAGTTGGTCCAGTGGCAAAAAAAAAGCAACTGTTGCCCAGATAATGTTTTTATCTCCCCGGCCAAATAATGTTTTCGTCAAATAAGAAACTTCAATCAAAACTGGTTATTAAAACCAAATATTGACGATTGGCCACAACAACATCAAGCAAAAGACAAAAAATTTAATTTAAAATTCTTAAATTATAATGCAGAGCGAAACTATTGACACTTCAGACTGTGGGTATATGTGTTTTTTTTTCACAAGATTCATATCTCTGACGTTTTAGCCAACTTTTTACACTACCATTTTTGTTTGCTTAATTAAATTTGTTTGTTGATTTATTAGTGATTCATTAACAGCGATAACAGTTCCAGCATCGGAAACATTTATGAAATGAGGGCCAGACAGAGTGCGTCGGCCGACGGTCTAATGAAATTGTAAAGTTTCAACAATTACCGGAATACCGGCTTGGCCATAAATGCAAAACATGAGGGCGTGGGTATTAAACTCGTGCATTTAATAGTTTTCTGAGCTCATGACAGCATCTGTTTCTGTGAGGAATTATAACTATTATAAATTAATGATATGTTGTTCGCTAGATAAATCGCCATTAGCTTTGAAACGTGATAAATAGTTTGGAAATATGACAAATGGATTCTCAATAATTCTGAAAAACCCCTAAATGACAACTAACTGGAATAGTGTTAGAGTAGACCAGATTGTTAGTTTAGATTCGGTTAGCAACTAGTCCGACGGTTAAAGAGATTGTTTGGCACGGACACTGTCCCATCAGGATATGCTCAAGATCAGCGATATCCATGAGGTAATAACGGAATCATACACGAATCGTAAATTCGTCTAAAATTAAATGCCAGGGGTGGGGAACCAACATGTCGCTTTTGGATTAAGTGCCATATGCGCCACTTGAAAAAGTGGTTGTGTCGTATGCCAATTACGGTAAACATTGAAACATTGAAACGGAATCTTTCTTGATTTGTATGTGTAAGGAAGCCGAGATGAAATACATGGGTGTCTACTTAAATGTATTGGTCCATCACCGCGTAGAGAAATAGAAATGTGGAGATTCCAGAAGGTCACTGCACTAAATTATGAATAAAATCAAAAATACTTCCTCGACTTTAATGATCTATAACTCAGTTTAATTGTAAGATATGAGACTTTATGGCAACACAACTGAAAATGGTCACTTTTTTTTGTCATTTTCAAATTATTATGATTTTTTTTTGCAAGCCACATATGTGTTAGCTTTGGGCGCCATTTTACACTTTACAAAGACACTTTTAAATCGAAAAAATGGTCCACTTTCAATAGTTTATTATGAAGCCACATGAGTTATTTACCATTAAAATCTTTGGAGTTCTTCGTTCCATTTTTTTTTTTTACAAATTATTGTCTCCCAAAAAAATATTTTGTTGTTGTGTGATTTATAAAAAAAAATCAATATGTTGGATTTGTACGGGAGATTAGAGAAGGCCACTTCACTCAATTGTTAATAAATTCTAAAATACTTCATCTACTTTAATGATCTTTTATCTCATTTTAATTTTACACTTTACAAAGACACTTTTAAATCGAAAAAATTGTCCACTTTCAATAGTTTATTATGAAGCCACAAGGAGTTATTTACCATTAAAATCTTTGGAGTTCTTCCTTCGATTTTTTTTTTTTTTACAAATTATTGTCTCCCAAAAAAATATTTTGTTGTTGTGTGATTTATAAAAAAAAATCGATATGTTAGATTTGTACGGGAGATTGCAGAAGGCCACTTCACTAAATTGTTAATAAATTCTAAAATACTTCATCTACTTTAATGATCTTTTATCTCATTTTAATTGTATGTTAGGAAACTACTGAAAATGGTCACTGTATTTCCATTAACGATTTATTATGGAGGTTTTTACGCCACATATATATTAGCGTTGGGCGCCATTTTACTCTTTACAAAGACACTTTTAAAACGAAAACATTTTCCACTTTCAGTGGTTTATTATAAAGTCAGCGTTCAAACTTTATGATAAAAAAGAAATATCATGAAAAAAAAATATTTTATATGTGTTTTATTTACGTTTACTTTTGAAAACGCAAAATGGATAACCCTTATATTTTTCCATACCACAAACATTAACTTATTTGCAGGTTATAAATAACAAAATATATATGGTAGACGCAAAAAAAATTACGAAAACATCTGCAAATACACACTTATTCGCACTCAAATGATGTACTTTGTTGAATGTAATAAGTTCGTTGTCTGTTGTTTCCAAAACACACTTGCTTACACACAAATATGTAATACTAGTAGCAAATGAATTATATTTACATCCAAAATCCTGTTTTTATAAAACGATTGGGTCTTTCGTTTCGTTAAAATAACGAACAAAAATTCTGTTTAGTCAGTTTGGGTTTTTGCAACACGAAAGTCTCTGTTAAAATTCTAATTGAAATTTTTTTCTTATGTATTTTTGTGTCTTTTTGTCTACTTGGATTCGTTGGAGTTATGGAAACACAATTCGGTTGCGGCTACAGACGTTTCTGTTCGTCTCAGACGTATACGTTTTCTAAAAACAGGCTGTTAACCTTTACTTTTTTTTTTTTTTTTTTTTTTTTTTTTAAATTCAGTTTTATTGTGTATGGTATTAATGTGAGTAAGAACACAATAAGAGATTTTGGAGTTGCCTCCTACTGGATCCAAATACTTTCCGCAATCAATAAAAGGGATGTGAGTCATTGGATTTGTCTTTTAGGCAAGAATCCAAAATCAGCGTCTTTCCAAATCTATTAACCATTCTTTGTGGACCCATTAAGGTAGTGTTAACACTGTTATTTATGTATTATGAAATAATATAAATTTACTTGGATATTGACCTCTTTAAACTAACATGGTCTTAATCGTTTTGTTATGACTTCTTTCATTCTCAAGTAAGGGGATTTTTTCGAGCTCCACTTAAGCCAATAACAATATGACACATTTAAAAGAAACAAATGAAATGGTGGATTATATTTCAAAACCAAAAATATGGCAAATTTTATGATCCCTGCCAAATTAAGTCTTTTAAGAATACAGAGAGCAAATTTGAATATGAGTCATTCACCATGCCGATGAGTCATATTCAAACTTCAATCTGAACGATAGTGTCAAAAGAATGAAAGATTACACCGTGTTACGCACATTCTGTCCTATGAACCAAATTTACTTTTTCGGAAAGAGGGGAAAAAATAAAAATACACGTGTATCGGCGATTTTCATGTACACGTCAGAATTTATTTTTTTTAAGTTTGAAGTATAAAGCTCGTAGTGGCCTGTGTGAAAGCCTTTGGACCAATTTTTAACCCTTTTTCAGTGATCCAATCGAGCTGATTTTTGGCAGGCAGACTCGTGGAAATGTCTGTACCACGTCAAATTTTTTAAAAAAAAATTTTATCAACTGCAGCTTAGGGGACATTTCTTTATTAATCAAGAGCGACGAGGTTCATTTTTATCTGAAAGGAGAGAGGTAATTTCAATTTGGCTATTCCCAATCGATCGGCATATTTCAGTCGCGAAGAATCTTTTAATCCACTCAAAGTGAGCTACACAGGCCGGAGGTATCACCGGGCTTTATTCTGTCGACAATTGAGTTAGAAGTCATGTTGACAAAGTGAATCCACCCTAATCCCCGGGAGACCATCTCTAACAAACTACTCTCGTCCTATGAAGTTGTTCATTAAAGCGAAATGCTGAGCTCGTGCAGTCATTGTCTGGTTATACCCATCATACCTTTGTCGATCACCCTTTTCGTTGGCGGCATTTCAATGGTATGCATACATTTATTTATTTTTCCACATAAATAATTCAAATAACTTGGCTTATAGTTATTACTTTTTTTCGGTTTTCTGTCTACTGTATCTATAATTGGTTCACAAGTGTCTTTGCCTTTGTTTTGCGCCTTTTTTTTTGGTTGAATTTTTTGAAAGTCTGCTTATGTTTAGACAACAGATGAGTTGTTAATTTCCGCCTATGCTCTCGGCTTCTTCTTCCTCGTGATTCTCACCTTTTGAGAACTCTTAAGTATTTGGGGGAGGTGGGGAGGTTATAATTAAGTGAATACCAGTTATACAAAAAAAAAAAAATAAATAAATGATAACAAACAAATAAATACTTGAAGTCATACGAAATTGCCACTTTTTATTATTGGTCTATTAATAGAAGAACGTTCATTCTTCGACGACTGCTCTGGAGAGGGGGGGAGAGAATGGCCTTACTTGTATGAATACAGCGTAGCTATCCCTTGATGTTGTTTGGTCGGTCGCTTGTTTGGAATGCATTTAATTAATGTCCAAATAACTGATAACACAAAATAAAAACAAACCGTAGACACAAAATGTATCTTTTGAAAAAAACAAAACCAAACACAATATTTCAAGTCTACCAATCTTCTTTGCCATGTCCCCCACTTGCTAGCCGACCACTGATCACACAAACAAGTGCCTGCCTCTGTTGCAGTCTTTTTCGGGCGGAATGGTAACCAAGCAATGCTGATGATCTTTTCGTTAGCTGGTGCGACGATCAAGTACGAACAGAAGCGTTGGCAGGTGATTTTTTTTTTTGGTAGAAATGCATAATTAGTGCAAATATTTACGAAAACAACACCGCACACATAGCGCCCGACTACTGACCATAAACAACGCAAACATAAGAAGAAGAAGAAACAGCGACAAAGACCAAAATACGCAAAAAGCGACAACAAATATTTGAGAATGCAAATTAATGACACAATACGCGGACGCTTTGCTTGTCATCCGTTGAATTTCATACAAAGACAAGTGAATGTTCAGCAGCTGACCAAGAAAACAAAAAAATGCAAAAATGTTTAAATTGCACAGAGGCGTTAATTTGTTAAAAACCTAACAATTTACGTAAAATTTAATAACTATTTGTATGTATGAATTAGCCGCGGCAGAAACTAAAATAAACATTAATATAAGATCTTGTTTTTTTTTGAAGACAAAATTAAAAAAATATATAAAAACATTGGTGAGAAAACCCCCCAAGCAATGGCTTAATCTCAATTGAGCCATTAATAAAATGTTAAAAGGCAGCAACGGCGTATTCAAAAAACTCTGATTAATACCGACCACAGTGTACCCTAATAGTTAATGATGACAGTCGAATTGTTGAGGTCACTGTAATGAAGGAACCGACGCGAAGTTTCTCCCAAATCACGATACAATTTTATACTCTATGCCGTCTACAATATAGAGATGGCGTTTTCTATGGCTAAGAGTTTATTCTGTGACTCGTACAAGTACAAGGATACGAACCTGGGTGTGCTGTATGATACCTATCAATACCTACAATACCTATCACACTACTAGGTGGTTTGTTTAATTAATTGATAAATTAATGAAATAAATAATTGATAAATTGATTATTTTTTTAAATGATTCATTGATTAACTGATTCATTGACTAATTAAATAATTGACTAATTTATTGATAAATTTATTAAATAAATAATTGATTAATTAATTGCTTAATTATTTAATTGATAAATTAATTAATTGATTAAGTGATTAATTTATAAATTTATTAAATAAATAGTTGATAAATTAATTAATTGATTATTTTTTTAATTGATTCATTGATTAACTGATTCATTGACTAATTAAATAATTGACTAATTAATTGATAAACTTATTAAGTAAATAATTGATAAATTAATTAATTGAGTAATTATTTAATTGGTAAATTAATTAATTGATAAATTAATTAATTTTTTTTTTTTTTTTTTCTGAATTTAAATTATTTAATTGATAAATTAATTAAATGATTCATTATTTAATTGGCAAATTAATTAATTGATTAATTGATAAATTAATTAATTGATTAATTATTTAATTGATAAATTAAATTGATTATGTGATTAATTGATTAATTATTTAATTGATTCATTAACTAATTAATTTATAAATTTATTAAATAAATAATTAATAAATTAAATAATTGATTAATTTTTTAATTGATTCATTGACTAATTAAATAAATGACTAATTTATTGATAAATTGATTAAATAAATAATTGATAAATTAATTAATTGATTAATTATTTAATTGGTAAATTAATTAATTGATAAATTATTTTATTGATAAATTAATTAATTGGTAAATTATTTAATTGATAAATTAATTAATTGATTAATCATTTAATTGATAAATTAATTAATTATTTAATTGATAAATTAATTAATTGATTAATTATTTAATTGATAAATTAATTAATTGATTAATTATTTAATTGATAAATTATTTAATTGATAAATTAATTAATTGATTAATTGGTAAATTAATTAATTGATTAATTGGTAAATTAATTAATTGATTAATATATTAATTGATTAATCGATTAATTGATTAACAAATGAACTGATTGACTAATTAATTGATTAACTGATTGATTCTTTGGCTTATTGATTAATTAGTTGACTACTTATTTAATTGACTAATTAATAAATTAGTCCATTAATCCGTTAATCAATTCTTTAATTAATTGACAAAATTAAATAATTGATTAACGGATTAATGGATTATTTTTTTTTCTTTAGAATTCAGGTTTATTATGTGTTTAAAAAAATTATTTTTCAGGGTCACGTGATTTTTGATACGGGTTTGAGAAAATATAGTGCCCTAAAAGAATCAGCAATTTCTCCAGTCAGTAAAACCTTTGAATTTCGCACAGTGTGGACATATCCTAAATCAATAAATGACGAGACAGTTCCTTGAATATCAGCAATGCATATTCCGTTCGCCACAGATTGTTATTCCAGTTGTCACATTTGCTACTGGTTACCCTCTCTAATTTACCTGATATTCATCCTATTTAAAATCATGCCTTCCGATTGCTTTAGAATGAAACGTCATGATTTCCAACAGCATTTAGATTAATTAAACCAAACTAGAATCAACTTTCAAAAATAGTAATCAACTTTCTTTTTAATGATGTTCCACTTCAACATGTTGTCGTTCCTTTGTACGGTTGAATGTTGGGCAGTGGAACTCTAATGAATCTCTTGTTTCAATCATGTGACATTTAGAGCCACCCCCCCACACAGGTGGATCATAAATTCAAATGAAATGCTATGCATACATTTATGTATGCGGTTTCAAACGGAATTAGTTCCATTTTGCTGAAAACATCAGATGTGAAAAGAGATATGAGAAGGAAGCACGTCCACTCTTTTGCAATGGTCAATGAACTTTGGGTGTGATGAGTGATTGTGGAAACTGAAAAGGTCTTAGTGAATTTTCCCATTTAGTTTTGGGGACAGTGTTTTTGAAATTATGATAAGTTCTTGATTACTTGCCCAATCAGTCAGCTGTAATACTTATTTCATTCGATTGCCTTATCTTAGAAATTAAGCTTAATTATACATCTGTGTGTGAATGTAAGATAAATGTTTCTATCCCTTTGCCTACAGTCAGCTCATCAGTTTTTTTATTAGCATTGCAAAAATTGGCAAACAAATTAGCATATATTTTGCCAAGGGCATTTAACGAATCTGTAACGCCTCGTTTTGACCGGTGCCCATAGAAGTTGTTGGCGAGAATTAGTAACTCCCGTTTTGGATTTGTTTTTATGATTTGGATTTGTTTTTATGAACAGACAAATCGCTTGATTGCCTTATGATTTCTAATATCTACATACTCGTAGAACTAATAATAGACATGTTTTTATTTGCCAAAGCTAAAATTTCTATAAATTACTTTTGTAGCTGATTTTTTTTTTAGTTTATTTATCAAAAAAAAGCGTCAAATATCTAGTTTGATTTCATATCCCAAAAGAGTTTTGAATTCTCAGTTTACTGTGTAACGCCATCTATATATCAATCTGGACAAACATAAACGTCATTTACATACTCATCAACAGTCAATGACATCCTGATGACAGGAGTTCGCCGTCTGTTCACTCATACAATAGGTGTTCCAAAACGACTTTCATTATAAAGACCGAGAACGAAGAGAGGTTTGAAATTTCAATTACTTTACTCTTACTGTTTTTCAAGCCAGCGCCATCTATATCTCACTACAGAACATGCAAATATGTTCGTTTGCTTACTACAACAGTTAAAAACTTGTAAATTAAAAAGTTTTGTGTTTTAGTTTCTTCGAAATATTTGTATACTTTTTTTTAAACAAATTTGATCGCTGTTAAAAACATATGACGCATTTCACACCGACTTCTTTTCGCACAGCGTCTCCACTTAATCGTATGTAGGTTATGACATTCCGATATGCAACGCCGGCGTATGACGGCACTAGAATCATAAAGAGTCGTATAAATGCCATAAACTTCTGAAATATTTCCGTATTCCACTGATTTAATATGCGCAAGTTTATTAACGAAACAGGTCTCATCTGGCCGTGCGTCGCATGCCAGGAATATGTGCATTTGACAGTTGGGCCAATGTCACGTCGTCGCATGAATACCAATAAAACTATGGGCAAATTAATGTTTTGCCGAATGCAAACAAGCTGAGAGTTAATAGCATGTGTTTGTAGTGAATACAGAAATGTGTCGGAAAGGCAGGCTAAGAGTCTAAAGGTGGATGCAAATCAGCTGGATGTAATTTGTAAGAAGCAAAAAGTTAAGTAGGATAGATTTGCATTACGGTATAACAAACAGACAAAGACCTGCATCGAAATGACTATTACAAAGTCTTACAAGTAATTTCCTCTGCTAATAACAATAAAATAAGCGATGAGCACCATTTACATTGATGCAATGTAATATTTTCATTTTTAAAAAAAAAAAATTAAATTAACCATTTCGCTTATGTTGGATCCAGTTCTTGCATTTTAAAGTCATTTCACAAACAAAATGTTTTTTTTTTGTCTAATATAATGTGAACATGTTTTGAAAAGAGTGGGTTTTTTTTTCTATGCGGTGCAACTTTATCCCAAATTTTATGAAATGCTCGTGTTTCATTTAAAACACAACAAAAGTGAAATGTATGGGATTGTTTGTCTGCAGAGGCTGCAACAAAATATCACGACATTTAAAGCTAAGATTCATTAGAGTTTATCTTGACAGCAGCATAAAAGATTCGAAAGGGTAAGACAATATGAAAAAATGCTGCACTTGATCTGGAATACAAAAGAAAGTTGTCTAATCTGCAGATTTCAAGTTTTAGACTCTCGATACATTCTGAAATAATTGAAAAGATCAAGGCTAATGAATATATGTAGGTATGTATAATTTATAGGGTCTCTGACAGTTAATTTAGTATGACAAAAGACAGAAAAAAAAAACGGGAATGGCTAATTCGGCAAGCTTTGGTGAAGGGAATGTGTATAAATCAAATATTAGCCAAGCAATTCATGGCACTGAAACATCGACACGTCATCGAACTCCACATTTCATTTAACACCCTGATGGGAATTTTGCACAAACAGCTTGGCTGACAACGTCCAGTTGACTCAGCAATTGTTGGCTTGGTTATCGATTCTCAATTTGGGGCCGATATTGATTAATCGATCAAATGATTAATTTATTAATTGAATAATTGACTTATTTATTTATTGATCTATTGACTAATTGGTTAATTGAATAATTGACTTATTTATTGACTCATTGCTTAACTCATTAATTTATTATTTAATTAATTTATTAATTAATTAATTGATTAATTGATTAAGTGTTTAATTGATTAATTGATAAATAATCAATTAACTTTATTTATTAATTAATTGATTAATTGATTATTTGACTATGTGATTAACTGACTAATTTTAAAATTGAGTAGTTGATAAATTAAATAATTGAATTAATTAAAATATTAATCGAATTAATTAATATTAATTGAATTAATAAAAATAATAATTGAAAATTAATAATTGAAATTAATTAAAATATTAATTGAATTAATAAAAATAATATACGAATTAATTAAAATTATTAATCAAATTAATAAAAATATTAATTGTATTAATTAAAATTTTAATTTAATTAATTAAAATATTAATGGAATTAATTAAAATATTAAAGTAATTAATTAAAATATTAAAGGATTAATTGATTAATTAATTAATTGAAAAATAGATTAATTGATAAGTCAATTAAATGCTTAGTTGATTATTTGATTAAGTTATTAATTTATTAATTGATTAACTGGTTAATTGATTAATTTATTAATTGATAAATAATCAATTAATTAAATAATCAATCAACTTCATTTATTGATTAATTGCTTAATTGATTAACTGACCATTTGATTAACTGATTAATTAAAAAATTGATTAATTGAAAAATTAATTAAATGATTAATTAATTAGTTGATTAATTGAATGATTGATTAAGAAAGTAAAATATTAATTGAATTAAGTGGAATATTAATTGAATTATTTAAAATATTAATTGAATTTATTTAAATTATTAATCGAATTAATTAAAATATTAATTGAATTAATAAAAATAATAATTGAATTAAGTAAAAAAATTAATTGAATTAATTAAAATATTAATGGAATTAATCAAAATATTAATTGAATTAATTAAAATATTAAAGAATTAATTGATTAATTAATTAATTGAAAAATAGATTAATTGATAAGTCAATTAAATGGTTAGTTTATTATTTGATTAATTGTTTAGTTGATTAATTGATTAAATGATTGGTTAATTAATTGATTAACCGATTAATTGATTAATTTATTAATTGTTTAGTTGATTAATTGTTTAGTTGATTAATTTATCTATTAATTTATTTAATATTTTATAAAATGATTTATTCAATAATTGATTATCTGATTAATTTATTGGTTAATTGATTAGTTAATTAATTGATCAATTGATAATTTGCTTAATGGGTTACTTGATTAACTTTTTAATTAGTTAATTTAATTAGTTTGCTGGCTCCAAGATCTTAGTGACAATTTCGGGTTCTATCTCACGAGTGACTTGCTCGATATTTGCCTTAAGGACCTGAAACATTAAGAGGTTGTTTTCATAACATCGGTTCTTCACAATTTCGCACACAAAAAAGTGCTTCAAATCGCAGCTCCGAGGTAACAGAAGCATTTTGAAAGAAAAATGGTCCAATATGGCCACCTCTCTCCGGATCCTCTAGGTCCTCGTCAATCACGTGCGAGTTTCCCTGGCCACAGATGTGTCAGCTATGGCAACTGCAGTAATTATCGATCAGTGTTTAAGTTAATGGACCGAACAATCAAGCTTTCTGTCGCTCCAAATGTTTGCATCCAATTACATTCAATAGACTATTTATCATTAAACAATTATTAAAATATTGTTTACTTTATTATTAATTATGCGATTAATCAAGAAAGCATCATTTTTTTTTTTAAAATAAATTCAGTAAAAAAGTCATTTGGGTATGATTAATTTAATTAACTATATCCATTGATTTTAATTAATAATAAAAACATTTTTTTGTGGCTGACTTAGAAGTTCAAAATATTGACTTGGAGGGCATCGACTTCCATGTGGCAATTTAGAATGCAGCCACTGTTTTCAAAAACAAACCTCTGACATACGTAGTTATCATATTTGGAAGAGGCTTTCAAAATGTAGAGAAGAATTTACGATGGTGCTTAAAACGGGTAGAGAAATTCTTGAGAGTCGAAGCTGTTTTGAATTTGAGAACTCAAGTCATATATACAAAGGGTCCGCCGTCTAACGGTTTTTTTCAACTAGTGCTAATTTCGTTTTCGCTATTTCCGTTATCGGGCCATGTTGAACGAATTTTTGTTTACAAAAATTGAAGAGGAGGATAGTGGCACGGCGCTACGTGCCACCCTGTTGCCACGATGTTTTGCACCCTGTTTTTGAAGATCGCCTTCTCAGCCGCAGAGCTGATGTCGTTAGGCTACTGCATGGCCAGCCGAGGCAGCCATTTGAATGAAAGTATTTCCCATTATTAACCGGAAGGATTTTACTTTCAAATAAAAAAAGAAATTTGAGAAAATATCCAGTAGTTTTTTTTATAGAATTTTCAAAAAAATAACTTTGTATATAACTTTTAATATATATATATATATAACTTTATATATATATATACATTATAATATTTTATTCCTATAAGGAACATAGGGTCGTGATTTTATATTAACCCTCCATTGGCCTTAAAGTTGGCACATCAAAAAGTTTCCCAGGCCCCTTCTCACACACAGAAGGATTAAAAATAAATATACTATTTCCAAATTTTTTTTTAATAATCTTTTTATATTATATGAATAATTTATTTCACCCTTATATTTATATTTCAGATTTTATTTTCTATTATTTAAATACATTAATTTCTTAAACATTATTATTACTCAATTTTAACTCGATTACTATTTAATTATTATGATCTTAACTCAATTACTAAATTTGTACATATTTTCCATTTTTTACATTCTTCAATGAATTAATTATATAATTATGTTGAATTACTATATTTTTTCAATTTTGGTAATTACTTTATGTCTCCGGTCTTGGCAAAATTTTGATTTAATTCGATTGTGGCGTGTGATCTTTGTTATTTTCGTTTTGAGTTTTGGTTTTTTAATTTGAATTTGATTTGGTTTTTACAACGCCCCTCTCAGTTGATGGCCTACAACATGGGCAGAGTACCTTTGAGGTGTTGCCAAAAGCGTCGTCGCTGTTCGTGTACTCTTCACAGAAAATATTTAACATATATTTGTTGTTGTAAATATGCGTTAGTTTAAGAAACTGTCGCTTGTGAATGTCACATACTTGCATGTATTAACGATAAGTAAGCATGAGCATTTTAAGGCACTAAGAAGCGACTAAATTATACATTTAAATATAAATACTCGTAAATTAAAATCAAACTGAAGAAGAAACAACTGTCAGCGGTTTTCAGTTCAATGTGGCCGAAACGTTCTCACCCTGCGATGGGTGATTGTCAACCAGAAATTGTACTGTCTTTTAGCCCCGTACCGAGTTTAGGAAGAGAGTTTAGCCAGGCCGACTCGAGTTGTCACGATATCACTGGAGAAAAGAGCATTGAAAATGTACTCATATTTGGGACCAGCACAAGCACTTCACATATAGATGGCGCCTCTGTGAGGCCAGCTCAGTAAACGTTTCATGCCTAATAAAAAGTTTTATACCTTAAAAGGCGAAACAACAACTGTTATATTCGAACACAGAGCAATGTAAGCCGACAGCCTTAACTGGGCACTTCTAGTTGATATGAAAAGCACACATGGAAACCATGGAGTATTTTAACAAAAGAGAAAATTAATTTCTGTATGAAAAACTTACAACATGATTCACTTTCTGTGGACAGTGGGGGAATTCATTTAGTTACAGTTAATTTCATTATAATCACATGACCAAATAGCCGGTCAACAAAATACAACTTTAGACAAAAATTTGTTTTGTTTGAAATAAATTTGAAATTGATCATAAAGGGTCGGCCATCTTACTTTGAACGAATGTTGAACGAATTTTTGTTTATAAAAATTGAAGAGATGGATATTGGAAACATTTGGTTTCAACAGGACGACACTACGTGTCACACAGCCAAAGCTACAATCGATTTTTTGCGCCCGGTTTTGGAAGATCGCTTTATCAGCCGCAGAGCTGATGTCGTTAGGCTACTGCATGGCCAGCCGAGGCAGCCATTTGAATGTGATTATTTTCCATTATTAACCGGAAGGATTGTACTTTCAAATAAGAAGAAATTTGAGAAAATATCCAGTAGTTTTTTTTATAGAATTTTCAAAGAAAAAAAAAAATGGTTATTTGTGTGACAGTCACTGTGATCAACTTGGACATCAAAGTATCTCAGGCTGTGTTGGCACAGATCGACCCGATTCAAAAAGACTACGATGGGCGATCCCGATATACATAAATTTCGAAAATAGGCGCGTCATTTTTTCCAAAAAAAGAAATGATTATTTGCATGGTTATGGAATTTGCACAGCATGAACATCGCCAAGCAACACTTTGAAATGATCACACGAATGTTCTTATGGTGGAGTATGAGCAAGCGCGCGGTACCCATCTTGCCAATATCTTCTTCTTGGCCTTCAGGAAAAATGCACCGTTAAATGTTTATGGGACTTGCATAACTTGAAGCACTACTTTGAAATGGCCACACGCGTCTAGTGTGAGCAATCGCGGCACCCACCTGTTGAATATCTTTTTTCAGTTTCAAACTAAAAATTAATTATTTGTACCTGAATGGTTATGGTTTATTCATTTGCTTAATAG
Organism: Hydrotaea cyrtoneurina; assembly: GCA_958296145.1. Taxonomy (NCBI): domain Eukaryota; kingdom Metazoa; phylum Arthropoda; class Insecta; order Diptera; family Muscidae; genus Hydrotaea; species Hydrotaea cyrtoneurina. The sequence goes on from OY282515.1 coordinate 13,666,137, forward strand.
ATTTTCAAAAGAAGACCTACTAGAAGGTCTTTTAGGAGAAGGCCTTGCTAATTTCCCCGCTGGGTAAATAAATACGATGACACACAGATGGTCCAACTCTTTAAGGTCTTCGTTGAATATGTGCACACGTTACAAAGCGACCATCTCAACTTAATATGCCCTCCAGTCGAAAGTGGAAAGGAAAAAATAAAACAAAAACTGAACGCAGAAGAAGTCCAACAGCAGAGGAAGAAGAAGAAGCAGAGGCGCAACAACAAACAGCCAAGTGATGCCAATAAAATGTTCCCAAAACAAATTAAAACAAAACTTGGCAGCAGCCACAACGCACAACCACATAGACCAAACCAATAATCTGCGGGCCAACAACTACTTAAAGTCAAAACAACAACGTCCAACAAATTCCCCGCTCTTAACACGCTGTTGCTGACGTTTCTGTTGTTGTTGGCGGCGGCGGTGGTGTGTGTGTTTTTTAATGAAAAAACAAAATTATTTCTTTTGTGTCTGTCGAAACGTCAATGGACGCCAGCAATCAATTTCTATAAAAAGCATCTTTAGTTAGGGAATCCGGTTTAATCAGTTAACTAAGCTTAAACGAACGACAACCAACCTACCAAACTCAAAATTCAAAATTAATCAAGAAAGAAAAAAAAACACAATTCAATATTTGTCTTTTACATTCGAAACGAAATCAAAAAAAATAAAGAAAAAATAATTAAAAAAAATAAAAACCAAAATTGTGTTAAGAAAAAATTAAAAAAAAAAATTAAATAAAAAAATAATTTAATTTTTGGAGCCTTTCTAAAAATAAATTATTATAAAGTGTACCAGAATTTATTGTTATCTAATAAATCCCCCCCCCCGCTCTGTCAAAATGTGGAAATATGTGAGTGACAAAGAAAATCATTGCAAAAAATTTCGAAAAATCAAAAAAATTCCATTTTGTTTCTAGTGCTTGTTTGTGAGTGCGTTAACGATCAGTGCGGTCTATGGTGATATCTTGTCCAGCGATCAAATCTCCTATTATCATTATCCGGCTCCACCGAAATCGCAACAAATCGTACAACCGCCCGCACAGGTGCGCCAGTATCAGCAGCAATCATCAGCACCGGGAGTGCAAACCTATCAAAATCAATATCAGTATCACAATGTACAGCAGCAACCGCAACCACAGCGACCATTTCAATATCAGCAACAGCAGCAATCGCGTTTTTACACCCCATCCAGCCCCAATACAGGCTACTATCGTTCAGCCGGCCAAGCCAACGCCAATGGCTTCCCAGCCAATGTGGTGAACCAGCGATTCGCCTCACCGGCTCTGGACAATGCGGCCTTCAGCATGGCCCTGTCCAGTCAAGGTTACACAACAGTGGGCAACAGCGCACAAAAAACGGGCCTAGCCGCCTCGGCCTCGTCGCCGTCCGCCGCATTGTCGAGCACAATGACAACATCGTCCAACGTGGCCACCAATACGGCCCAGTTGGCTCTGCTGTCCGGCACACCGGCCACATCGGCCAATTCGCTCAATGTGAAATTGCCATTGCCCTTTAATACCACCCCCCTAAATATTGCCCCCTTGCCGCTGCAGGCGGGCACCCCCTATTCAAGTTTGCCCAATGGCGTGACATCGTACGGCACCGTTTATCCCCAGCGAAGAAGGCGCTAAGGACAACCCAAGTGAACATTTTTTAGTGCAATTTTTATTCTAATTAAACACAACGCAAGGAATAGAAAGAAAGAAGGAAAGATAGCTTAGAATAGAATAGAAGAAAAAAAAGAATGATAGATAAACAGACAACAACAAATTGTATCACTCACATTTAAATTAATGAATTTATATTAATGGACAGCAAGAAGAAGAACAACAATAGCAACAGGGTTCGGATAACATACCGGAAATTTATGAACGGCTCTTTCTCTCACACGGTTATGGCCCTGAGACATAACTCAAAACATAAGCGTTGGGAAATTCTAAACCCACGCCAACCGAAATTGAGCTCGATTGACCCTGAGCTGGTAATAATTCAGCGAGAATAGACGCGATTCCCCCATATCTCAGATATTTTGGAATATTCGCTATGATCGATTGTGGGAAAATTCGGCTGATGAATTGGCCTGTGCCGGAAAACATAATTAGCTGATGGACAGACAGACCCCATTGTTATGGATTAGCACATGAATTCAAGAAGACTCGCTCATGAATGCTTGTGAAAAAAATCCATTCTCATGTTTGAAAATATACTCTAGACCAAGTTAGGTGTTTCATTCTAAACCAACTGGCTTTAAACCAAAAACTCTCAAATGTTAAGGATTCTCTAAAGAAAACTTTCGATATTTGAAATGGAATGGAAATTGTTCTTACATTTCAAAAACTGACCTTAATTTTTAACTCCATCCAAATTGTGTTAATACAATTCCTTATTATTATTAAAAAAAAATAATTAACTCTAACCCAACTGGCTTTAAAACAAAGATTCTCAAATGTTAAGGATGCTCAAAAGAAAACTTTAAAATGGGAATTTTCTCTTATTTCAAAAACTGACAAATCCAAATTGTATTAATACAATTCCTTATTATTATTTAAAAAAAAAGAACTCTAACCCAACTGGCTTTAAAACAAAGATTCTCAAATGTTAAGGATTCTCAAAAGAAAACTTTGAAATGGGAATTTTCTCACATTTAATTAATTAAAACAATTACTTATTATTTGCAGTTCAAAATTGTTTGCCTTGTAGAAAAATTTCCAGTTCAAAAGATTCCACTTCTTTCTTCTCGGAAGAACTTGTGTCAAACTTTTTAAAATTCACCCAAGAAAACTTCCAATACTTTAAAAGCCTAAAAGTATGCAACGTATACTTTAGCAAAGCAAAACCAAAAAGATAGGCAAAGGCAAATTTCTTATTCTTTTCTCCATCAACTTCTGGAATACCCTGGAAAGTTCTCATATATCCGTAAGCTGTGTGCAATAAAATCCGAATCTACTGTTTAAAGTCGGCTCCGTGGGGCTAATGCTTTTGCCAGAGAAGTTTTACAAGGCACTGATCTCTCTTGTTCTCTCTGAAAAGTGCTTGATATTCTTACCAGCATACGAACCTGGGTTTTCAGTCACATACTTATTACCTAACATTCCACGCTACCGTACATAGTCAATAAATGTTTTAACCCAATTTTTATGAGATTTACAATTTCAATATATATTCGTACAAATGCCTAAAAGTATGCAGAAGAAGAAATTTGTAAAAAATGACAGTGATTTGATTGGCGGGTATGACAGTAAACTCAGGTTTGTATTCTGTTAGGACGAGAAAACACTTTTCAGCGGCCGTTTTCGCCTCTTTACGAGTAAGAGAGTAATCTCTACGAGATGTTCTACATATCTCGAGGAAACGCTTATGCCGTTCAACAGTAGACTCCAGTCGACTCCACAGCTCACTGATTCGAGAAAACTTCCCCCATATTTTCGTTTATCGAAAGTTAAGTAACATACGTACCCAATATTCGTGTTTGATAAAGAAAAATTAACGCAAATTGACATTTTGCAATAGAAAAACAAATTCTATAGTTTTGGGTGTAATTTTCCTTTGGATTTTTTTTTTATTTTTTGGTTTTAGTTTATCTATAGAAATTATTCTGTAGATTTTTTTAATTTTTTTTTTTGTTTTTAGTTTTTTTTGCCTAAGTTCTGTAGAATTGTTCCTAAGTTCCTTATTTTACCTGTACAGGTTCTATAGAATTTCCATTACTTCCTGTTAATGTAGAGCCTGTAAAGGTAAAATAAGGAACTTAGGGACAATTCCACAGGACTTCGGCAAACTTTCTCAAAAAAAAATAATCCATAATAATTTAAAAACAAAAAAAAAATAATATTTCAGTTTTAAATTCTTATCTTTAAAATATGGCTTGTGGAATTTTTATGTGTTCCTATGTTCCTTACAAATCAAAATCTTTACCTTTAGAATGTTTGCCGAAATTCTATTGAATGCAATTCTCCTTTCGTGTGGAATTTTTCTTGTCCAGTTAAGGGGTTTTATTATTTCGAGCCTACATTCTTTTTGTCAAGGTTAGGAAAAATTTTGAAGATAAACAATTCCATTTTGTAATGAATTTCCATTGTATTGCGTTAAGGTGTTTTAATTGTACCAGGTGTCCTATGGAACACTGCAGGCTTAGTTTGACCCTTACCATTTTTCCTAAGACCCAGGAAATTTTCAATATCCTGTTAATATATTTTAAAATTCGGATACTGCATTACCCATGTTCTTTAGAACTTAGGCAAAATTATAAAGTTAACAAATTTTGCCTGAGTTTTAATAAATTTACAGTCTTATGACATTTGCAGTACCGGGTTTTAATGTGTTTTAATATTTCGACCGTAAATTTTCGAAATGTAAATTTGTAAAAAAAAAAACAGTCGAAAAAAGCGGAAACGCATATTTTTTTAAAATAGTTGCTACAGCCAAACTGTAGTTGGTTCAAATAGAATGTTGACTTCGTAACAAAGATAAGAACAGACACAATTTTTAATACAAATTGACTGCAATGGCTCTTAAAATTTATGAGTTACAGTTCTTCAAGGTCGAAAAATAAAATTATTTTTTTTTTTTCAAATTTTAAAATCTAAAAAAAAATGTTAATACGAAAAAGTTAATTTTTGTTATGAACAACCTTTGTATGATTTATGTGAACATTTACCTCAGAATTGGTTAAAAAGCCTGAAAACAAAACAAACAATATTTGTTACATATACAGGGTTCTCCAACAAGAGGTTGTTATTTTGGTATTCAAAGAAAAATAGAATTTTTTGAGATAAATGCTCGGATTTTTATTTCATAATAAAGCGAAAGGTAGGCCGTTAATAATGAACAACAACACCAGCCAAATGGCCAGCACGACCACGCTTACAGGACCATATCCTTTTCCATGAAAATGTCCATACTTTGAGACTTTGAGTTATGAAATTACATATAAAACTGTTTAAGGGACTTTGTCTCCTTGACTGTCACTAAAAGTGCTTCGACTTAAAGAAAATTCAACTTATGGAAGTTCGAGTTATGAAAATCTCAAAAAAAGATCAACATTTTTAATAAGAGAAAAAGTAAATTTTTGTATGCGTGATAGGAAAATATTTACTTACTTATTTCCCTTAACATTCCATGAAGGAACAGACGGGGAACGTCTCTTGAATCAGTGAGCTGGATCTACTGTTTAAAGCCGGCTCCCAACGCCTAATGCTTTTCTAGAGAAGTTTTTGCATGGCTTGGAGATTACTCTCTTACTTGTAAAGTCGACAACATTTACGAGGGAAACCTAAACCTAAATCCAAAAGAAAAAGTAAAAAAATGCCCCTATTAAAAAATGTTAGAGTGGAAATTGGTTAAAAACGAAAATTTTAAATAAATATTTTTGACAAACACAAATCTTTCAAAAAAAACTAAAAACATAAAGTGTCCCTGCTAAAAAAAAACAGAGCGCTGAAAATTGGCCAAAAAACAAAATTTTAAATAAAAAATTTCAAAACACAAATCTTAAAAAAAAACTAAATCCAAAAAAAAGTAAACAAATTTCTCTTTTAAAAAAATCGGAGTGGAAACACACAAATTATAAATTAATAAAAAATAAAAAAAAAAATAAATCCAAAAAAAAGTAAACAAATTTCTCTTTTAAAAAAATCAGAGTGGAAAACACAAATAATAAATTAAAAATTCTGACAAACACAAGTCTTAAATAAATAATCTTGACTACTCGATATAAACAAAACCATCGAATATTTCCATGCATCACCTTCCCGCCTCCTCGCTTCTCTCTCTTTCTCGATGTTATTACCAAATTCTGATACGTTTTCCAAACCCTGACCTATGTTGTTTGTTAAGTTGCTTTTCCATAAGATTAACTAAAACATTATAATTATTTTTATTAAGTCTATTGGTATTGTGGTTGTCAATATCAACAAGAACAACAACAGGCCGAAAAACCGACGGACAGAGGGACAGACAGAGACCAGAAAACATTCAAATGCCAGTGACGTTTTATGTCGTTATTTCTGGCCGCCAATGTCGTCGTACATTCGTTTCACGCATTACTTAGTCGGTGAGTGAGTTAGTTAGTAATAGTAGTACAACGACTATTTCTTTGATCCACCAAACAGCCAACAATAAAGAATAGCAAACACAGCCACAACAGCAACAACAATTATAATACAAAATAAATTAAATTGAATTGAATATCCAAATCCAATGACTCGATATCAAAATACATATTTGCATAATATGCAAAGCAGCACACAAATAAGAGGCGGACGGACGGGTCATATGGAGAACGTGTATGCACGGCCTCTGGGCCATTTGAAGTGTGTGCTGGCTATTGCAAAATCAGTATTTTGAGTATTTGTATTTATGGATAATGAACTTTATTGGACAAACACAATAAGAAACACCCGACAATTGTTGTACGATTTGTTTTGAAATGAAGGTGTAGTATAAGAAAGAAATGTAAAGAAAAAAAAACTAAGAATAGTAGTAGGATTGTCGTTAGTCGTTAATACGAAATAGTACTAGTTGTAGTTATTAAATATCTATAGTTGTAGATAGACCTTTGATGAAGTCAAACTAAAGATACTTGCCATACGAATACATTTAGTTGTCTTCTTTTTTTTTTGATTTGTTTGTTTTGTTGCATATGAAACACAAAATACTTTTAATAATAAAGAAATAATAATTAAAAACCTATAAACAGTGCTTTGTTTTATTTTATGGGCCAACTGGCAATGGCGGCCATCCTACAAGTGTTGAAGGTAATGGAGACAAAACAAGCAGCAACAGCAGCAGCAGCAGAAGTTATTGTGATTTATTGCCATCAACATCAAACACAAATCACCATCATCATCATCTTCAGAATTGTGGACATTCACATTCCCCGAAATTCAAATCCACGCGATCAAACAATCAATGAAACGATTCGGGGCTTGTAAAACAAAAAACCACACAATGCACCATAAACTGAATACATATTTTCATCGCAACTAAAACTAATAAAAATCACAAAATCAAAATCCAATAAAATTTCCATAAATTTTGTTCAATACGCACATTACGGCGTGAATTGACTTTGAATTTGTGATTATTTATCTTAATTTGCAGGTTTTGTGTCTTTTTTTTTTTTTTTTGTTTAAGGTTTTGCTTTCTGTTTCATTGATCGCCGCACGTCCAACGGAAAGTCCCAGTGACCGATCTTTTACATGTTGTCGGTGTGTCTGCATCGACGTTGACGTTGACTTTGAAGTTGTTAGCGTGGGTCAATTCACGTGGTTTGTTTCGGAACCCATTACATTTTTGGGCAGAGCCATGTCTTATTGTGCTGTGACGTCTGTCTTCCTCTGTGTTTTTGTGGTTTTTTCTTTTTTCGTTTGAACCACATCCAAAGTATGTCAGATATTTGCATTTGTTTTAAATTAATTTTAGTTTTATTATCATTAACATTAAACCGTTGCACAGTGGCCCAGAATCACACTCCATCACATGTGTAACATTTGACCTAGTAAACCTTTCGGAGTTCTGTGAAAAGTTGGAAAAGTTAAATTTTTTTCTAAATTGATATTTTCAAAATACAGGCGTTTCCAACAAGAGGTGTTATTTTGGTATTGAAATGATCGGATGTTGATGTCATAATAAAGCGGAAGGTAGGCCGTTAATAACACTACTCAACAAAATGAAAAAAATTTCATGTACTCCGGATGCGATAATTTTTTTTGTGTAGATAACCTTGACATGAGCTCGAAAAACGCAATAAAAAAATTTTTTTTCTTTTGGCTTTGTTTTATTTTTTTTTTTTTAAATTTTAAAAAAAAATTTTTGGTTAACTTGTTTCGTCCCTTAATCTGTTCATATATTGTTTTCCTATACAAGCAACAGTTTCCAAGTTAAAAATGAATATATAAAGGAAAAAACTTATTTTTTGCCTAAAGATTTAAATTTTTTTTTTTTTAAAAATCCAAAATGAAAAAAAATGTCAAATCTTATTACTTTTACGTAAAGTCACATAACCTATGAGCAAAATGAGACAAAGATCATGAAAATCGATGCACGCGTTTCGCTTTTATTCGCAATTGAGTAAAGGTATGAATTTCAAAAATTTGCTCGACATATGCACAACTTTGTCTATGGTAAGGTTTTTTCTTTTTTATTACAAAAAAAATTAAAATTTGTTGGGTGACAAAAATATATGAAAATTTGAAATTTTTGAAATTCATACCTTTACTCAATTGCGAATAAAAGCGAAACGCGTGCATCGATTTTCATGATCTTTGTCTCATTTTGCTCATAGGTTATGTGACTTTACGTAAAAGTAATAAGATTTGACATTTTTTTTCATTTTGGATTTTTAAAAAAAAAAAAATTTAAATCTTTAGGCAAAAAATAAGTTTTTTCCTTTATATATTCATTTTTAACTTGGAAACTGTTGCTTGTATAGGAAAACAATATATGAACAGTGGTTCCCGAGTTATGCCGGACGAAACAAATTAACAAAAAAATTTTAAAAAAAAAAAAAAAAAAAAACCAAACGAAAAAAAATTTTTTTATTGCGTTTTTCGAGCTCATGTCAAGGTTATCTACACAGAAAAAATTATCGCATCCCGAGTACATTTTGACTGTTGACTAGTGTAATGAAAAACAACAGCAGCCATATCCATATCCGTTTCATCAAATTTTCCATTACCAAATGGCAAAGTGGCTGCCCTATGTCCTCGATAGCCTCACGAATTCTAACTTTGAGGTCTTCAATCGACGCTGGACTGTTGGCGTAGACCTTATCTTTCACGTGGCCCCAAATTAAGAAGTCGCAAGGTGTTGAATCACAAGATCTCTGTGGCCCATTGTGATCACCTCTTCGAGAGATAACACGGTCGGGAAACTTTTTAGTTTTGCCAACTGTGACTGCAGGATTTTCACCATTTTTGTAGTGCTTTTTAATAATTTCAAAGCGCCGTTGAAGCGTGTATCGTTCCATTGTTAGTAGTGGCGTAGTTTCTACTTGTCAAATGTCAAAGAATAAAAGCTTCCAAGGTGACAGCTACCGAAATGCCGGGCGATTCACAATAACACCTCTTGTTGGAAAACTCTACAACCTATTTTTTTTTAATTACAAAATCTGAAAAATATCGAAATTTGTTATATGAAAAATTCAATTTTTTTATAAGCAATTTCAACAATTTCGTCGGAAAAATCCCTAAAAACAAAAAAAAAAAAGTTTGTTCCAAAAAATCGAAAAATACCACAAGTATTCAATTTGGGAATATTTCTAAAATGTTTCAAATTATCCGGTTTTTGCTATTAATTACATAAACTAATCCCACAGTCCTTATCTACAGTCCATTTCTAACAGAAGTCAAAAATGTTTCTTTCATCAAAAGTTATGGAATTGAACTCTGGACCACTGTGCGTCGTCGTCATTGTGGTTTGCTAGCTGGTAATTATTTCATCTCTCACTCGTTCTGGCCCAAATGAACGGGATTCCCCATCAGAAAATTTAATGTTTTTCTTAAAGCGAAACTTGGTTTTTTCATGTTCATGTTCAATATTGATTGGAGATGGGAGATACAAAAAAAAAACAGTAGAATGAAACACTGGACAAAAAAAATTTTTTTTTTTTAAAAAATTTAATATTTGAAAAAAAAAATGTTATTAAAAAAAAATTTTAGTATTTTGGAAAAAAAAAATTTTATTAAAAAAATTTTAATATGTAAAAAAAATGTTTGTTAATTTTTTTTAAAATATCAAAATTTTTTAATAACAACAATTTTTTTTTTTAAATTTCAAAATTCTCACATAATCTTTGTAGATTTCTAATTTCTGAATGGAAATCGAAAAATGTGTCCAGCATGAATTTTTGGAGAAATTCGTGTTCTTTAAGAACAACAATTTTTTTTTTTAAATTTCAAAATTCTCGCATAATCTTTGAAGATTTCCAATTTCTGAATGGAAATCGAAAAATGTGTCCAGCATGAATTTTTGGAGAAATGTGTGTTTTTTAATAACAACAATTTTTTTTTTTTAATTTAAAAATTCTCACATAATCTTTGGAGATTTCCAATTTCTGAATGCAAATCGAAAAATGTGTCCAGCATGAGTTTTTGGAGAAATTCGTGTTTTTTAATAACAACATTTTTTTTTTTTTAATTTTAAAAATTCTCACATAATCTTTGTAGATTTCCAATTTCTGAATGGAAATCGAAAAATGTGTCCAGCATGAATTTTTGGAGAAATTTGTGTTTCAAATTTTTTTTAAAAAAAAAAACTGTTGGGGCTTTTTAACATTTTGACGCAGCTTTCTTCTACCATCGCACAACTACCTTTGTAAAACAAAATATTTTGGAAATAATTGTGTAACTTCGGTTCGGTCATACCAGGCTCAATGAACCAATGAACCAGTTTGAGGCCACATTAAAATTAATAAGCCAAAATCATCTGAATTTTGGATTTTTTAGATTGCCGATAACATGAAACCATTTTTTTGATGAGCCCCCTTTTAAAAAGTCTAAGAGTTTTTGACGATTTTTTATACCCGAGGAAGCCAATAGCACCCGGAGGAGCTAGGGGACGCTAATTTTGCATATAAAATCAAAGGCACCTTGGCTATGGCTAAGTGAAATTTGATTAAGCTAGGTCTAGCCAAATCGAAGTTTCAGAATTACTTCCAAAATATTTCGTTTTCCAACCACTGAGCGTCGTCGCTAAAAATATTCGGTCCTTCGAGAATATGGAAATACTTTTCAATATGGATATAGTTTTTTACTAACTCTAATTATATTAGCTAAAAACGTAAGAAGGAAATTTGTCTGAAATAATTTTCAGAATATCTCATTCGTGTGTTAAAATTCTAATTTCAACGGTTTTGGAAAAAATAGTCTATTTATTTATCTATGTCGATTTATTGTTCGAAATTTTCCAAAATTGTTCGTGTTTTTTTTTAAGTTAGCGATTTTTTAATTGAAACAAAGGAATGCAAAATATTTTTAATATCAATTAAGCTGGCTTCATTGGATAGAAACAGAAAGAAACCTGAACGCAATGAAGGGAAATACTCCGTCATTGGGTGTAGCTTGATTTTATTGAAAAACTTTAAAGTCCAACATGTCCATAAAACAGACAATTCAAAATCAGATCACCCATAAATCAGAAAATTAACTTTTGTTCTCGATTCTATTTCGATTTTATGGCCGGAAATAACACTCATCGCATTTTATTTGACCGATATGCGAACAAACTGAAACATCGTAAACAAAACTAAAACTCAATTCTTATAATCAGCAATTTATCTCAACCAAAACGAAATGCCAGTTGAAAAAACAGGAAGTTCGTGGGGGTCAAATTTATGACGAGAAAGAGTTGGAAACAAAAAAAAACCACACCAAATAGGATGTGAAAAGTCTGGCATGTTTTCAAACTGATTTGATCGCATCGGAGTTTATAGATAAAGAAGAGGAGCTGTGTATCTGTATCACATAATATCGATCGGCAAACTAGCAAGGAGAGATCTGCTCGCATTGGAAATGGTAGTCTCCGTCGGATGCTACAATCCAAAAAAAAAAAAGACAGAAATGAAAAAGGATCCTTAAACTCTAACCACGAGAGAGAGCATTCGAATTCTCAAATAGGTACACTGCATTTTGTTGATTGCTGTTGTAAAAGCTCTTGGTCGGCATTCGCATTTTTAGCTTCTGGTCTTCTGGCTCTGGATTGTCCATGGACTGGTTCAGGAATCTTTTGAATCTGCAAAGAATCACACCCTCTTCAATGGGTGATAAGAGATGTTTTTTTGTTGGCCAGTGTAATTGGCATAAAAGCGATTGATGTCAAAGTTTTCTTCAAATTTGTATTAAACTCAGCGATTCTCACACGCTCCAATGGCCAGACAGGCTATGATTGATTTTACACGTGATTTATTACCATCGAAAATTAGAAATCCAAACTATGATGGACATTTTTTTTTTTCATGAACGCCGACAAGTGTGGTAAAGTTTGAGAAAACCGATAGTGATTTATTATCAGATCATACGGAAACCGGAAGTACAATGTCCCCATAAGAAATTGAGAATACGCGTATTAATTTGTAAATACAACTAATTAAAGATTCTGTCCAAAAAAAAAAAAAAGGAAACAATTTGTCATAATACGGTTTGTTGTCGGTCATAAATGTGACGCCTATGGGTACTTTCAACTGGTTTGGCAATGGCTCAAGGGATTTTCTAGACACTACTTGCGTCATTGGTCTTTAACAACAACAAAAATATGATAAATCGTTCAACTCTGTTCTGAGCAACAGGTGTTATGTTTCTTGATTTTTTTTTTTTTTATTTTAGTAAATTTGATTTACTTAACCTGGGTTATCACACGATTTACGGAGTTTTAGTTCTATTGACTTTTTAGCGAGAATTAGATAATGTGGCTCTATGAAAAATACAAAATGAAGAATTCCCCAAAATAAATGAAAAATCCCCCCAAATATGAACATTTCTCCAGATATTCTGAAAAATTCCCCAAACAATTTATGAAAACTCAATGCAAAATGGCCCAAATATTATGAAAAATGATTCACATTTGTTTGGAAAATATCCCAAACAAAAAACGAAAAATTCGCCAAAATAAAAAAAATTGGGGACTTTTTCTTTGTTCAATGAAAAAACGAAATAATTTAAAATTATGAGATTTTTTTGCTTATTCTTTAATTTTTTTAGGGGGAATTCCCATTTTTTTTTTTGGGAAAATTTCTATGTATGAAATTTTTTTTTTGACGTATTCTCCTCGTTTTGTTGGGAAGTTCCTTTTTTTCTATTTTTTTTTTGACAAAAATATCCTTAATTTTTTAATAATTGGAGATTTTTTTGTTTTTTGTATTTTAAAAAAAAATGTGAATAATTATTTGTTATTGGTTAAGTTTTCATAATTTTTTTCCGATTTCTTGGGTTGATTTTTCATTTTTTTGGGGGCATTTTTCATAGAAATCCCCCAAACAATTTATGAAAACTTACCCAATGCAAAATACCGCAAATATTATGAAAAATAAAAATATCCCAAAAAAAAGAAACGAAAAATTCGCCAAAATTAAAAAAATGGAAATTGAAAATTTTCCGAAACAATTTATGAAAACTTACAGAATGCAAAATGACCCAAATATTATGAAAAATGATATACATTTGCTTAAAAATATCCAAAAAATAAAAAATCCCCAAAATAAAAAAGTTAGGGAATTTTTATTTGTTCAATCAAAAACCGAAAAAAGAAATATTACCTAAAAATTATGAAAAACTTTGAATTTTTTGTAATATTTGGGGAATTTTTTGTTTTTTTTTTGAGGTATTTTAAAATTTTTTTTGAATAATTTGATATTGGTTAAGTTTTCATTATTTTCTTGGGTGAATTTTCCGACTTTTTGGGGTGAAGTTTCATATTCGAGGGATTTTTCATAGAAATCCCCCAAACAATTTATGAAACCTTAACCAATGCCAAATACCGCAAATATTATGAAAAATGATTTACATTTGTTTTGAAAATATCCCCAAAACAGAAACGAAAAACTCCCCAAATTTAAAAAAATGGAAAGTGAAAATTTTCCGAAACCATTTTTGAAAATTTACCCAATGCAAAATGACCCAAATTATATGAAAAATTATATACATTTCTTTGAAAATATCCCAAAAAAAAAATCCCCAAAATAAAAAAATAGGGAATTTTTCTTTTTGCAATGAAAAAACGAAAAATGAAATATAACCAAAAAATTATGAAAATCTCCCAATTTTTTTTTTGTATGAGATTTTGTTGTGGCATATTCTCCAATTTTTTTATTTTCATAATTTTTTTCGGGTTTTTTCCCGAATTTTTAGGGGATTTTTCATTTTTTTTTTTTGGGGCATTTTTCATAGGAATCCCCCAAAACAATTTATAAAAATATACCCGAATGCAAAATGTTTCAAATGTTATGAAAAATGATCCCCATTTGTTTTGAAAAATTCCCGACATTTTTTTTTCTTGCAGTATGAAAATGTCCTCGATTTTTATTTTGGGATATTTTCAAAACAAATGTGAATAATTTCTCATACAATTTGGGGCACTTTCCATTGGGTAAGTTTTCACAAATTTTTTGGGGGATTATTCTCAATTTTTAGGGGAATTTTTCATTTATTTTGGGGAATCTTTATTTTTTTGGGTGTGGGTATTTTGTCGTAGAACCGATAATGTTTAAATAAATTTAGAGAAAAGTTAGTTTTTATTTTCAAAAATCTCTGTTATGTATTCTGCTGTTATGTTTCCCATCATATGTTACAGCTTAAAGAGCGATTAATGAGAATTATTCAAAGATTCTTGGTCGGATGGGAATGTTTAATTTGAGGAAGCTATATGAGTTATCTCTTGGTCTGTACAATGTTTTTTTTTTGCTGCCTTTGTGGTGCTTCTCCACCATCGACGCCAACGGAGGTGTTTAATGTGTCATTTTACAGCCTCTGGTAGATTGTTGGAATATACATCAAAATGTCAAATAACGGCAGACAGGTTATATAAATAACTTGGCTGTTCTCCTCCATATTTCCATTTCAGATGACTGTGATGTGTCATGCATATCCTTGCTATAGACATACATATTTTCCCGCCATAATCCCCCAGCATCCACTTCAGTTCGGTTTTTTATTAAAAAAAAAAAACCCAACATCCATCCTCTTTAATTAAACATCGCATACCGCAAAAAAAACAACGTCTGTCCAAACAAACTGTTAACCGTTGACATTGACAAGGCCAACGGTCGCAGCTGCTTACAAGCTTGGCCTTATGTTTTGTTTACCTTTTTGTAATTATGACTGCTATCACTGCGGCTACGTTTAATATCCGCCACCGTTGCAGAATAACTCTTAAGCGCTTTGAGTCATAGACCCCAGCACCGAAGTGGTGGCAGAACTAGTCTACAAGTACCGGCCTTCTTTCCCATCGTTGCCAGCGTCATTGGCATGAATACCGCGATCATCATTCATCCAGCAGCTTCAAATGGGTTCTGCCGCTACTCTGTTAATTGACTCATATTACATACACGTACAAGCCTACGAACAAGATCCAACATTTGTTATTATTAAGAGCACACGTCCGCGGAAGAGGGATGGGGGGGGGGGGGGGGCAAGAACATAAGCCTCAAGTCTGGAACTAAAGTTGATTAGCCACACTTTATCGACGTCTCATCATCATCATCATCATCTGCGGTATCGTCTTCTTCTACCTCATCATCGCCATCATCCGGCATTTTTTTGACAGAAAATTGGAAAGGAAATTCAAAAATAGCGATAACAAATGACCGACTCTGTGGGGCCGAAGTTGTGTCGACCACCTCAATGTTGCCACGAAGGTTTCAGAATATTTTTAATCTTAATGATGATTTTAAAATAATCGTTACAGAAATACTATCTGTTTGGCTTATGGATACCTGATAATCTATACTTGATAATCTATTTACCAAAAAAAAAAACTCGTTTTGTATCTGTTGGCCCAGGGATGAATGAAACGAATTCTGTTCAACTGATTTACTTACGAATCCAAATGTACTCGTATCATCAAGATACGAATCTTGTGAAACCCAATATACAATATACAGGGTGTGCCATATTTTATGTCTATATGTGAACTAGTAAGTTGTAATGCGCCTATGGCGCCCGTTGAAATACGGAAAAAAAATTTTGTTGAAAAAAAAAATTTTGTTGAAAAAAAAAATCTTGTGGGAAAAAAAAATTTTGTTGAAAAAAAAAATTTTTGTTAAAAAAAAATTTTTGTTGAAAAAAAAATTTTTGCTGAAAAAACAATTTTTTCTTCAAAAAAAAAAATTTTTTGAAAAAAAATTTTTGTGGAAAAAAAAAATTTTGGTAAAAAAAAAATTTGGGGAAAACACAATTTCTGTACAAAAAAAAAAATATTATTTTTTTTATTATTTATTATAGAATTATAGAATGCCTATTTAAATTCCTACGTACTGCGTGACAGAGTCAGTGAATCAGTGTCGAGGGTAAATATATATTAAGATTGAATAAGTTGGAAAAACAACAGATGTCCATACTTATCGCAGACGGCGAAATTCTCTAGAATCGGTGAGCTGTACCCACTGACCGGGTCCTGCTTTTTCTAGAGAAGTTTTTACATGTTTCATACTCTTAAAGTTGCCAGCATTTACAAGGTGGAAAGAGCTGCTGTACATTTTCTAATGGTCTTGCCATTTTACGAACCTGGATTTTCTGTGTGATAGTCTCACACACTATCTATCGCACCACGGCCGTGCATGAGGTATTTTTATTTTATTAGGACCGCTTTTTAAATAAAACATCCGTCAAGAGTCCGTTTTATTGGCTACGGCAGAGCCTGCCCCTTTTTGCAGTGTTTCTCATCGACTGGTTTTGATTTAGGCATAAACACCGACCCTAATAGGACCTTTTAGATAGATTTACTATTTCTCACTTATGACAATTTTACGCACAACAATCGACATATTTAAAAATAGCCAACAATTTTAAATACACTTGTGATTGGCTGTATTCGTTTTCAACAAATTCTTCTCAAAAAACACTTTCGACGGAGCCTCCAGAAAACGCTGCTCTTAGCCGGCCCACAATATTTCGTAATTATGTTTTTTTGTTACGTCACAAACATGTAAAGTGGATACACGTGAGGTGGCATAAATTTGCAGATGACTTAAAATGCCGGGTGAACACTACTCTGAATTGATGTTGGGAGAGAACACACAAAAAAAAAAACACAGAATAAAGAAACCACTCTACAGTGGAGTAAAAAAGTTTTCGTATAGAATCACGTCAACGCGGCTTCCGGAGGATAACCCGGGAGTAATCTGAACTGGTCTTAAGAGAGGGAGCAAATAACAGAATAAGTATGAGAAGTCTACACTGACGGCAACAAGTTTTGGTTAGAAATCAATCGGAGATTTTTTTCAAGCAAACGTGGCACCCTTTCAGCAAACTTAGACTATGCTATAACTGATAGATGATTCAATGGCATTATTCGAAATATTTGATTTCAAGAAGAAGGAGTCAAAATTTGTTTTGGCATATTTTTGTTATTTTTATTTTTGTTTTTTTTTTGAAAGTGTTGCGTTGAGGTGCAGTTAATCACAATGAATAGCTCTCCCTAAGTGATAATTGGATAATTCTGTGTGTTTTTCACGAATAACCGCTTAAGTACGTTTATTGATGTCAAAGTTCGACATTTTCAAAAGGCTTTCCATTAAAGTAAACTCTTAATTAGCACAAATCATTTGCTATTCAGTTTTCTTTATTAATAACAACTTCAGTTGATATTTTTACAAAAGCCCTAATTTTAAAAATTATTTATTTTTGCTCGCCTGAGAAGTTTTCTATTATAACTTACGTTGTTATTCGTGAAAATCACAGAATTTTAAAAGAGGAAAACACGAGGCCGAAAAAATTACAATTTCCTACTTTTTTGAATTCAATAAATTTATTGTGCATTTTTTCTCAACCAAACTATTACTTCTGCCTAAACACTTTGTTTAGAAGCAAATGCGATTTACTTGATACAACCTGCAAACATACGCCTTACTTGTGTGCAAACATTTCAAAAAGACAGATTTTTAAGCGAGAAACCCATATATGCCAACAAGGGTTCAAAGGTTCATTCATTGCATTAGTTTTGTTGGACTTAATCTAGATTCTGGTTTCGGCTTACGCCCATGAATCTTCTTGTTCGGGCATTTGTTTGGTTTGAACTGGTAATAAATGGGGAGATGGACACAGAACGACTATGACTGTATTCCTTAATAAATCCTTTAAATACAAGAATTCTTTAAAATTGTGAAATAAAAAAAAATGGCTGTTTGCCATTGGTTATTGAATTTTAACTGAGAGAAATCGATACGGTACCACTGTGAGCTATCGATCGATGGCGGTACACGCTGAAAAAAATGGCCATTTTAACAAATTTCAGCAAACAAGTTCGCATCAAACATATATATATTTTTCCATACCACAAACATTAACTTGTTTGTAGGTGATAAATATCGAATACATATGTATGCAGTTTTGAGTAATTTTTTATTTTTTTTTCAATTTGTGAATTTCTATATAACAACTAGTAAGTTGTAATGCGCCTATGGCGCCCGTTAATTTGCTTGAGAAAGTATTTGTTACTTAATTTTAAAAATTTTGTAAAAAATATTTTGAGAAAACTATTTTGTAAAAAAAATTTCGAAAAAAAATAAAATTTGTGGAAATAAAATTTTTGCTGAAAAAAAAAATTTTTGTTGAAAAAAAAAATTTTGTTGAAAAAAAAAATTTTGTTGAAAAAAAAAATTTTGTGAAAAAAAAATTTTTGTTGAAAAAAAAATTTTTGCTGACAAAAAAAATGTGGTGGAAAAAAAATTTTTTTTTGAAAAAAAAAAAATTTTGTTGAAAAAAAAATTTTTGTTGAAAAAAAAATTTTTGCTGAAAAAAAAAATTTCTTGAAAAAAATAATTTTGGTAAAAAAACAATTTGGGGAAAACACAATTTCTGTACAAAAAAAATATTATTTTTTTTATTATTATTATTTATAGAATTATTATAGAATGCCTATTTAAATTCCTACGTACTGCGTGACAGAGTCAGTGAATCAGGGAATCAGTGAATCAGCGAATCAATCAAAATTTTATGGAAAAAAAAATTTGGAAAAAAAAAATTTCTTGAAAAAAAAAATTTCTTGAAAAAAATAATTTTGGTAAAAAAACAATTTGGGGAAAACACAATTTCTGTACAAAAAAAATATTATTTTTTTTATTATTATTATTTATAGAATTATTATAGAATGCCTATTTAAATTCCTACGTACTGCGTGACAGAGTCAGTGAATCAGGGAATCAGTGAATCAGCGAATCAGTGTATCAGTGTATCAGTGTATCAGTGAATCAGTGTCGAGGGTAAATATATATTAAGATCCATCTCATTCTCTCGGTATTGATATTATTTTAATGAGCGTAAATGCAAAAAAAAAAATACGAAACCAGTTGCAAATACACACATATTCGCACCCAAATGTTGTGCTTTGTTGAATTTAATAAGTTCGTTGTCTGTTTTTCCCAAACACGTTATTGCTTATACACAAATACGTAATATTAATAGCAAATGAGTTATATTTATATCCAAATAAGCTTTGTGTAGATGGGAATAAGCTTTACTTGCTACAAAGACCAAACACGCGATTTACTTGTGTGTAAACAAAAAAAAAAGACGTATTTTTTAGCGTGTAGGCATAGTCCTCCATTCCTGTAGAGTGAGATTATTACACCGTTTAAAGCGGATTGGTCTGTTCGGAGACCTTATTGTGGAGCAGAGGAGGACCGCCCGAAACTGTTGTAGTGGAGACCTAATACTAAAGGCGAAAGACGGGCCCTCTCAACTCTGCGAGGTCCCGGTAAGGTCGTGATTACTGACCTTGTTTAGAGTGGTGAATTTTGTCTGCGGGAAATCGAGATGTGAGATGTCGATAGGTGGATGTTACGATAGACCTTGCGGACAGAAATCCACATCCCTGCTGTGCATGGTAAGAAACGGATAAAATCATCTTTGTCTGTTCGAAGATCTAATTCTGCAAAGGATAAGCAGCGACCTGAGCAGAGCTTGGTCTGATAATATCGACTGAGCTTGGGTGGTCAATTGGCATCGGCAGAGCTTGGTCTGCTGGCATTAGCTGAGCGAGCATAAGCTTGATCTGCTGGTATCAAGCGAGGCGGTTGTGTCAGCAGAGTTTGGTCTGCTTGTATCACTAGAGGTTTATCTGTTGTTTTCAGCTGGGCTGTATCTATTAGTATTAGCTGAGATGGGTCTGCTGATATAGTCTTCTTATATTCACATTTAGGTAGACCCTAAACAGTTTTAAAAGGAAATTATCTGCCGCTAACTAAATTATTTGAGGAATTGGAGGTATGACATTTTGGGAAAAGCTCTGCAAAAGCTATTTATAAAGCTTGTTCGGAACATGAGGCGGGTCATTAGTGTGGCAGGTTCCAAAAGGGAACTAATGTTTCATTTCATTCATGATTTATTTGCAATCAATTCTACTTGATTTGTTTCATTTGTCCGTCGGTGATTTCCATTAAAGGGCGGTGGCGTATGATTTCTGAAAAAAGGGCGGAGTGTTAAGTTGCTATGGTATGGTATTCTTTTTTTTCTCTATCATTCTTGTCTGTACGTGGACTTTTTCGCTACAGTGTATGTACATATTAATTTATTGCCAAGATTAGAAACTCACATGAAAACAATGAACTCATGACGTTTTGTTAGTGGCATACGACGATGACTGTTACTAATTTTTGTTTTCACTAATTTGTGTTTTTCTTTAATATCTTTTAAATTGTTGTTTCGAATAACTCGAATTTGCTGTTGGCTTCACAATGAATTTTAATTGTGTTTATTTAAGCGGCGATGCCGTTGATGTTGTACCCATTGTTATTTCGGTCCATAATGAAGACATTCCAGAAGATGAGGCAAATATTCAAATTCTATCGGAGCAGACAATCGCTAATGACAATTGACTATGGCACCGAACAGACCTCGAATTATTGACGATACCTAATCATTTGTTTATGGTTGCTGTTCTATAGAGGAACATCCCGTCATAACTCATGTCGATTATTAGAATAGTTTTATAAAGCTGTGTTTAGTGTTCGATCGAACGTAATTAAATTCTTTTAAATTGTTATTTGATGGTGTAGATTTATGGAATTCTATTTCACGGCGACATTGAAGACGATTTATGAAGCTGATTGGGTTGACGGGCTGGGGAATATTTTGAGGCTTCCGTAAAGTGTCACACAAAGGCTTAAGAAATGGAAACTGTTTCAGTTTTATTCATGGATAACTCATTTTCTATGCGACTTCTTGGATTTATGTTACAGGATCCTCTTGCTTCAAACTGTTCTAATATGAGATGGATAAGATACGTTTTTCTGCGGTAGTTGGAGCAAACGAGATTGTCTCCCTTCTTGTGAAGCGGACATAGAACGCTGAGGCTTTAATCTTCTGGCAAGCTTTCATTTTTCCAGGTCCTGCAGCCTGGAGTTGTACAGCTCAACCGCTATTCACTTATTCTGAACACATTTGTTTAGATCTCTACTCAGATGAGGTCAAAACAGCAACCAATAATATTCTAGCAAACCGCAAAAAGGGAAAGAAAAGAACAAGTGAAAGAAGTCCTTTTATTAGATCATTGATATTTCAAGAAGACAAATCAAACACCTTTGTTAGCACGAAGACCAAAGGGAGGAAGACCTTTCGTATTACGACAGACGAGTGACGACTTACAATCAATTTCATTTTGCCAACTGTTGGCAATTTTGAGTCGATTGTTATAAAATAAGTTAGGCAGACAAACATCCTACGTGCCCCTCAATAGCATTATCTTGGCAAACTTGGCTGCCTTTCACCACAAAATACCAGTTTTTTTTTTTTTTTTTCAAAAACCAACATCATCCTACACTTGTCCCATCTCTAGTGTGAGAACTGAAAATTTGTAATTAAACCCTCAGTTAAAGTATTGTATTCCGAATGTTGTGTCTTTTGTTGGCCATTCCCACCAGTTGTGTGGGGCCAGCGTCCGGATAATCTCATTTGCTTAATGATCATGATGATGATGATGATGACGATATCCCGTTGTTCTAAGCAATTTAAAACACATTCAACTAAAAAGACTTTATTTTATCACAAATGAATTGATTTTTATGGCAAATTAATTATACTTATCCGATCTGAACAATCTGTCTTAGAACTCGTTTAGTGTGTTGGTGGTGGTGTGGTGATGGTTGTGGTGATGGTGGTGGTGGTGGGTTGATGCATAGTTCGATAGTTCCTCAAATCACAATAAATCTATTTGTTATTATACAAAATGACAGCAGAAATTAAATAATTGCCATTAAAAACAATTTCGCATTGTGTTTATGACCGGTGTGTTGTGGATGGAGTGGCACGCATGTTTTTACTTGGTATGACGGTACATAGTGGTCATACTCATATGTCATGTATGAACACGGACTAGGCATGTATTAGAGTGGGTTATGCTATGTTCGAAATATAAAAAAAACAGCAGTCTTTATGAAGTTATTTTAGTATGATGAGGTGTCTCTTAAAATCCCACTATACATTTTCTAAAAAATTATAACAAAATAATACAATTGGGTTGTATTAAAGTAAAGGAAATACAGTGAAACTTCCATAAGTCGAAGCTCATCTAGTGGCAGTAGCGCTAAGGAGACAAATTCACTTTAATTGCTCTTCTATAACTCGAATTTCCATAACTTGAACTTCTTTATAACGCGAAGAAAAATAATGGCACAAACAATAAAGTTGTAATAGCATCGGATCCAGAAATTTTTTTTACGGTAATAAAAAATATAAAGTAAAAAATAAAAAAATAAAAATAAAAAAAAAACAAAAAATAAAAAATAAAAAATAAAAATAAAAATAAAAATAAAAATAAAAATAAAAATAAAAAACAAAAAATAAAAAATAAAAAATAAAAAATAAACAATAAAAAGATTAAAGATTAAAGATTAAAGATTAAAGATTAAAGATTAAAGATTAAAGATTAAAGATTAAAGATTAAAGATTAAAGATTAAAGATTAAAGATTAAAGATTAAAGATTAAAGATTAAAGATTAAAGATTAAAGATTAAAGATTAAAGATTAAAGATTAAAGATTAAAGATTAAAGATTAAAGATTAAAGATTAAAGATTAAAGATTAAAGATTAAAGATTAAAGATTAAAGATTAAAGATTAAAGATTAAAGATTAAAGATTAAAGATTAAAGATTAAAGATTAAAGATTAAAGATTAAAGATTAAAGATTAAAGATTAAAGATTAAAGATTAAAGATTAAAGATTAAAGATTAAAGATTAAAGATTAAAGATTAAAGATTAAAGATTAAAGATTAAAGATTAAAGATTAAAGATTAAAGATTAAAGATTAAAGATTAAAGATTAAAGATTAAAGATTAAAGATTAAAGATTAAAGATTAAAGATTAAAGATTAAAGATTAAAGATTAAAGATTAAAGATTAAAGATTAAAGATCAAAGATCAAAGATCAAAGATCAAAGATCAAAGATCAAAGATCAAAGATTAAACATAACAAAAAATATAAAAACAAGCCAAACAATAAAGTTGTGATCGCATCGACACGTGTTCTGAGGTTAAAAATGGATAAAAAAAAAACAAAAGAAATATGTTGCTCAGAAATGTGAACAAGTTCATTAGACTTTTCTGCGGATGCCGATATTGCTGATCATTGTTCCTCCGAGTCAATTACTTTGCAGAACGCGCAATAAATGAGGAGCAGGATGAGGAGTTTGTTATACAACCCTCCCCACAACTGATGAGCGTTACAAAGTCCTAAACAAATTGGAGATACTTCTTTTTTTTATTTATTTATTATTAATTACAATACAAAGTAAATTTATATTCTAATTTTTGGGTCCAAGGGTAAACCGGGTGACACAGACCATATGTTTTAGATTTTGCAGCGACAGACCAAAGCCTCTGGTGGGAATCGAACCCACAACTCCCACGCTGATAGGCAAGCACGCTACCAACTCGCCTACCGGGGCGCTTGGAGATACTTCTTATTTACAAGAAAAAAAAAATAAACGGCTTTTCAAGTAATTAGAAATGTGTACATAAAGTAAAAATTAATAAATTCAAATAAATTAATAAGTAATTCCATAACTTGAAGTCTCCGTAAGACGAACTTTTCTACGGGCTAATGGTGGTTCAAGTTATGGAAGTTTGACTGATACTGTGGAAATACTTGTTGTATTATAAGTTGTTTTAATTGTTTTGTTCTCTCAAGTAATTATTAATTTAATGAAATTAAAATTGTCATGCTGGCGCTGAGTCGTAAATTAATACATTTGTATAAATGAAATTAATTTTTTGAAAATAAAAAAAAAACGATATAATTTTTTGGATCCACCTCAACGTTTACATAACAACAGAACATAATAAATGTTAACCAAAATAATAATTGTCCACAGTGTTTACAAAATATTTTTCGATTTTTGCAACAATCAGTTTGTGATAAAGTAAATCCTGTTCATGTTTTGACCCACCTTAATGTAAATATATGTGAATGTACACATATGTGTGCATTAGTACACCTATTCACAAGTGATTATACTCGTGTATTTAGTATATTTAGTATGTGATGTTATTTATGAAAGTAATGTTGATTTATATTTTGCATAGTCTCCGCCATAGAATGGCGTGTATTTTATGTTGGTCATTGCGTATGTGAGACATTTGAATATTGATCAGAGACCCAATGAAGACCAATTCATCTATCTATATGTCCGTCTTTGTTGTCCCCCCAATCTAAATATTTTTGGAAATCTAAACTTTCGAAGTACCAATTCTACTAAACGCCATCGTTTTTTTCAACTAGTGTTATTTCGTGAATGGTAACACTTAGTTATCCGGCCATGTTGAACGAATTTTTGTTTACAAAAATTAAAGAGGAGGATATTGGCAACATTTGGTTTCAACAGGACAGCACTACGTGCCGCAGATCCGAAGCTACACTCGATGTTTTGCGCCCTGTTTTTGAAGATCGCATTATTGACCGATCGTGTAGGAAATTTTCCATTACTAACCGGAATGATTGTTATTTCAAATAATAAAAGAAATTTCAGAAAATATCCAGTAGTTTTTTTTATAGAATTTTCCAAAAAAAAGTTATTTGGCAGACCCGGTATTATTTTCCTAGGATCAAACTCCATAGTGTAGGGTATATGAGATTCATTCAGTTCCAACTTAAAAACGTTTTTCTACTTTAAATGTCCGCTTTTTTATTTTTTGTCTATTTTGTCGTTTTGCGACAAACTTTTAACCGACTCTGAAACAGGTCGGCGTTTCATATACATGCTAGATCGAAAAGTTTTTACCCGCCAGATTTTTTTTATTTATTTTTTTTTTTTCAGTGTTATGACGCTGATATCAATTTCATGTCATTCAAATGATCGTTTAGAACATCATCGACAGGTGGAGAAACATGTCGTAGTTTTGGAAACATAATAGTTTTCATAATTATTTTCTCTTTTGTGTGAAACACAATCACATTTTATCGTTCTTATATTAGGGGATAGCAATTAAGAACAACAATTGGGAGAATTGTATGGACAATTTTTTTTATAAGGAAAATTTGAATTGGAATGTGTTCGTAAAATATTATGAACTAGCAAGTAGTAAATGAACTAGAAAATTCATGATATTAACATACGGTAATTCTTTCTAATTTCCCTTAAAAATTTCATAAAGGACCAAAAGGGGAAATTCTCTTGAATCAGTCAGATGTGCACGATATAATTTGTATACTCACGTACCGGGACCCACAAGTAGTTTCTGGGGCTGATGTAGTAATTTGTGAAAATAAAAAATTACTATAAAAATAAAATAAAATAAAATAAAATAAAATAAAATAAAATAAAATAAAATAAAATAAAATAAAATAAAATAAAATAAAATAAAATAAAATAAAATAAAATAAAATAAAATAAAATAAAATAAAATAAAATAAAAAAAAATAAAAATAAAAAAAAAAAATAAAAAAAAAAAAAAATAAAAAATAAAAAATAAAAAAAAATAAAATAAAAATAAAAAAAAAAAATAAAAAATAAAAAACAAAAAAAAAATAAAAATAAAAATAAAAATAAAAATAAAAAAAAAATAAAAATAAAAAGAAGTAATTGAAGTGATTGGCCCAGCATGCGTCCCATATTTGACGGACAGACCAGGTCACACTAAAAGCAGTAGTTTTATCTGACTGACGCAACGAGGAAGGTCCTGGTTGTTTGTAGCACGTACACTCAGAAGAAACCACTGATGTGACTTTTCCCTGATGTTGCGATATAAAACGAATATTTGGAAAGCATTCGTTTCTAATAAAATTTACAAACTGAAAATTTGCAAACGAACAAAAAAAAAAATACAATTTTAACAAGGAATTCATTTTCTTAAAAAAACAAAGTGGAAAATATCACAGTAGTTCAGCCACCGTTCACTAGCATTGTTTACGGAGTTTATGGTTCAACAACACCAACCACTCATTTGAAGAGGTTCCACTTTGCGTTGGAACCACCTCACACTTTTTTTCTCCGACCATCCAATAATATTCCATGATTTTCCTTTCCTTTCCTTTCCTTTTTTTTTTTTTTTTTTTTTTTTTGTGATCTGATCGTTTCTGTTCGGTTGATACGATAGTTACAGAATTCATGGTAGTCGAAGCATTTTCATGGATTTGGCGATGTGGTCTGGCAACTATCATTCTCAGCACCATCCCACTGTGCGGTGCTATAACGAAAATGTTCGTACATTTAGTTATACAAGTCACAGTTGCCTTTTTCATTTAACGGTTTTATTATTGGCCAATAACGCTGCCATACGATCGTTTCGTTTGACAGCTTTGATTAATTACTACTGCGGTGTTAGTTTTTGACAATTTCGCATATTCGAAGTTTAAACATGAAATCTAAATGTTTTGTTTTTTTCTCTGAAATTTCTAACAAATTAATATGATTATAATAAATCATGGGGAGAAATAAATCAACTAATGAATGAATTTGAAAGCTTAAACTTTAATGTACATGGGGCGATTTATGTTGTGACGACTACGTAGTCTGTTGGAATGCCAGCCTGTCTGTCCAATCGTGTGCCTTCGAGCGCAATTGTTGGATTTCTTCAAGCAGAATATTAAAATATACTAATGGTTAGTTTTTTTTTAAGGTTTCTTTGGGGGCGGGCAGCGGGCCGTATGCCTGCAACGATTTGCTTGTTGCAGATTTTCGATTTTATTTTGCTATTGTTGTACAATTGAATTGAAACAATTTCGTGTGACATTTAAATTACAACTCACGTCCCACATGTGGTAATTACGGTACGCAACTACGAAAGTATGTTTGCACTTGTGACGTCTTTATTTCATTTGGAGGGTTGAAGTACGTAAATATTTTGCTTTACTATAAAAGCTTCAATCACAGCCTAAAATAGACATAACAGAGTTACACCTCCGTCTGCCAACAATCTCGATATCAATTCAATTGAAACCACCAAAAAAAAATCCACTTCAAAATGTTCAAATTCGTAAGTTCAGCACATTTTTCAATTGCCCCTTTTGTGTGGTGAGTGGTGTTAATTTTGTTTGTTTCTCTTCCCAAAAGGTTATTGCCGTTGCCGCTTGTTTGGCTTGTGCCGCTGCTCAGCCTGGTGTTTTGGCTCCCACCGCTTTGGCTGCCGGTCCCGCTGTGGCCTATGCCAATGCGCCACTGTATGCTGCCGGTGGCAGCAGCCAAGTCGATGTCCGTCACAATTACGATGGTAGTTTGTCCTCGTACACGACAGCGCCTTTCAACTATGCCGGTCCCTACTCGAGCCGTTATGTAGCTGGTGTACCCTCGGCTGCCTATGCTGCTGGACCGGCTGCCTTTGCCGCCCCAACTGCCTTCGCCGCTCCTGCTAAATATGTGAGCCCAGCTGGTGTTGCCGCTCATTATGCTGCTCCCTATGGTGCTGCTCCTTATGCTGCTGCTGCTTATGCTGCTGCTCCTTATGCCGCTCCCTATGCTGCACCCTACTCAGCTCACTATGCTTCTCCTTATGCCGCCTATGCTACCGGTCCTTTCGGTGCTTCTTATGCTGCTCCCGCTGTTGCCGCTGCCGCTCCAGTCTTGGGCTAAGATCGCCAGAAATTACCCAAGGATGTTTGTAAAAATAATAATTTGTTCCTAATTATTTAATTATTGTTGTTTGTTATCAAATAAATATTTAATTATAATTACAAAAAAAAAAAATTAATTGAAAAACTGCTTATTATTTCGCTTTATTATAAAACTACTAAGTTGTAATGCGCCTATGGCGCCCGTTGAAATATGGAAAAAAAATTGTGTTGAAAAAAAAAAAATTTGTGGAAAAAAAAATTTTTTTGTTGAAAAAAAAAATTTGGTTGAAAAAAAAATTTTTTCTTGAAAAAAAAAAATTTTTGTTGAAAAAAAAAAATTTTGTTGGAAAAAAAAATTCTTTTGGAAAAAAAAAATTTGGTGGAAAAAAAAATTTTGTTGAAAAAAAAAAATTTGGAATAAAAAATAAAAAAAAAAATTATAAAAAAAAAATTTTGGAAAAAAAAATTTTGGTAAAAAAAAATTTGGGGAAAACACAATTTCTGTACAAAAAAAAAATATTATTTTTTTTTATTATTATTATTTATAGAAAATTATAGAATGCCTATTTAAATTCCTACGTAGTGCGTGACAGAGTCAGTGAATCAGTGTATCAGTGAATCAGTGTCGAGGGTAAATATATATTAAAGAAGATAGTGAGTTCAATTAAGAGTTCCTGTGGTTGGCGAAAGTAGAGTTGAATCCAAGAAAAAACAGATAAAAATACGAGCAGCAAATCTAAATAAGGGTGAATAAGAAACTAATTACACTAGGCAACAACAAAAAAATGTTTGTGATGTATAACCACTATATAATTCTTTATGTACTTTGCCTTTAATACAAAAATGGTAGAAAATTTTTTTGTATGGATTTTATATTAATTTTTTTAAATGCAATTTTTTGAGAACATAGAAATAAATTTAAAAAAAAAATGTATTGAGATTTTTTCAAATTTCCCCTTTTTAAAATAAATTTTAGGAAATTTGTCGCAATATTATTCTTAATTTATGGGATAGTGCTTTTTTGTCAAAGTGATATTTTCAGTTATAAAGAAATTTCAACGGAAATTTTTTTTAATTTTTTTTTGTTGAAATATTGACCTTCACCATATTCTCAGTTAACAGCGAAAATCCTCCATCGATTTGAATAATCTGTATCTCATTATATTTCTAAGTTACAAAGCTTTATGATAATCTATTGAAAATGTACACTATTTGTCATCTTCGAATTATTACACTCTGCGACAAATGGTAAGGGTCAGTGATCGGTTTGGAATGAAACCACCGGGGAAAGTTATATTGGTAAAAAAAAAGTCATACGTGTTCCAGCGTTTCGCTGGGTCTCATCTAGGAATCGAGATATATCGATTTGAAGTTAGTAAGTATCGTATAGGGGAATTTGTCACGTTTTAGGCTCTTTTGTTTGACATAACTCGAGAACCACTCGTCCGATTTAGCTGAAACAAATTTAGAAAAATTAAGAATTACAATTCCTCTAATCTGTTCTTAAACCGTTTTCCTACTTAAGCAACAGTTTCGCAATTATAAATAAATGTATGAAAAAAAAAAATTATTTTTGCCTAAAAATTAAAATTTTTTTTTTTTAATTCATAAAAAATACAAAACGGTAAAAAGTGTCAAGTCCTATTAAAATGTAAATAAATGTATTTAAAAAAAAAATAAAAAAAAAAAAAATTTCTTCATGCGCTTATTTTTAACTTGGAAACTATTACTTGTAAAGGAAAATAATATATGAACAGATTAAGGGAATTGTAATTCTTGGTTTTTTAAAATTTATTTCAGCTAAATCGGACGAGTGGTTCTCAAGTTATGTCAAACAAAAGAGCCAAAAACGTGACAAATTCCCCTATACGATACTTACTAACTTCAAATCGATATATCTCGATTCCTAGATGAGACCCAACGAAACGCTGAGACACGTATGACCTTTTTTTGACCGATATAACTTTCCCCGGTGGTTTCATCCCAAACCGATTGTGGCTGTCGCACAGTGTTATGATTCTTTGGAAACCACCAAAAAAAAATCTACAAAAAAGTTTTCGACTTTAATTTGTTTATAACTCTGAAACTGCCAATCCGATTAAAAAGCTCCAAAGACAAAAAACACAAATAATATTGCGGTCAATTTTCTAAAATTTATTTAAAAAAAAAGAAAAAACTGGCTATGCATAATAAAAAAAATCGACAAAAAAGTTTTCGACTTAAATTTGTTTATAACTCTGAAACTGCCAATCAGATTAAAAAGCTCTAAAGACATAAAATAAAAAAAAAATTGCGGTAAATTTTCTAAAATTTAGATCAAGAAAATCGGACTATGGAAGCTGTGGAATTTATGTTTCGAAAAAAGCTAATAATACTTTTCGGATAAACTTATTGTTGTTAAAATATTACTCCGTTCTAATTCCATATATATATATCAATACAATGAACTAATATACATTTTTGTTATTTTATCTATTTTCAGGTAAGTTAAACAAGTTAAATCTGTATATGTGTAGGTAAGTATACAATAATACTGGATTGATTTCCAAACCCTTCAGTTTTGTGTGTGATTTTAATTCTTTCTATTGATGGCCGATCCTCGGTAAACCAATTCTTCGGTCTTCACTAGGTCGCCTTTCTACAGTCACGATGTTTGTCGGGCAATTTCAAGCATACTAAGTTAATCTTGTCCGCATTCATCATCAGACCTACAGACATATGTACCATCGCCTTATCGATCTCGACATTTCCACGAGTCTGCCTGCCAAAAATCAGCTCGATTGGATCACTGAAAAAGGGTTAAAAATCGGTCCAAAGGCTTTCACACAGGCCACTACGATCTTTATACTTCAAACTTAAAAAAAAAAAATCTGACGTGTACATGAAAATCGCCGATACACGTGTATTTTTATTTTTTTCCCCTCTTTCCGAATATGTGCATTTGGTTCATAGGACAGAAAAAAAATCTATTTTTTGTAACACGGTGTAATGTTCTTCAAAGAAGAACGAAATATTGGAAAAATAAATTAAATAAAATACGTTTTTTTTTTATTAAAAATCTCTGACCTCGAGCTTAAACTGATTGAAAAATGCTAAGCTCTATGTAGATTAAGTTTTCAATAGAAGCCGATGGTATTAAAGGTACGACATAAATCTCCTCATATCTTTTTTTCAAAATTAATTACACAAATCTGAGAATTCCTCAAAACCATCTTAGTCCCCTCATATTCTTTCATGGAAACAATCCGGTACTGTTCTGATTAATTGACCTCATTTATTGGCCAAGGTCGCTGAGACATCGCCGTTCCCTTTTTTCTGTACACAATGTTTATGTAAAACGTCCATTGAACGTTTATCTGTACTTATGTAACTAATACACATATACGATAAATTACATAATTTTACCAATTCGTAACAATTACAAACCGAAAGCCAAATGAAAACACAAAGTATAGCCTAACATTTAATTGGGTTATTAACCTAAAACTCCATAAATGTAAAAGCGAAGCCACCGCGCAAGAAGTTGCCTACAAAGAAACACAGCAGCAACACCGCGCCGTTTCAGCGCAGCAAAAGTGGGTATGACCAATTCTTCAGCAGCGGCAGCAGCGCCAGCTCACATGCACAAGTCACGACTTATTTCACAGTCGATTTTAAACAAATTACAGTCGCCACCACCACGCACTTACCAGCTCGCCGCCAGTGGTTCCTAGGCGTTGGAATGGACGGACAATCAGTCATAGAGAAGCACTGGCAACACACCCAAAACTGCCCAAAATGGCTAACCGAATATGGTCAGCAGTGCCCCCCCAGTTGCAATGCGCCTTTTAATAATAACCCAAAAAATATGAAAATCCAAAAATATTTGAAGCCTCTTCCGAGGAAGTATTTGCTGACAAGTGCAGTGCTTGGTTGTTGGTTTCGTATAAATTGTTGTCGCAGAATTAATTATGCATTAGTTGCACAGCATTTGCATAGACAAACAGTTGTCTTTGGACTCGAATATTTAATTCAACGGGGATACGTTCATACACACACTCAAGCACGATGATGCATGTAAAACTGGTAATCATTTTGAAAGGATAACAATCCTGCGGATCTCATTAACACATCTCCTTTGCAGGCTTTTGCTTTGTTGGCTGTGGCGACAGTGATGACGCAGGCTAAACCTTCACTTCCTTATGGATTTCCCGGTGTACCCGATCACATAGACTTGGCTCCGCCGGTGTTGCCACCACCCGCAAATTTCCATCATGTGCCGCAGGTGGTGCAGCCAGCTGGACCATTCCATCATGTGCCTCAGGTACTGCAGGCACCCGCACATTTCCATCAAGTGCCACCAGTACTACCAGCAGCTCACTTCCATCAGTTATCCGCTCCTGCACCGTTGTTGCCCGCTCCCGCACCGTTGTTGCCCGCTCCCGCACCGTTGTTGCCCGCTCCCTCTCCAATATTTGCGGCTCCAGCACAACCTTTGCTCCCATCTGCCCATTTCCTTCCCGCTCCAACACCCGTAGTACACACCCATGTCTTACCCGCTCCAGCTCCGCTGCTGCCCGCACCCCTGCCCATTGCCAATGTCCTACCACCCGTCTACGAAGCTCTACCCTTTGCCGAACCCATTCCCACCTACCGTGCCATCCCCGGTCCCAAGACCACCACTCACCATGTGTCGGTCGGTTATGCCTTCCCACGTGCTCACATCCACGGTCACTATGCCAAAGCTCTGATAGCTCCCCATCATGGTCATGGTCATGCTCACCTACACGCCGCTCCACTGACGCTGGCTCCCCACCATCATCATCATCATACACTTTTCTAAAAAGGTCCCTTTTGTGAAAGTCTACCCAAAAGTCTACCATGGACAGTTTTTTATCGCAAAGATGTATTTTCTACGAGGTCAGTATATTAAGTGAGGCAACTCTTACAAATTTGTATACCAAAGAAATTGAAAATTTTTTTTTTTTTTAATTATTTCTCTCTTGTTATTTGAGAATATTTATTTATTTAACACACTTGTCATTTATTTTTTTTTTATATTATTTAATTAATAGAAAATATACAAAATTCCAAAGAAGTTATTAATTTAAAACTTCAAAGGCTTTCAGTTAAAAGCAGCACCAGGACTGTTCAGTTTTCTCTAGATCTTAAACATTTTTTTTTGTTATATTTAATTACAATACAAT
Source organism: Hydrotaea cyrtoneurina (assembly GCA_958296145.1). Taxonomy (NCBI): domain Eukaryota; kingdom Metazoa; phylum Arthropoda; class Insecta; order Diptera; family Muscidae; genus Hydrotaea; species Hydrotaea cyrtoneurina. The sequence goes on from OY282515.1 coordinate 13,699,044, forward strand.
GTGAATTTATATTCTAAATTTGGAACCAATGCCTCTGGTGGGAATCGAACCCACAACACCCACGCTGATAGGCAAGCACGCTACTAACATGCCTACCGGTGCCCTTCTCTCAAAATTGTGTTTAACTAGGAACAAAACCTCAGACTCAGGACATGAACCGACCCCATGCAAAACTGATCGACCCATTTTTGTTTAAATAATTCAGAGAAATCCCAAAACAGTATGATAAAAACGTGCCTTGTCCTGGCAAACAGTCAAGGATCAAGACTGTGGTCATACATCTTTAGGGGCCCAGACGATCTGACCAAGTCGGAAGCTTTTTAAGGCGCTCTCCATTGTTCTGCTGTGGACTAGGGATACATTTTTCTAAGTGTAAAATTATATTTTACAATATTTTTTCTTCATGTATTTCTTTGCTAGAGTCACTTAAACTTCAAAATGGCTCTAGGAAAAATACCCCCAAAAAAATATGAAGAATTACCCCAAAAATGAAAAAAATCCCCCCAAAAGCCCAATATGAAAATTTCCCCAAAATAAATGAAAAATCCACCCAAAAGCCTAATATGAAAAAAAATTCCGAAAAATTCCCCAACCAATTTATGAAAAGTTACCCAATGAAAAATCCCCCAAACATTATGAAAAATAAGGAATTCCCCAAAATAAATTAAAGATCCCCCAAAAGCCTAATATGAAAATTTCCCCATAAAAAGTCTCCCCGTACAATTTATGAAAAATTATCCAATGCAAAATCCCCCAAATATTATGAAAAAATTAAGAATTCCCCAAAATAAATGAAAAATTCCCCCAAAAGCCCAGTATGAAAATTTTCCCAAAATTTCTAAAACATTACCCAAACAATTTATGAAAAATTTGCCAATGCAAAATCCCCCAAATATTATGAAAAAAAATTAAGAATTCCAAAAAAAAAAAAAAAAAAATCCCCCAAAAGCCCAATATGAAAATTACTCAAACTTTCAGAAAAATTCCCCAAACAATTTATGAAAAAATAAGGAATTCCCCAAAGATAAATGAAAAATCCCCCCAAAAGCCCAATATGAAAATTTCCCCAAAATTTCAGAAAAATTCCCCAAACAATTAATGAAAAATTAGCAATTGCCAAATCTCCCAAATATTATAAAAAAACGAAAGGCGCCCCGGTAGGCGAGTTGGTAGCGTGCTTGCCTATCAGCGTGGGGGTTGTGGGTTCGATTCCCACCAGAGGCTTTGGTCTGTCGCTGCAAAAATCTAAACATATGGTCTTTGTCACCCGGTTTACCCTTGGACCCAAAATTAGAATATAAATTTACTTTGTATTGTAATTAATAATAAATAAATAAATAAAATAAATAAAAAAACGAAGAATTCCCAAAAATAAATGAAAAATCCCCAAAATAAATTAAAAAAATCTGAAAAATCCCCCAAACAATTTATGAAAAAGTATCCAATGCAAAATCCCCCAAATATTATGAAAAAATAAGGAATTCCCCAAAGTAAATGAAAAATCCCCCAAAAGCCCAATATGAAAAGTTATCCAATGCAAAACCCCCCAAATATTATGAAAAAATTCTATATTTTTAAAAAAAAAAATTATAAAAAAATTTAATTAATTTTTAATTAATAGAAATTATATAAAACACCCCAATCTAAAATTTGAAAAAAAAAAACCAAAATGAAAATGAAAAACAACCCCCGACAAATGTGACCCTAATTTTGACATTTGAAAATTACGCAGCAAAATATGAAAAAATTTACGTTTTGCCGGGGTCAATGTAACATTTTTAGGTCGATTGGGGCCATATTTTTCGAATGTGATAATTGGGGTCGTCACCCCAACACATTATGAAAAAAAATCACTTTGGTTTTGAAAATATTCCCCAAATAAAACGAAAAATTTCCCAAAATTAAAAAATTTGGTAATATTTCGTTGTTCAATTTTTCATATGAAAAATGTCCTAAAAACAAAAAATAAAATATTATCTAAAAATTAAGAAAAACTACGCAATTTTTTAATTTTGTGGAATTTTTTCATATGAAAAATTGAACAATGAAAATTTCCCAATTTTTGGAAATTTTGGGGAATTTTTTTGTGCTTTTGGGGGATATTTCAAAAATTTCAAATTTTTTATAGAGTTCTAGAAAATCATTAAAAATATAACAATTATCAGTTATGTTTCCTTCGATTGTTCTCCTACGAAGGGGGGCTTGCCCAAATTGGACCATTGTCAAATATTTGACAGACATTTTTTTCTTTATCCCAATTTTACTCCCATTTTCCCATTTCGTGAGGACAATTTTTGAAAAATGTCAAGATATTTACTTTGTATTTATTTATTCATTTAAAAATGTCAAGATATTTACTTTGTATTCATTTATTTGTTTCAATTTCCCCAAGTAAAAGTGACGGGCAAATCTCCAGAATAACCGAAGTCGGTGACATAATTATTGCCAACGATACCAACACAACTGAATGTGTTTAATTAAAATCTCCACAGTAACTTTCGGCGCATTCTTGTACTTTGTGTTGACTGTTGTAACCTGATACCTGATACTAGGAATACAAATAAACATACATGTGTGTATGTGTTGTATGTCTCGATCTACGCACTTTTTCTTTCTTTGCATTACAAGGAAATACAAGTTGACAACGACGACGCTGCTGTAATTGTAACAGCCCGTACCGACTTTAATTCGAAAATGTTGTCAACACCACACCAGACATTTGTGGTCTGCCACCACATACCGTCAATTGCACGAAATATTTGAAACAAACAAAAAAAAAAAGCAAAATCATTCAATCGATTTTTAAAAAAAAAACACACTCTGACCATTCATCCATGGGCCGATCGATAATTGAAAATTCAAAACATGTCAGGCATAAAAATTGATTTTTGTGTTGCATTGCATTTACATCGCCCGACAAGGAGAGAGGGAGAACGATAGAGAGAGAGAAAGATAAATACAATCACTCAAACTTATGGACCTGTGGGTATTTTTAGGAATAATGAAAACATTCAAAACATTTTAATATTTGTCTTTATTTGGTATACAAATGTCGTGGGGGGGGGGAGTTAGTTGTGGTCGCTTTGGAGTGGAGCCCTACAGGTATAAGAGAATGGAAATTTGCCCGATTTAAATCAAAGTAAATCGGTGGGGAAAATAAAGGTCCGTTATTCGATGGTCGATCACGAGAACCCAACCAGCAAAGACACGACGTTGCTGATGATCGGCCGGCGTGAGTTCTTGTGTTAACTGAACTTTATAAGCCTTAAGACCTAAGTCTTTATGCAAAATACGGTGTAATGACGTTTGTGGAATGTCCAATTCCAAGAATTCCGACGAGGAATGAACAAATCTGGGTTTTCTTCAAAACTTTGGGCTACAACAGCAATATTCTCAGTTGTTCTTGAGCGACATGCACGGGTTTCATTCATCACATCACTAACTTGTCCCACCGGCTCGAATTTGTCCATCAATTTCTGTATTGCGGTCCGACAATTGCTTCACGACGACCCAAAATGCTTTAGTTTTGCGAACTGTGACTGCAAAATTTCACCATTTTTGTAGTGAATTTTAATAATTTCAATGCGTTGTTGAAACGTGTATCGTTGCATTTTTAGTAATGGCGTAGTTTTTACTTCCAAGGTGACAGCTACCGAAACACCGGGTGATTCAAAATAACACCTCTTGTTGGAAAACACGAGCGTGTGGAAACCATTTGTGACTAGAAACACTGATTATCATGAGTTCAGATGTTGGCGTTGACCTTTCTTGTTAAGAGTAGTCTGAGTAGTCGTTGTGCGACAGTCGAGGACTGGCCTGTGTTGTACGATTACCACATCACGAGGGCATCAGTATGCCTTGGCCGTAGTTTTATCCAGGGCTGTGGAGTCGAGCCACAATTGCCCGACTTCTATTCCAGCATTTTTAAATTGCTCAACTCCGACATCAGAGTTCACTCCGACTTCAGCTGTTCAACAAATTTCGAAAATTATATTTTCGTCCACTATTCCTTTAGTTTAAATTACACTGAGGTGCATTTTTATCTTAAAGATAACGAAGTTCTCATAATCGAAAATATTTAAAATTTTAAAAAATATTAACAGATTAACTTGTTTTCTATACATTCAATTTATTTTACGAGATAGAAAATTTTATTCCTTTCATATTTTGTTGACTGCCCTATCTCTATACGAATACGACTTTAAATCCAGCAATAGCTAGTGAGCTATCCTTCGACCGGCGGTCGGAAATATTTAGAGGTTGTAATTTCTTTTTCTGTATTTTCTTCATGCAGTAAACGCCCGCCATAATTGTGGATATCCATTGATGGTGCCTCAAACGTTTCAGTCAAATCAAACATATTCACCTACATCGCGTAGGGACTCTCTCTCTATCTCTCTCTCCGCTCCTCGGCGTAAAAGAAAAAGTAACACATATCCAAATAATTGTATTTGTATTAAAATTGTTAAATTAAACCCGTAACGAAAACTGGCAAAATGTGTCTGTGTCTGTGTCGACGACACCCGACTATTATGAAATGTTGTTTTGCCTAATAAAATATGCGTACGTGCGTGCAGACGTCCGCTTGTTAGGGCAGGTTAAGAGCGTTTTAATGAATACACCAATTTTTTTTTTTGCAATTATTTTACAGTGAACTCGAGCGGTGAGGTGGAGGAGTTTTGAGGTTCGTAATCGATCGAAAGTGTTACAATGTGTCAACACTTTTGCGTGTCTTCGCATTGATAAATTAGTTGGCCTTTGGTGTGGTGGGCGGGGGATGTGGCAGAGGGTGGGGCGCTTGTTAAAGACCTTTAAATTGTGAAGCGATCGGGCAGACATTTCCAAGAACTTAATATGCAAAGAAAGTCACCAGTGGAAAAAGAAAACAATAAAAAAAAGCCAAAGTGTGGCCATAATTGTGCCCTTTGTTTTTGGTCATATCTTTGCCATTTGGGGCAGAGGCGGAATAACGGCATTGCTGTAATCGTTTGATATGATGGCTTTCGATGATTGTGAATATCGATTTTTGGATTATTATAAAAACATTGTGCCATTGTGTAGTGGACATCATAACTGGTTTGAATTTACAACTAAACGCATCCTTTCATTTCATTCATTTTCTTAATCCACTCACCATGGCTGCCAAATTTGTGGTAATTTCCGGATTTTTTTTTGATTTTTTTTGACTCATCCCTTCGTTTGGAATGATGTGATTTAAAAATTGTGATATTCTTTTGCAGATCCTTGCCGTCCTTGCCCTGTGCTCTTCCACTCAGGCTGGAGTTGCCGGTGCCGTGACTCCATTTGCCTCAACATACAATGCCCACCGCATTAATCATGCTGTGGCTTATCCGGTGGCACCAGCGGTTGCTGCTGCTCCTGCCAAGGTTGCTTTCGCTGCCGGCCCTGCCGTAGCCGCTGCTCCAGCTCACGTGGCCTTTGCTGCTCCCGCCAAGGTGGGCTTCGCCTCACCTTTTTCCCACTCTTTTGCAGTTCCAGCTGCCGCACCCGCTAATGTTGCTTACGCCCCATCTTTTGCCGTTCCCGCTGCCGCACCAGCTGTTGGCTTTGCTGCACCCGCTAATGTTGCCTTTGCCGCTCCTGCATATGCTGCCGGTGCTGCTGGTCCTTTGGCCTTTGCTACTCCCTCCAAAGTAGCTTTCGCTGCCGCTCCAGCCGTCGCTGCTGCACCTGCCCCGGTAGCCGTCGGCGCTCCCCACAAGGTTGCCTTCGCCAGCCCAGCTTTTGCTGGTGCGACACCCGTTGCTTTCGGAGCTCCCAGCAGTTATGCATTCTCCGCCCCTGCCTACAACACCGGCTATGCTGCCCCCGGCCATCCCTACTACATTTAATTTCCGCTGCCATTCATTTTTTAAATTTTAGTTCACTTCATCAGTCACCTCATCCTGTAGTCACTTCCTGTCCTGTACAAAATCATTGAATAAATGTTGTTGATTTTTTGTTTTTAATTTTTTTGTCGTTTTGTAACGGGTTTTCATATGATCTCCAGCTCCAACTGTTGAAGTTCAAGTTCAATATCGTGTCCATATCCACATGTATGCAAATACGACGCATATGCATTGGGTCTTTCGGATATCTGTTTCCAGTTGTCCGGTTTGGCTTTTGTTGGTGTTGTTGTTTGTAGACCATTTTTTGTTTGTTTTATCAATAATTGACATTTTCGGTTTTTATGTGTTTGCGTTATCATTTGACAGGTATTAGCAATTGATTTGTTTTTGTCTTGTCTTGACTTGGCTTTGAGTTTGCCATTTCCATGTGAGTTGGTTTGATTTTGTGTAAAGTGTGGCTAATAAATGAGATAATTCAAACATAGACTCTAGAGTTTTATGAATTTCAGAAGTAAACTCGTCGTTGTTGGTGGTCTTAGGCAATAAATGTGTTCTATGCGGAAGAGGAGGACTAGTAAGTTGTAATGCGCCTAGGGCGCCCGTTGAAATATGGAAAAAAAATGTTGTTGAAAAAAAAAAAATTTTGTGGAAAAAAAAAATTTTTGTTGAAAAAAAATTCTTGTTCAAAAAAAAAATTTTGTTGAAAAAAAAAATTTTTGTCCAAAAAAAAAAAATTTGTGGGAAAAAAAAATTTGTGGGAAAAAAAAAATTTGGTTGAAAAAAAAAATTTGTGGAGAAAAAAAAAATTTTGTTGAAAAAAAAAATTTTGTTGAAAAAACAAAAATTTTTGTTGAAAAAAAATTTTTTTAAAAAAAAAAAATTTGAAAAAAAAAAATTGAAAAAAAAAATTTTGGTAAAAAAAAAATTGGGGAAAACACAATTTCTGTACAAAAAAAAATATTATTTTTTTTATTATTATTATTAATAGAATTATAGAATGCCTATTTAAATTCCTACGTACTGCGTGACAGAGTCAGTGAATCAGTGACGAGGGTAAATATATATTAAGATATATATTAAGATACTACAGTGGATTGTAAGTAGAAATATGGTTACCTGACAATTTAAGGACTTAACATATCAGTTCGTCCCTTGGTTGGAGACTTGTAAGAACTACGGTTATACTTTGGAGTTCTAATTGGACAACAGTTGTTTCATGTCCAGTCAAAGCTGGATCCCCACACGATATGACGGATTCTTCCTACAATCATAAGCTGCTCACGATAAAGTTACTACTCACTGACCGGGAACTACTGTTTAAAGGCGTCTCGCACGGTTAATGCTTTTTCTAGGCAAGTTTGACATGGCTAAGAGATAACTCTCACACTCGTGAAGTCCAGCTGTTGGTATTATTTTTTTTTTTAGCTAATATTTTGATGTGGGAAAATTACACTAGGAAAATCTGTTTGTTTAAAATGAAATTGTCCTTTCGAATTCAACCAGACTCCCTGACATTATTTGGAGATCGATCGGCTGAGGCAGTTCCAATCTAAAATTCATTGACTTGGTGAATAAATTATTCAATTTGAAATTCGAGGTTTTTAAGGAATTGTTATGGTTTTTTAACAAATTTTTGTCGTTGTCGTTGCACTCAACGAAGAAGTTTGGTCCTGTGTTTGTTTTGGCTTTACTGTTTGGATTTTTTTTGGTATATTCCGCTACTAAAGAGTAATTCTCGTTTAAACGATAAGAACAATTGCCAATAATTGTAGTAGAAAGCATTGCAAAGGGAACCGATGAAGAAGCTAGGTAGCTTCCGATAAAACAGTTTTTTTTTGAAAATTTTTGCAAAATGGAAATGTATTTTTTTGGAAAATAGAAATGTTTTTTTTTGGCAAAATAGAAATATTTTTTCAGAAAGTTTTGCAAAATGGAAATCTTTTATTTTTTTCAGAATTTTTTGCAAAATGGAAATGTTTTATTTTTTTTAGAAAATTTTTGCAAAATAGAAATGTTTTATTTTTTTAGAAAATTTTTGCAAAATAGAAATCTTTCATTTCTTTTTTCAAAAATTTTTGCAAAATAGATTTTTTTTTTATTTTTTCAAAAAATTTTGCGATATTGAAATGTTTTATTTTTTTCAGAAATTTTTGCAAAATGGAAATGTTATATTTTTTTCAAAAATTTTTGCAAAATAGAAATGTTTTATTTTTTTCAGAAATTTTTGCGAAATGGAAATGTTTTATTTTTTTCTGAAATTTTTCCGAAATAGAAATGTTTTATTTTTATCAGACTTAAAAAAAAAGAAATTTTTGGAAAATATGTTTATTCGAAAATTTTTGCAAAATGGAAATGTATTTTTTTGGAAAATAGAAATATTTTTTTCAGATTTTTTTTTTGGCAAATAGAAATATTTTTTTATTTTTTCAGAAATTTTTGCGAAATTGAAAGGTTTTATTTTTTTTCAGAAATTTTTGCAAAATAAAAATATTTTTTCAGAAATTTTTACGAAATAGAAATGTTTTTTTTTTTAGAAATTTTTGCAAATAGAAATGTTTTATTTTTTTCTAATTTTTTTTGCAAAATGGAAATGTTTTGTTTTGTTTCAAAAATTTTTGCTAAATAGAAACCTTTAATTTTTTTTCTGAATTTTTGCAAATGGAAATGTTTTATTTTTTTTGCAAAATTGAAATGTTTTATTTTTTTTCAAAAATTTTTGCAAAATTGAGATGTTTTATTTTTTGCAGAAATTTTTGCGAAATTAAAATGTTTTATTTTGTTTCAAAAATTGTTGGTAAATAGAAACCTTTAATTTTTTTTTCCAAATTTTTTTTGGAAAATAGGAATATTTTTTTATTTTTTCAGAAATTTTTGCTAAATAGAAATATTTTTTTATTTTTTTCAGATATTTTTGCGAAATTGAAATGTTTTATTTTTTTTTCAAAATTTTTTGCAAAATAGAAATCTTTTATTTTTTTTTAAAAAATTTTTGCAAAATAGAAATCTTTTATTTTTTTCAGAAATTTTGGTGAAATTGAAATGTTTTATTTTTTTTCAAAAATGTTTCCAAATCGGGCAAAATGTACAAACAGCATTAAGCTGTTGCCAAGCGGTTTGTGTCGAATTCAAATATCTTCCGACTTATTTATAAACTTATTTTTCTTAAACTCTCGTAATCTGTCTCACAAAATGTCATTATCGCCCATGACATTCTCATGGAGTTTTTGGCTGAATTTAACTTCCTGCGATATTATTTGGTAATGAGATTTTGGCTGCAAGTGGTTATGCCTTTGAAACCTCTCATGCGAGACATGGAAAATAGGGACATACAACAACTAATTTATGGGACCCACTAAATTCTATTTAAATATGTTCTGGTCAGACGCCAAAACTGCGCTTTTGTGATCTCTATTTCATTCATTCTTCTTATGCCTCATAATCGTGAATTACTTGAACTTTACGACGGCATTAGTTCATATTTGTTTAGGTTAACTTTTATACGTTTCGAAAACCGCCAGACATAAATGCTAACATAAATCTTCTCTTAACAATATCGGCCGTAATAGAAATCCATTAATGTCATACAATTTGGGACATAAATAAAAAATATGGTCGATGTAAATCAAACCACAAACTAAACACAAACAAAGTCGTACCGAATACTCCAATGGTATTCGATCGTAGGCAGGAGGACAGACATCTCCAACAGATTATTAACACATGTCTGTTGAATTCGCAGTCCTGCATGAAACTTCACTTTACGTACTCCACGGTACGTACTTACGTAGCCATCCAGCAACAAGTCACCGAAACGCTCCAATTGGAATTGTTCCTTCGGTAATGGACGACGAAGACCACGAGTGCCTTAGGATTATCGTACAGAGCATTAATGATACATAATATGACTATTTGTATTACATATATATATATAGTTTGTAGATATGTTTGTATGTCGGGGCAGTATGTCCATATAATCCGATACGTGTGTGCCGAACTGGATTAGAGCGCACAACGGCAACATCCAAAACAAGATTACACAATAATCAGTCCAAAACAAACAACAACAAAAACAGCACCAACAAAAACATGAAAGTGGTGGCATGAATGAAAAGTTAAATGGACTTATGACATATGTTTTCAAGCTTTTGCTGCACCAAACACAGTCTGCCAGTCTGTCTTGCGGTCTGCTTCAACATTTTGCTGCAGCAACATATTTCATGCAAACGGGGATGGCGCGCATTGGTGATGGTTGACCGGGTGGTACAGATTAACGTACAACTTCCGTTGCCACCAGCAGGATGCTTCACATGCCAACTGACTGACTGACTGATGTTAATATCTTAATCGGCCCCATTCATTATTTTCTGCTGAAAAGTGATTTTACTTCCATACCAAACACTGCATGTGCTCTAAAAACAAAACAAAGTAACACTTTTTTCTCAAACTTGTTGTGTTTCTTTTGGTTTTATTACAAGTTGTGGACCACTTATGGAATTTGTTGATTAACTAAAGTTGGTTATTTTACTCTGTCAAATATATTCTTGTAATTATACAAGTGACAAGCCAGGAAGTAGGAAATTTACAAAAAGTCTAAAGACAAACAATTACCGAGTTGTCCTAGGGGCCCCTTACCAACCGCGATACCATTTTATAGTCTCCGGCGAGACCTCGCAACATTACTACTTCAGTTTAGGGTACAACACACTCTGACTAGAAAATGAAATTAAAATATTTACCCTATCGAATCATACAAATGAACAGACAATATTTGCTTAGTAACCATTCGCCCATTAACCATTAAACAACATTTTAGGCAAACATTAAAAATAATTAAGTGGTAAATTTTTTTTAAATTTTATTTTAGCAAAAAGGATAAGCGTTTCCATGTTAGACAAAAAATGAACAAAAAATAAAAAAGAAAAAGTTGAAAAGAAAATAATTTTTTGAAAAAAAAAAATTTAAAACAAACATATTTTATTTTAGCAATAGCGGACAAGTCGTTTTCATGTTAGACAATCTGGGGCAAAAATGACATTTTCGAAAACAAAAAAATAAATAAAGACTTCGTTAAAATAAAGCGGTAAATTTCGCAAAAAAATTAAAAAAAAAAATTTTGTTGAAAAAAAAAATTAGAAAAAGAATTCTAATAAAAAAAAAATTGGGAAAAAAATATTCTTTGAAAAAAAATTTAAAAAAAACTTGGAAGAAAAAACGTCAAAAAAAATTAAGAAAAAACAATTTTAAAAAAAAATTAAAACAAACATTATTTTAGGCAAAGATTAATAATAATTTAATGGTAATTTTTTTTAATTTTATTTTATCAATAACGGACAAGTCGTTTTCATGTTAGACAATCTGGGTCAAAAAATTGCATTTTCGAAAACAAAAAAATTAAAAAAGTCTACATTAAAATATAGTGGTAAATTTCGCAAAAAAAATAATTTTTGGAAAAAAAATATTGTTTGAAAAAAAAATTAGGAAAAAAAATTTTTTTTTTAAAAAAAAATTTTTTTTATTGAAATTTTTTTTTTAAAATAAAAAAAATAAGAAAAAAAATTTTTTTTTTAAATTAAAACAAACATTATTTTAGGCAAAGATTAAAAATAATTTAATAGTAAATATTTTAAATTTTATGTAACGAAAACGGACAAATTGTTTTCGAAATTTGACAACCTGGGTCAAAAAATGGCATTTTCGAAAACAAAAAATGTTTTGGGAATATTTTTAAACGAAATCAAACAAATCGTTTTCGAATTATGACTATCTGGTCCTAAAAAATTGCATTTAAAAAAATGATTAAAAGACACATTAGGCATAGATTTACAATAATTTAGTGGTAACTTTTTTTTTGAAATATATTTTCACAAAATCAAACTATTCATTTTTGAGTTATGTCAATTTATGTCTCCAAAAATTTAAATTAAAAAAAATATATTTTTTGAACAAAAAAATTTAAAAAAAAAAACATATCAAAAACAATTTTAGGCAAAGATTAATAATAAGTAAGTGGTATATTATTTAAAATTTTATTTTAACAATAGTGGACAAATCGTTTTCGAGTTATGACAAAAAAAATTTAATTTGAAAAATTAAAAAAAAAATATTAAAAATAATTTAATGGTAAATTTTAACAAAATAAAACAATTCGTTTTTGAGTTATGACAATGTACGTCTCCAAAAACGTTAATTTAAAAAAAAAATGTTGACCATTTTTGTTCTCTGGTGATCAGAGCACATCTTAACTGCATAGTGGTTATTAATTAGAAGAAAACAAATAGTGTTATTTAAGGAGCTAAAAACTGACCCCTTAAAAATAGTGGACTAGTCAAGTTGAAGGAAGTTTCTTCGGTCATCGCTAACCTATTAGCAAAGATTATCCAACGCTGATCATATTAACTTGCATTAGAGTACCAACCAACATAGTCTTAAACAAAATGTAATAGTTCGAATGATCATCAGCAAAAACCGAAATAAAACTCATAAATAAAATAGGTTTGCTATAAAAAAAAACACATTTGATTCTTTTGTAATCCCTATGCATTCATTTTTAAGATTTGGTGAAAGTGAAATTGTACATAAATCCGATTAACATTTGTTCACCGTATGATCCAGCTTCAAATGAGTTCGAGAAATAAACATCCGATCATTTATCTCAAAAAAATTTAATTTTTCTTTAAATATCAAAATAACACTTCTTGTTGGAGAACCCTGTAGAAAGTTAAAAATGTCTGCTGGTGTGTATTTGAAGGTCATAGATTATTATCACCCATTAAAGGAATTTAAAATTATTTGCTTGTTGCGCCCTTTTGCATTTCATTTGACGATATAAGTTGGAATGAAAGCTGTGTCCATTATCCCTTGGAAGTCATAGTAAGGAAGGGGTGTCCCAACGGCCGTCCACACACTTACCCAACAAATTCGTTATGCCTTCTTGGCTCCTGAATCTGGTATTTGCTTGGCTGTCCCTAAAAATGCCTTCGCCAGAAAATCGATTGCATTAGCAAATCTTCTGTGGTGTTTATGCCAACTAAAAACACTTATGCGTTTACTTGTTGCTATGATATTAGACATGAAATGGCCAGGAGAGACCACAACATCACACCACTAACCTAATCCGATATGACCAGACCAACTAGTTGGCCAATAGCGTTGTTGGTCGTTTTGCTTTTTGCTTTAGCAAAACTCCAACACCAGCGAAGAAGAAAAAAAGGCGGCAAAGAAGCGGCGGCGGTCGCCATAGTGACGATGATGTAAAATTGTCTGCATTAAATAATCGATGCCATTTCAGCTCACCCCACCAATACCAATGATTTAATTGGCATTACTTTATTGGTGCACTCTCCAGCCAAAGTGGTTCCTCCACTTTTTATCCGCCACCAAACGGGGGCAGAATGCTCACATCGGGCGTTGTAGTTTTTCCTATTTCGACTGGAAACGTTCAGTGGTTGTTACACTTTCGCATATTATGGAAATACACCTTTGTGGAGCAGAAAAACAAAAATCATTTTTCCACTGAAAACTGACGACGACGACGGTGTGATTGTTTGACATCTCGAGAAAAAAACGCCTTACCAACTCAATTCATGTCGAAACAATGTGTAACGAAGCCGAAAAATAGGCTTAAATCCTTTTCTGGTTTTTGTGTTGTTTTCGTTTCTTCTTTTGTGTCTGAAAGTATCGGCTAAGACTAAATACTCGTCAGGTTTTACTTGTTGTCTGCGGTGGCTTCTCTTTTGTAATTTTTCTACTTCACCCGAGTTAAGTGCGATTAATTAATATATGGTTTTCTTACATATGTCAGCCGAAAACAAAAAAGTGAACCAGAAACCGTTGATTTTTTCTGAAATCTATGATTTGTTTTCAGTATAAAAACAGCATGACGTTTAACCAGATTTATCACAACGCATTGTGACCGTTGCCGCATCAGATAGAGAGCGAGACAAAGACATCAGTTTGCAGAAAACTACAAGGAAATAGGTTTTTTCTACAAATTCACCGTCCAGCCAAAGCAAATCTTTTCGGTTTCAAGTGTTTTCCAATTTACGCGAAGAAAAAAACGAGAGTTTCTAAAAACAAAAACAAAAAATGTTTAAACTGGTAAGTCCTTAAGTGAAGGAATACAAACGGAAAATTTTAAAAGAAAAAAAAAATACTCATACAACTGATAATAATTCTGAAGTGAAAAAAGTGTCGAAAACTTTGAATGCGGAATGAGTGAGGTTGTCACAGGATCAAACATGGGATGGGCGTAACAGAGCGTGTAATTTACAGAAGCACATCACAGTGCATTGCATTTATAGGGGGCATACCCCGAGTGTTAGTCAAAAAAAAAAAAAAAATTCTATAGCATCCGATCAGATATCCTACAGTTCGACATGTTTGTCAGTTCATATTTTGTTATAGCATCCAATCAGATGTCGTGCAGTTTCTCTTGGGTTGTCAAACGGTCCTTTCATACTTTGCTATATTATCCGATTAGATGTCCTATAGTTTGTTATGGTTCAGGCTAAGGATAACTACACTGTGCAACAAACCAAAAAAAAAAATGTTTGTCTGGAAACTAAAAATATTATTTTTTTCATTTCCAAATATGTTCCAGTCAAAAATACATTAAAAAAAATTTTAATTTCCATTTTCGTCGGAGATACTTTTATTATCTTAATACTAGTAAGTTGTAATGCGCCTATGGCGCCCGTTAAAATATGAAAAATTTTTGTGGAAAAAAAAAATTGGTAAAAAAAAATTTTTTCTTGAAAAAAAAAATTTTGTTGAAAAAAACATTTTTGTGGAAAAAAAAAATTTTGTTGAAAAAAAAAAATTTGTGGAAAAAAAAATTTTATTGAAAAAAAAAAAATTTTTGTTGAAAAAAAAAAATTTAGAAACAAAATTTTTGTAAAAAAAAAAATTTGTAAAAAAAAATTTTGGTAAAAAAAATTTGGGGAAACACAATTTCTGTACAAAAAAAAATATTATTTTTTTTATTATTATTATTTATAGAAAAATATAGAATGCCTATTTAAATTCCTACGTACTGCGTGACAGAGTCAGTGAATCAGTGTCGAGGGTAAATATATATTAAGATATATTTACCCTCGACACTGATTCACTGACTCTGTCACGCAGTACGTAGGCATTTAAATATTTTTTTTTTGTACAGAAATTGTGTTTTCCCCAAATTTTTTTTCCCACAATTTTGTTTTACAAATTTTTTTTTTGTACAAAAATTTTTTTTTTAACAAAATTTTTTTTTTCAACAAAATTTTTTTCTTTCCACAAAATTTTTTTTTTTTCAACAAAATTTTTTTTCCATATTTCAACGGGCGCCATAGGCGCATTACAACTTACTAGTATTGAATATAATTTCCTGAACTCGAAAACATTTTTTTAAAATTGTTTATGTTTTTTTCTAAAATTTTCTAAATTGTAATTTTGGGAAGGGATACTATTTCGATTTTTTTTTTAATTTTCTGAAATCAAAAAAATTATTTTAAAATTTTGTAATATTTTTTTTTTTTTTTTAATTTTCAAAATCAGTTTTGTCCAGAGCTGAAGAAAACCAAATTTTTCATGATTTTTACACAAAATCAATTTTTTTTCAATCTTTGCAGAATAAAAAAAAATAGATAATTCGGCTTCGGCTTTTAGAAAATATTTTTTTTGATTTTTCATTTAACATATCACATTATTTCTTTTGCTCGTTAGTGCATCCTTGTGCTGGCTCTTCTCTGCAGCTGCCATTCATCGCTGGCCGGATATCTGGGTGGTTACGGCGGCTATGGCGGACATGGTTATGGTGGTTATGGCTACGGTGGACATGGCTATGGAGGTTACGGCCATGGCATTGGCTATGGTCATGGTTTCGGATATGGCGGCCACTACGAGCATGCTCCCATCATAGCTGCGCCGGTAGTCGCCAAAGTGGCCGCAGCACCGATTATCACGAAAACGATTACGCCGGTCATCACGAAAACCATAACCGCGGCTCCGGTGATCACCAAAGTGGCGGCAGCTCCCATTGCCTATGGCTATGGTGGCGGCTACGGACATGGCTATGGTGGCGGCTATGGACATGGCTATGGTGGCGGCTATGGCCATGGCAGCATTGGTGTGGCCTATGTCGGCGGTCATGGCTATGGCGGTTATGGCCATGGCGGCGGTTACTATGGTGGTGGTCATGGTTATGGTGGTTATGGCCATGGTTGGTAAACAATCTGTGGACGGAAGACACGAGGTAGAAAGAATACAAAGAATGGTTTTCTAATATTTTGTGAAAAGTTATCACAACCTAATCACACGCATACACACAGACACATTCTTCTTCTCTGCTGTTTTGTATCATATTTCATTTTGACGTTACCAAATAATAAAAGTCATATTCATTTATTCCATAAGTTCAAAGAATTTATTATTATTATTATTATTTTTTCTGTGTTTGCGTTAAGATCTTAACTAACCCCAGTGCATTTGGTAAATACTGATGTACATACGTATGTTAACAACAATCACATGATCATTAATAACATGTTGAATATTAAATATCACTCGCAGAATTGTGGAGTGGAAATTGTAAATTTTTGTAAATTGTTTATGCAAGTTTATACATATCTTTTTGTAATAAAAGCGATTTGCACTAGAAAAATGTGCTCCAAAGAATTTGCGCGATGTGTTTTATTTTTTTGAAGTCCCACATTATGGCATTCTAATTTATTTGAGGTTATTTTGAATAGTTTTAACGTTTTATTTTTGACCAACAGGATTTTTTCTATAAAATGTCATCGACAATCTGTTGCAATCACATTGTTTGCTCAAGATTTTTCTAAATAATTTTGAATTTTCCAAATATGGAACTTGCTATAATTTCTATAGCAAGTCGTAAATAAAGAGAAATGAACAAAAATCGAACGGATGAAATTTTCATTTCATTTAGGGCTATAAAAGTTTTTAAAAAAATTTTTTTTTGGTTTTTTTAAAAAAATTTTTTTTTTTTTATAAAAAAATTTTTTTTGTTTTTTTTTTAAAAATTTTTTTTAAAAAAAAATTGTTTTTTTTAAAAAAAATTGTTTTTTTGAATATTTTTTTAAAAAAATAAAATATTGTGTATTTTTTTAAAAAAAAAAATTTTTTGGAGTATTTTTTTTTAAATATGGAAATCTGCTTGAATTATCTTCTTAAATCGTTTATATTCGCTATATTTGCACTACATTTTAATATTGCTATAAGATTGATTCAAAGTTGTAAGGTCATGTGCATATTTGGAACTTGCTATAATTTTTATAGCAACTCACAAATGAAGAGTGATGAACAAAATTCGAACGGATTCTTAGACAACAAAAGATATTTGACTAATTGACATAACAAAATGATAAGTTGCAATTCTCCTTTAGAGTTTTCAACTAATGGAAAAAAAATGTGAAATATTGCCCGCATTTTTCTGGATTGATTGGATAAATACTTTCTTAAATCTGTTCCTGTTGTGATTATTTGTGATATTTGCAACTGCTTTTATGCTTTCTATAATAATGATTCAAAATTTTAAGAATATTTGAATTTTTGGACTAACACTCATGGGATGTCCCCTTAGAATGCAATGCACCGTGTTAGCGATAGGAAATGAGGAGTAGCGATAGGAATTGGAAGGAAGAAAGAGGAAGTAGTGTTTGTTGACGTTGGCCTTGAAATTGATAAGGTCATAGCAGGCAGGAGAAGCACTTGCAGGAAGATTATTCCACCAACGAACAGTCCGGCTAAAGAACTGTCGACTGGTCAACGGGCATTTGACAAAAAACGGATCGAACGCCTTGGATATATTCAGAGCCAAGACCTTGCTTTCACCAAGGCGGTGAATTGATTGACTCCATCGCTCCGAAAGGAATGTCATCAGGTCTCCAGTAGATCGATTATTTTTTGAAAATTTAATATAATAAAAAATATCAGTTGAAGAATTATTTTCTTAATGTTTTCTTTTTTTTTGGAAAATTTCCAACTAATAAAAAATGTCTTTGAAATACATCTCTGAATTGTTGTTCAAACATTTGCCATACACAATTTTTTCGCAATATTTGGACTACGTTTTACTATTCCCATAATATTGTATCATTTGGAATTTGCTATAATTTTGTATAGCAACTCTAAAATGAAGAGGTATGACCAACAAATAATCAAATTCGTACACTACACCAGAGGCAAATTGATTTGTTTTCATCTCCAATATGTTTTCTCAACTTTCTTCTTCTAAACTAAAAAAGAAAATTCCAAACTTACAAAATTTCACGGTCATTTATAGCATGTTAAAAAATCCTTTATTGTCTATGTGTATGTCTACTAACAATGTGATCTCAAATGTCACAGTTTTTTTTAACTTGCTATAATTTCTATAGCAACACGTATGTGAAGAGTTATAACCACAACATCAAACCGAATCGTTGAGTTCAACTAACAGCATTTGAGTCATTTATGTATTTCTTAATTTTTTTAGATGAAATGAAAATTTTTGACATTGACAACAAAAAATGTTTGTCGACACTCAGTTTCATTTATCCGATCGTTTTCAGTTAAGCGGATTTCAGTTTGTGTGTGATTTGCCATCTACAACTTCCAAGTACCCGTTTGACATACTTTTCCAATATAGGCGCCTGTTTTCGAAATTAAAAAACTCAACTATATATTTAATTTAACAATCATACAATTTTATTTACAAAACTGAAAAAAAATCGAGGAAAATTTTACAACAAACAAAATATTACAAAAATAAACTGGACATAAAATTATAACAAAAACATTTACTTTTTTTTTCCGCTCCGCAAAAAGAAATGTTCACCTTCACAACATTTCTTTCCCAAATTCACGTTGTTTTTTTTTTACCAGAAATACAAAATACTGTTCAAACATCGGCCATCGAATCCATCAGCGTCGTCCACCTTACCAGCCATGGCCATAGCCCAAGCCCAAACCATGACCGTAACCCAAACCGCCATAGCCCAAGCCATGACCATAACCCAAACCCAAGGCTGGACCGCCATAACCCACCTTAGCAATGGGGGCAGCAGCATAGGAAATGGCCGGGGCAGCAGCAATTTTGGTAATGGCAGGAGCGGCATAAGAAATGGCAGGGGCATGAGCATAGGCCGGGGCATGAGCATAAGCTGGGGCGGCATAAGAGATGGCAGGTGCGGCGGCATATTTAGTTATGGCCGGAGCAGCATAGGAGATGGCGGGGGCTGCAGCTATGGCATGACCGCCCAAGTAGCCATGATCAAGACCACCCAAGCCACCCAAATAACCGGGAGCGGCGGCAGCGCTAGCGACGAGAGCCAAAGTGACAAGGACCTGAATACGAGAAGAATAAGAACGATAGATATGGATTTAAAAAACTTTTACAATTACGAATCGATAAAAACGATTTATGAGAAATATTGCTCAAGAAAATGTTTTAATTGTTTAATGTTAAGACAGAGATACGAGTTTAAAATATATCATGGATATCTAAACCGAAAAAGTCCTCTGAACAGTGTTCATTTCGGTTAAATATACGAGACTGACTCTATAAGGCCGTGACTTTTTGAAAATCCCGCCTCAGAACTGAAAGATCAACACTTCGGCTTTCAAGCGGCATCTGTCTACTCACTTCGGTCAAATTTTTTTTTGCAAAATAGAAATAATTTTTTTTTCAGGATGTTTTTTGGAAAATACAAATGTCTTTTTTTTCAGAAATGTTTTATTTTTTCAAAAATGTTTGAAATATGGAAATGTTTTATTTTTTCTGAAATTTTTGCAAAATAAAAATGTTTTATTTTTTTCAAAAATGTTTGAAATATGGAAATGTTTTATTTTTTTCTGATATTTTTGCAAAATAGAAATGTTATATTTTTTTTGCAAAATGGAAATGTTTTATTTTGGACTTTAAAAAAAATGTTTTACTTTCTGCAGAAATGTTTGGAAAAT
Source organism: Hydrotaea cyrtoneurina (assembly GCA_958296145.1). Classification (NCBI taxonomy): domain Eukaryota; kingdom Metazoa; phylum Arthropoda; class Insecta; order Diptera; family Muscidae; genus Hydrotaea; species Hydrotaea cyrtoneurina. The sequence goes on from OY282515.1 coordinate 13,718,834, forward strand.
GGAAATGTATTTTCTTGGAAAATAGAAATGTTTTTTTAGAATTTTTGTTTTGCAAAATAGAAATATTTTCTTATTTTTTCAAAATTTTTTTTGGAAATGCAAATGTTTTATTTTTTTTACAAAATAGAAATATTTTTTTTTCAGAATGTTTTTTGGAAAATAGAAATGTTTTATTTTTTTCTGAAATTTTTGCGAAATAGAAATGTTTTATTTTTTTCAGACTTAAAAAAAGAAATGTTTTACTTTCTCAAGAAATTTTTGGAAAATATGTTTATTCGGATTAGGCACCCCGGTAGGCGAGTTGGTAGCGTGCTTGCCTATCAGCGTGGGGGTTGTGGGTTCGATTCCCACCAGAGGTTTTGGTCTGTCGCTGCAAAAATCTAAACATATGGTCTTTGTCACCCGGTTTACCCTTGGACCCAAAATTAGAATATAAATTTACTTTGTATTGTAATTAATAATAAATAAATAAATAAAAAAAATGTTTATTCGGAAATTTTTGCAAAATGAAAATGTTTTATTTTTTTCAAAAATGTTTGAAATATGGAAATGTTTTATTTTTTCTGATATTTTTGCAAAATAGAAATGTTATATTTTTTTTGCAAAATAGAAATGTTTTTTTTCAGAATTTTTTTTTTTGCAAAACATTTTTTTTTATTTTTTCACAAATTTTTGGAAAATAAAAATGTGGTAAAATTTTTTTTTCAATTTTTTTTTGCAAAATGGAAAAGTTCTTTTTTTCAAAATTTTTTGGAAAATAGAAGTTTGTATTTTATTCAAAATTTTTTTGCACAACATATATTTTTTAAGATTTTTTTGGAAAATAGATTTTTTTTCATAAATTTTTACAAATAGAAAACATTTTTTTCCAGAATTTTTTGCAATATAGAAATGTTTTATTTTTTTCATAAATTTTTACAAAATATAAATGTTTTTTTTTCTGAAATTTTTGCAAAAAGAATTTTTTTTATTTTTTTCGGAAATTTTTGGAAAATATTTATTTTATTCGGAAATTTTTGCAAATTAAAAATGTTATATTTTTTTAATTTTTTTTTGCAAAATGGAAATGTTCTTTTTTTTTAAAAAAAATGTTGGAAAATATAAATTTGTATTTCATTCAGAATTTTTTTTGCACAATAGATATTTTTTAACATTTTTTTGGAAAATAGATTTTTTGCAGAAATTTTTGCGAAAAATTTTAATTTTTGGAAAATAGAAATGTTTTATTTTTTTCAGAAATTTTTGCGAAATAGAAATGTTTATTTTTTTTTAAATAGGTTTTTGTTATTTTTTACAAACATTTTTTTTAGAATTTCTTTTTTAAAATATTTTTTTTTTATTTTTTTACAATTTTTTTTGCGAAATAGAAATGTTTTATTTTTTTCAGAATTTTTGAGAAAAATTATTTTTTTCATAATTTTTTTTTGCAAAATGTTTTTTTTTTAAATTTTTACAAAATGGAAATGTTTTATTTTCCAACTTTATTAAATTGGTGTAAGAATCCATCCAATAGTTATAGGCCTTTATTAGACATGAAATGACATAGCAGGAGTTTGAAACTACGACTGTTTCAGTTAAATTCTGTACCGCAGCAGCTCTAAAATTTTTCGACAGTCTTCTGGCCAATCAATTAGTTTTATTATTGAAATTCGACAAAAAAAAAAAATGAGTTTCCCATGTTACGTTCATATTAAGCCACTACGTCTAATTTTTGGTGAATCACTTTTTTTCTCGAAAATTTTCTTCAGCGTAGAGGTTCATTTGTGACTAAATGACAAATTCTTCGAAGACGACCACAATTTTGCAAAGAAAATACATATTTTACTAATGGTGCCTAAAAGTGTGGAACATATTTTATATGAAGTGTCTACATAGTTGTGATGAATACCAAAATTGATTCAATTATCTTATTAATCAACATATTCACTTCGAAGCAATCAAGCTTTTGGGATTCTGTGAAAAATATTGAGGAATATTTCTATGTAGACGGACAGATGCCACACTGGAGCAAGTAGGCCAACATGACAAGCGGATGGTTACAATAAAACGTTTGCCATAATGGGTGGGATTTCCAGTATTTTCAAGCAATCAAATCAATCAATTTTTATTTAAAAAGAGATCCTTTTTGGTTTTTTCTCACTCTCACAAAATGAAATCCTTTGGAAACCAACTTTTCCTTCAAACTTGAAATTCTTTTCGCTGTAAATTTTTATTTAAAAAGAGATCCTTTGGACATTGGTTGTTCCCTCACAAAATAAAATCCTTTGGAAATCAACTTTTCCTTCAAACTTGAAATCATTTCGCTGTCAATTTTACTTTTTACAAATGAAATTGGAGATTTTTACTCCGGACATCTAGTCATTTTCTAGAGACGTTCTACATGGATTAGAGATAATCCGCGCCGGCATTTTGCATGGTCGAAATGACCGCGGGAAAATGTTTAAGAACTCAGAATACGAACCTGGATTTGTTGACCGAAATTTGCACATTCTACCTATCATAAAAACCCCCCCTCCATCACACACACACCATGATTACCATAATGCGAACACTTCTGTCGTCATTGCATGTCCTTACCACACCTTGGAGTTAGTTCTTTTTGTTTTTGGGTGTAGAATATAATCCATAATTTCAGACTTGTCTTGATTATTTTTTATTTATTTTTTCTCTGTCACTTAAATAACTCTTAACAAACATATCCTTTGCAATAATATTTCGGTTTCACATGTATTAACTTTTTTTTCTGCAAATTTTGTGATTTTAGCGTTAGCTGTTTTTACACTTTAGCCGTCTTTGTAATCCTTTCGGATTCTTTTGAATTTACTTACAAACTTGAACATTTTGTTTAAAGGATGTGTTTTTGTTTCGTGCGTTTAAAAGAACGAAGAGATTTGTATGTTACAACAGCACAGTTGAGTTTGAATAACTTGTTTCAATTGCCAATAGTATTTATAGCCGAAAAAAAATATGTTTGCCTGCTAAGCTGAAATGAAAATAAAGAAAAATCTTATGAAAAATCTATAAAATCTTGCAGCAGCAGCAGCAGCGTCAGCTGTCAAAAGTACCAACTTCTAATGCTGCAACCGGTGTCTGAGATGCTGCCGCTGCCGCTGCAGTCGCCTCGCCTCGCCACCATGAGCAACATCACAAGCCGAAAGTCGGCTGCTGCTTCTGCTGATGTTGGTCGGAGAGACGCGGCAAACCCAGAAAAACAGCTGTTACTCCTCGTATTGGTAACTGAAATAAAAACACTTTTACTTTTTTTTTTTTTGAGTTGTGAGTTGTTCCATGAAGCAAAGTATCACCACAGAGCGCTCCATGGACGATGCTTGTGATGCTGTCGGCGTCACTGGTTTGGGTTTGAATTGGTAACAGCTTTTGGACAAAATTGTATGAAGATCAATGCAAGTTTTTTTTTGGGATTTATTTTTTTTTCGTTTCGGTTTTTCTGATCATTATTCGAACAACAAAAATTCAGGTGGAGCATTTTGTTTTTCCATTGGAATACATAATGATCGTCGTGTTTATGTGTGTGTGTGTGTGTGTCTCGCTATTTGAGTGTAGACGTTTAAATCATACCACAATGACCTGTTTATTGGATGTTTTGCTATTTTACTAGAGTTGTGATGGGAAGGGGTTGGTAAAAGATGTGAATTACTTTAATTGTATTGTGTTTTTCTTCGAAATTAATCCCCAAATTTGGTTGGGGGCATTTGTTTGGTTTGGAAAAGTATTTTCATTTTTGTGTATGTTATTTTCTAACAATGCCAATAAATGCCGTCTAATTTGGTCAGGATGTAATTTGGCCTGAATTTAGTTGTGTAATACATTTAGGCAAATATTAGGCCAAATACACTGTGTAACAGATATTTCGTTGAAAGTTGGCTCTGTGCCCTCGACTGTAGAGCAATCAAGGAGGAGGTGACGTCACTTCTTAACAGCCAATTAAGGAATATTCACTCAAAAAACAGAGAGCTGATAACGATATTGAAGAAGACTCGATATTAAGGCTGGCGTTTGTACAAGTATGTAAGCCGAGATGAATTCCGTCCCTGTTTATTATTTATGGCAATTGGTTGGAACCTAAAATGTTGCTAAAACTAGTTTTGTATTCCTTGGAACATTTTATTTAAATCTGACATCCATAGAATTAGGATTATTATCTGCTTTTGCTGCCATGGGCTTGTGTGCACATTTTCGGAGAACAAGAGTTGGAAAAACTTCATTTCTAATGTTGAAGTCGCTTATAAAGTGGACTCGCTATTATGGCCGGCTATTGTTTGCGTACGTTGGTCTAGATAGTACCCGTTCCATTTTTTATTTGTGATGAAATTTTCTTTAGTTTTGAAAACCAAACGCTTATTTTTATAACATCCGATTTACACGATGACTTTTACTAGATTTTAAAATCATGATTTTCAAATTTGTGGGTGAAAGATGTAGAGAAGATTGCGTGTTACCAAAAATAGATTTTTTTCTGTCCTATGAACCAAATGCACATATTCGGAAAGAGGGGAAAAAATAAAAATACACGTGTATCGGCGATTTTCATGTACACGTCAGAATTTTTTTTTTTTTAAGTTTGAAGTATAAAGCTCGTAGTGGCCTGTGTGAAAGCCTTTGGACCGATTTTTAACCCTTTTTCAGTGATCCAATCGAGCTGATTTTTGGCAGGCAGACTCGTGGAAATGTCTGTATCACGAAAAAAATTTTAAAAACAATTTTTATCAATTCTCAGATTTTCCCCAATTTTTATTATATTTCACACATTTAACACACATTTAACTAATGTTTTTCGACTGTGTAATATTATCATGATAAAATGTAATGATAATTTTTTTGCTTTTTCTAGGTAAGTGGGCGCAAATTTGCAAAATTTTAAAATCCCGAATTTGGCTGAATGAGTATACGAATAATAAGTTCTCACGTACTTCTACAGGTAAGCCGTTTTGAAATATAAATTAAATTTTTAAGTTTTTTTCTTCAAATTACTATACCATGCGATTGGATTCTATGACAAGCGAAAGCCTACAACTTTTAAAACATTTGGTTATATTGGCGCCGCCTGTATTCTATGGATGTACCGAATGTGGGTTAAGCGAAGGCGAATGCGAATATTCAAATATAATTTTTTGTGAAAGCGATTGCGAAACCTAATATTCCAAAATGATCCAGCGTATGGGACCGAAAGACCGGATTCCTTAAAACCAAATTACCCCCATTGTTTTTAAGATTTTATTGCGGTACCATGGCGTTTAAATATTGCTAGTAATTATTCAACAAATATTAAAATGCCAAAAAACCAGTGGAAAAGTTGCAGTCGGGTAAACCGACTTATATATACCCTCACCCTCAGTAAAAACATACAAGTCTCATACTTATAAGTATCGGAAAGTCAAAAGTGACCGTAGATACCATCATTTGATGTAACATCTGATGAAAAGTCATAATAGCAACCTAAAATACCGAATGCTATAGAAAAAAATATTGGATGGTACATTTGTATGGGAGGTACCAGAAGGGGAGTTGCCAGACTTCCAAGTTTTTGTCCAAAACTTTGTCTAGCGATAACTGTACTAAATACAAAATGTGGGCAAGATAGCGTTGGTCATACTGATAGTATTAGACGGTTTATCAGGGGCGGGATGGTACATTTGTATGGGAGGTACCAGAAGGGGAGTTGCCAGACTTCCAAGTGTTTGTCCAAAACTTTGTCCACTTATACCTTTACTAAATACGGAATTTGGGCAAGATCGCGTTGGTGATATTGATAGTATTACAGGTTTTTTAAGGGGTGAGATGGTACATTTGTATGGGAGGTACCAGAAGCGGAGTTGCCAGACTTCCAAATTTTTGTCCAAAACTTAGTCTAGCTATAGATTTACTAAATACAGAATTTGGGCAAGATCGCGTTGGTCATATTGGTGTTACTACACGATTTCTAAGGTAGGCGGGATGGTATATTTGTATAGGAGGTACCAGAAGGGGAGTTGCCAGACTTCCAAGTTTTTGTCCGAAACTTTGTCCACTTATACCTTTACTAAATACGGAATTTGGGCAAGATCGCGTCGGTGATATTGATAGTATTAAAGTTTTTTTAAAGGGTGGGATGGTACATTTGTATGGGAGGTACCAGAAGGGGAGTTGCCAGACTTCCAAGTTTTTGTCCAAAACTTTGTCTAGCTATAGCTTTACTAAATTCAAAATTTGGGCAAGATAGCGTTGGCCATACTGATGGTTTTAGACGGTTTATCAGGGGCGGGATGGTACATTTGAATGGGAGGTACCAGAAGGGGAGTTGCCAGACTTCCAAGTTTTTGTCCAAAACTTTGTCTAGCTATAGGTTTACTAAGTACAAAATTTGGGCAGGATCGCGTTGGGCATATTGATATTGATACACGATTTCTAATGTAGGCGGGATGGTACATTTGTATGGGAGGTACCAGAAGGGGAGTTGCCAGACTTCCAAGTTTTTGTCAGAAACTTTGTTCAGTTATACTTTTACTAAATACGGATTTTTGCCAAGATCGGAGTGGGCATATTGATATTATTACACGATTACTAAAGTGGGCGAAATAGCAGATTTGTATGGGAGGTACCCGAAGGGGTGTGGCCATATAGCCCATATGCAATCCCATAAGCAGTTTTGGGAAAATATTAACCCATGCCAAATTTCAGAGCGATTGTTTAACTCTTTCGAAAGTTATCGTGCGTACCAGCAGGACAGACAGACGGACAGACGGACGGACAGACGGACGGACAGACGGACAGACGGACATGGCTCAAACGATTTAGAAAGTCATGAATCGAATTTGGTTCAAAGACACCTGGGGTCTAATGTGAATATTTCTAGGTGTTACACTTTTGGGTCGTATCAAATGATATATACCCTCCTACCCGTAGGGTGAGGGTATAAAAAGTAGACAGAAAAATCTTAATTTTGGGAAAAAAAACCAGTGAAAAAGTTGCAATCGGGTAAACCGACTTACATATATACACCCTCACCCTCAGTAAAAACATACAAGTCTCAAATTCCATAATAGCAACCTGAAAATACCGAATGTTATAGAAAACCACAAGGGGAGTTGCCAGACTTTCAAGTTGTTGTCCGAAACTTTTTCTAGCTATAGCTTTACCAAATACAAAATGGGAGCAATATCGTGTTGGTCATACTGATAATATTACACGATTTCAAAGGTAGGCGGGATGGTGCAGTTGTATGGGAGGTACCAGAACGAGAGTTGCCAGACTTCCAAGTTTTTGTCCGAAACATTGTCTGTCTATATCTTTACTAAATACAGAATTTGAGCCAGATCTCGTTGGTCATATTGATAATATTACACGATTTCTAAGGTAGGCGGGGTGGTGCATTTGTATGGGAGGTACCAGAAGGGGTGTTGCCAGACTTTCATGTTTTTGTCCGATACTTTTTCCAGCCATAGCTTTACTAAATACAGAATTTGAGCCAGATCTCGTTGGTCATATTGATAATATTACACGATTTCAAAGGTAGGCGAGATGGTGCATTTGTATGGGAGGTACCAGAAGGAGAGTTGCCAGACTTCCAAGTTTTTGTCCGAAACATTGTCTGTCTATATCTTTACTAAATACAGAATTTGAGCCAGATCTCGTTGGTCATATTGGTATTATTACAGGATTTCTTAAGTGGGCGAAATAGACGATTTGTATGGGAGGTACCCGAAGGGGTGTGGCCATATAGCCCACATGCAATCCCATAAGCAGTTTTGGGAAAATATTAACCCATGCCAAATTTCAAAGCGATTGTTTAACTCTTTCGAAAGTTATCGTGCGTACCAGCAGGACAGACGGACATAGCTCAAACGATTCAGATAGTCATGAATCGAATTTGGTTCAAAGACACCTGGGGTCTAATGTGGATATTTGTATGTGTTACACTTTTGAGCCGTATCAAATGATATATAACCTCCTACCAGTATAAAATTTAAAAAAAATATTTTTTTTGTAATCTGGGAAATATCAGTTTTTGTTGTATATTGAGAAGTGTTATACTCTTACCCTCGTATTCATATAAATTTGAAAACCTTTGTTAAAAAAAATTTATGAATATTCCAAAAAAAAAATTTTACACCTTTTTCTTAATAAGGGTTTTTAAATTTTTTTTATGAATAATGGGGCTAACTCTTGGTTTTAACAAATATTACAATTGTTTTCCATTGTTACAAAACATCCATCCATTTGATTCAAAATCTTCTTAAAACAATCGTTGGTTTATTAAATTCATCATTATGAGAACTTTAAGACAACATTTTGTGCCAAAACTTTTTTTTGATTTGTTGCCGTTGTAAAAATGTTGACCCTCAATTAATCGGTTTGATTTTATTATTGCGCAGCCTTTGACATCATGTGACTGAGTTGTGATATCAATTGGCAATTTGCAGTAACCAATCAATTCCCAATAGAGCAATTGAATTTGGTCCAAAGGTAACTTTCAAAACGTAATTCATTCGATTAAATGTCAATTTGTAACAATACATTTTTAATGATTACAAAAGTATTTCAATAATTGTTTCAAACAGACAAACACAAAATAGTTTTTCAAGTAAAATAAAGCAAAAAAAAAATAAAACGGTCAATATACAACTTCTTATATGGGACATTCCATTTGAAAGAGAAACGATTGACGACCGGATCTATGAAGAATGTTACAATTTAGCGATAAAAAAAAAAAAAAAAAAAAAAAAATCAAAATAAACCTTTTGATATTGAGAGAAACAAAGCTAAATGGACGAAATTAAATTTTTATTACTAGGAAAATTGGATGTCAGGGCTGAAATTTGGTTTTTTTATGGGCTCAGCGAAAGAATAGAGTGTATGGGTGGTCCATCTGGTGGTGTCTTTTTGAATCATATGGTTTTCTTTTTTTTTGATAGTGGAATTTTTGGACTGGCTGCGCTACTGCGAAACCAAATAAATAATGATAATGTTTCATATTTCGTTTAAACCCATAGCATGCCGAATATATTTTCGTTAATAACTTTTTTTGAAAAAAAAACAATTTTTATTTTACCTTAATTTCCCATAATTACTGAAAAATTAAAAAAAAAAAAAAATTAAAAATCATACAAAAGTTGGAGAATCTCTCATATTCTACTGGAATAAATGCGACAATTCTCCATCGATTTTAACGATCTATGGCTTATTTTAATTGTAAGAAATGTGGGTTTATAAAAACTTCTAACAATTGACACTTTTGTGATATATTCGATTTTTTTTAAATTTTTAAAAAAAATGTGTTTTTTTTAAACTACTATCCACAGTACATCCGAACCGACATTACAACATAAAAATGAATAATGTTATTAATCATTTGGTTACATTTTCGACTACCACATAAAGCCACTGCCATTTGTCAAATCTTCTATTGTCTACAAACATCAATGCAAACTCACGCCGCATGGAGAACAACAGATCTGTGGCCCACACCACCCTGACATGGAATGACCCATGCATTTGCCAAAGTTTCTGACTGACACTCAACTCACCGAACAAGGTGTGGCGTGGCAGTTACGCTGTACAGCCGCGTACAAACATATGCTGCCCCGAATCCAGCCAACTTAATTTAATTGCCAACGTAACACACTGCAAGTCATGGCGCAGCCGTCTCAGCCTTCTGCTGCAACGGCAAGCTGCAGTTGCAGGCCACAGAAAATCCCCACTCTCTTTTATAAAATTGGCCTATTCGCAGTAGCGGTCAATAAACCATATTACTATCATCCACACTGGTGGTGGGTAATCGACACTAAACTGAAGACTGCAAATGTTGGAAGAACAAGAGTCCCCAAGTGAAGTTTATGAAAAATTACACGCCGTCGGACATGACAAACGTACTCGCATTAGTCATACGAATTGGGTGGAAATCCGCTTATGACATAAAAATCAAATTAAATGCGTCAATTTAAAAATTCTCAACAGACTCACAGAGGAAAAATAAGAGACAGAATAGTTGGAAAAAAATTATGGGCTATAAAGACCGTGTGACCCTCGAACCGTCCGACCAACTGACTGAGCAGTGAAAGGTGCCGATGGGGTTGCCAGGTTAGGCGATTTGGTCCCCTCAATATAACAATTTACTAATATATAACATACATTATACACTATTATTTTATTGAGGGGATGATTTGTGGCTTGATTTTCACTCCCTTCTTTTTTTGGGAACTTTTTGAAACTCCTCAATCAATTCGAGGTCAATCGTAAATTATCATAACTCGGAAAGGACAGGCCCGATTTTGTTGAATTTAATTTTAAAAAATGAAACAGTTAATTTTTTTTATTTTCCTCTCTTCTTTCGTGCCTGTGAATCTGAATGACACTTTCACAGTTATAAAGAAATTAAATTTTTTCGGTGAAAAAATTTCTAAAAAAAAAAATAAAAACGTCCATTTTAAAAATTTTGGTAAAAAAAAAATTCATAAACAAATCGAAAATGAAACAAAAAACCAATTTTTTGTAAAATTTTTTGGTGAATAAATTCCTTAAAAAATTCGAAAATGGCAAGAAATTTGTCTTCTTACTAGTTTATTATAAAGTCACATAGCTTACAATTAAAATGGCAAAGTTTTGGTAAAAAAAATTTCAAAAAAATAGAAAATGAAGAAAATACGATTCGTGTCGTAAATTATTTTTGGTAAAAAAAAATTGAAAATACAAGAAAATACACATTTTCAGTAGAATGTCATAAAATTACAATTAAAATGGTAAAATTTAAAATATTTAGTCAAAAAAAAATCATTAACAATCGTAAATGACAAGATTAAATTACGATTACAAAATCGTAAATTACTTTTAAAATCGTAAAATTTCAAAATTTTGGTACAAACAAATTCATAAAATAATCGAAAATGAAAAAAACCGAAAAAAATTCAAAAATGACAAGAAAATTCCCATTTTCAGTAGTTTATCATAAAGCCACATATTTTACAATTAAAAAGGTAAAATTTCAAAATTTTACTGAAAAAAAAATTATAAAAAATCGAAAATGAAAAAAATTCAATTTTTTCCTAAATTTTTTTGGTGAAAAAATTCTTAAAAAAAATTGAAACTGACAAAGAAAAATGTCCATTTTCAGTAGAATGTCATAAAATTGCAATTAAAAAGGTATAACTTCAAAAATGTTGTGAAAAAATCATAAAAAATCGAAGAATTTTTTGGTTAACAAATTGCTAAAAAATAATGGAAATTTCCATTTTCAACAGTTTTTCATAAAAACACATACATATCTTACAAAAATAAAATGGTAAAATTTTCAAATTTTGGTGAAAAATTTGTATAAACAAAAAAGAAAATGAAAAAATTTCCCATTTTATTCATAAATTCGAAATCCTAATCGAATCTAAAATAACAGCTTACTATTAAAATGGAAACATTTCAAAATTGTTGTAAAAAAATAGGAAATGAAAAAAAACCGATTTCTGTCGAAACTTTTTTGGTAAAAAAAAACTATTAAAAATAATCGCAAATGACAAGAAAATGTCCATTTTCAGTAGAATGTCATAAAATTACAATTAAAATAGAAAAATTTCAAAAATTTTGTGAAAAAAATTCATAAAAAAATCAAAGATGAAAAAAAATTCGATTTCTGTCGTAAATTTTTTTTGGAAAAAAAATCTTAGAAAATTCAAAAATGACAAGAAAATTTTCTTTTTCAGTTGATTCTCATAGAACCACATATCTTACAATTAAAACGGTAAAAAAAATTAAAAAACGAAAATTAGAAGAAAATAATCAGATTTTTTCGTAAATTTTTTTGTTGAAAAAATTCTTTAAAAAAATCGAAAATGTCCCTTTTTAGTAGATTGTCATAAAATTACAATTAAAAGGGTAAAATGTCAAAAATTTGGTGAAGAAATTCATAAAATAATCGAAATTAAAAAAAATCAGTAAATTTTTTTGGTGAAAAATTCCTTAAAAAATCAAAAATGGCAAGAATATGGTTTTTCATTCAACCACATATCTTACAATTAAAATGGTAAAATGTCAAATTTAGTGAAAAAATTCATAAAATAATCGAAATCAAAAAAAAAATCAGTTTCTGTCGTAAATTTTGTTGGTGAAAAATTCCTTAAAAATCAAAAATGACAAGAATCTGGTTTTTCATAAAACCACATATCTTAAAAAAAATCATAAAAAAATCGAAAATGAAAAAAAAAATTTCTGACGGAAAAAAAATGTTGTTTTGGTGAAAAAAATTAAAACTGTAAAATTTCAAGATATTGTTAAAAAAAATCAAAAATTAAAAACCAAAAAGGTTTATATCGTAAATTCTGTTGGTGAAAAAATTCCTAATAAAAATTTAAAATGACAAGAAAATATCCTTTTTTACTGGTTTATTATAAAGCCACATATCTTACAATTACAGTGAGGTGTAGATCGTTAAAATTGATGTAGGTTTTTTTGCGTTTATTCACAATTTAGCGAAGGCCCCTTGTAGAGTCTTCCACATTGAATCCATTCTGAATTCAGGGTTGCTTCAACTGCATTTAAACTTGTTGCCACAACCAAATTTAAATTGAATGTCAGTTGAATTCACTAAATTTCAGTAATCCTGTAGGGATAAGTTGGTTAACAGTGGGAAATCCGCTGGCTTCAAATTCGGTTGTGAACATGGAACTTTGTCCCATCATGGGCTAACATTTTCTTGTAGCAAACATATGATTCACTAGACGAGTGCCTAAACCCTTTTTTTTACTGATACAACCACTACTGTAGAAGTTATGATTATTCCACCACAATGCATTTTGGTCGTCCTTATGCAAGGTACTGAAGTTTGAGTATCCCCACTTGCATAAGGAGACCGGCTCTATTCTTAAGGAAGGTCCTGAAGCCGACCCTCGGTCCACCTACATTTTCTGTCATATTCTTCATCCTGATCAATATTTCTAAAGTTTGACAGCACACACGATCTTTTACGTTATGGGGCCCTTCTTTCAAAGGCCTCCCAGGGACATTTCCCCCCTTTCTCATGTCGATTTTCGTAATTTCTGGATCTTTTTAAGGTGAGGGTACAATTTTTTTTCAGGTTTGGTACAGTCTTTCGAAGGTTATTCATTTTGTCCAGCTAAATTAGGGAAATTGTTCACCCTTCTGTTACTTTTAGTGAGTATTATGAACTTCGACACCCTGCATTTGGACAACCATTTGTGAAAGCAGAAAAATGAATTAATAGAAATTAACCTAGAAATAAAATTAACCTAGAATACTGTTGCATACGTTTAATAGGGTCTTCTCCTCATATTTCCAAGAGTTGCCATTGGCATCACAGAGTTGCCCATCCCCAATAATTATTCCACTTCTGCCTTTAAATTTAACGCTTATCTAGTAGATCACACTAGTTATGGTAATTTCATGGGAAAAAACACTCTTGAAATGGACTCCATTCTAAAACACCCCCCAACACAGCGACAAACATTCAAATTTAAATGATGACTTTTAATAACATTCATTATGTCTCCGAGTGTATGTGTGTTGGATTTTTAAGCAAATCACATCACATTCACATTCATTTTGATTGACATCGTTTTCTTCGGATTTAACCAAATACGACTTTGCCATAAACCACTTTGGTTTTTGTTTTTCTTCTTCTGCTAGCCATCCCAAACAAAGTCATACGCTATCTATCCACCAGATTAGATTATGATCTGAATTTATGAGTGGTTTGACAACGACTACGAGCCAAGATTGAGATTGGCGGCTAAGCCAAAAACGGAACCCCTCGTTACATATTCATTCAGTCATCCATTCGCTAGCACAGACACCACCTCTATGACCATAAACAAATCATGTTTGAGGCCTAAGGTTACCAGCCGACATTTTGTCCATACATCCGTCCCTCCATATGCCGTTGCTGACTCGCTTATCGCTTGCAACGTTAACTATGGAAAAAATTAAATGTTGCCGAGGAGAGTGAGGAGAAAAAGAATTAATAAATGCAAACATAATTCATACATTTTCAAATTGTCGAAAATAAATGAACGAAAAGCTGAAAATGACAACAACAACAACAAAAAATGTGAAACGAAACAAAAGTTGCCTGAAAACAATTGAAATACTGCATAAATCTGTATAATGGGCGTTTTGATTAAGAGAATTGTACTGAATTTTCGACGCAAAAGCGGCAAAATGCGAAACACTTGTGCAACATGCGGCTGCAATGCGGTCCGATGCACAGTGGCTGCTGCGATATGAACATAGTAATAAGTAGAAGCTTTCGAAATTGTTTAAATGATGTTACAAGCTCAAAAACTGAACTTTGCTAAACCAAGAATTCTGTTGTTGGTCTTGACCAGCTTGATAAATAATTTCCAATCACTTCGGTATTGTGAGTGCTTAAGATACCAATTCATAGTTGTTGCTGTGCTACTTTTCTGTCTCACGTAAGAATTTTCCGTTTAGTTGACTTTTAAAAACTATATAACTCGACCTTGTTTCTCGTTGGGTCCATTTCGGAAATTAGCCATGATATCTTTGGTAGAGGGAAAATTTAATAGTGCGTTCAAAGCATTTAAATAATTTGAAGTAACTGTATGAAGTTTGACAATATCGATTTAGCTGGACTTATTATAAAACAGATTGTAACTGGACTTGACATCAAATATCTGGAAAATTCAGCTCATTCCAGCGCGTCTGGCAACCACGGGTGTTCGCCATGTTGCCTTATATGGCCTAAAGCAGGGAATTCGATCCTTTTAAAAGTATTGCCAGGGAGTCTGAACTTATCGACGATAGGACCCACGATCCCCGCCAATTTTGCCATTATAAGCTTCAAGTACGTCTTCAATGACATTGCCGGGACAGCTGTCGTATGTCTTCACCGGCCGCTCGTATAAACGTGTCTTCGGTCTATTCGATTACAATTTGGACTGATATAAAAAAAATTGTTGGCCGGGGACCAGATGACATATTCACTTGTTCACAACAAATCCTCATCGGAAGTGTTTCTAATTTTCATGAAAGCTGTAGTTAATGTACAAGTTGCTCACTTTATTAACGCCTTATCCGTTCCATCGTATTTCCAGTTGTATAGACGCACCTGTCCTTAGGACTGGTCGTTCCAATTGCATGTCCCTCAATCATGACCCTTAAAATGTTTGCGGTGGTCGAGTTCATTTAATTCCATTTATTTTTGTTTTCTGGAGCGAGTTACATCCAGAATTCGTACCTCTTAAACGGTTGGAAGTGTTCGCTAGGGTGGAGTGAAAACATGCTTTTTTTTTAATTTGAAAAAGTTAACCTCGGAAAGAGATGTAGTCTGGGGTCCTAATGAGGGGAAAAATAAAGAAAAAAATTTTAAAAAATTTTTAGGGGTCGCGCCACTCCCTCGAAATTTGGAAATTATCGCTATTTTGGCGTTGATTTTAGAAAAATCCTAAAAATTAACGACTTAACTTATTCGAAATTTAAAAGTTTGAGCTTGTTCAGTGCCCAAACAAAAGTATTTGAGGCAAATATGAGGATAATCGACTAATATTTGTAGCTTTGGTGGCGATTTCACTTATTTTTGACTTATTTTACTTTATGCAATTTTTGAACAATGAGAAAATTTTTTTTAAATTTTTTCATGCCCTTATTTCATTGTTTACGCTATTGCAAACATTTATTGACATAAAACTTTTTAGGATTTTTCTAAAATTAACGCCAAAATAGCGATAATTTCCAAATTTCGAGGGAGTGGCGCGACCCCTAAAAATTTTTAAAAATTTTTTTCTTTATTTTTCCCCTCATTAGGACCCCAGACTACATCTCTTTCCGAGGTTAACTTTTTTTTTTTGAATTTCACTCCACCCTAGTGTTCGCCTCTCACGCTTTAGCCGTTGCTCAGGAATTACTATGTGGATGTCGACTTCAAATGCAGTCGATAAGGAAATTACCAAATTCCCCACATATCCTACGGACCCTCCCTTCTTAAATTCCATCGAAACAATAAATAAACGGCTGCATGAAATAACCCCCAAATCAAAAATGAAATAACCCCCAAATTTTTTCCATACATTTTTTGGTGTTATTTCATTATAAAATAAACCCCCAAATTTTGAGGATTATTTCTTTTTTTTTTTTGGATTACTTCGTTTTTCAATTTGGGTGTTATTTCATAATGAAATAACCCCCAAACTATTTTTTTTGGGGTTTAATTCATTTTGTAAAAAAAATTGGGTCTTTTAAAATTTGGGGTTTATTTCATTTAAATTAAATTTGCTTTTGGGGGTTATTTCATTTTTTTTGGGATTATTTCATTTTGTTAAATTAAGTTAAATATTCGCTAAATTTTCAAAAACTTCTAAAATTTTCTGTAAAAGGCGCATAATATTCTTCAAAATATTTTTAATGCGTCTTTTACAGAAAATTTTTTTGATAAGCTTTAGGTAATACGATAACCACATAAATATAACATATAGACTTTGGTTAGGTAATTTTTCCGGAACATTTTTAAATTTCGGTGTTATTTCATTTATGGTGTTTGCATTCCTCATTTTGGGGGATATTTCATCTGGTTTGGGGATTATTGCATTGGGAGTTATTTCACTTTTATTTTGGGGGATGATTTCATTTCGCATTTGGGGTTTATTTCATTTGGTTTGGAAGTTATTTAATTTTTTTTTGGTAGTGTTTCATTTGGGGGTTATTTCATTTTTTTCTTGGGGGTTATTTCATGCAGCCAAATAAACATTGTAAGTGTATTTTCTTGTTGATTCATCATAATGGTTTTAAAAAGACGTTCTTCAATAAAAAATCTCTTTACATTTGTAAAAGATGCAAGATTAGAATGATTTGTGACAAGAGTCAACTATGGTACACAGACATTGTGGTACGCAGTAGCTTACTGTGTTATCCTGTAGCTCACTGTGGTACCCTGTAGCTTACTGTGGCACCCAGCAGCTTGCTGTGGCACCCTGTAGCTTACTGTGGCATCCTGTAGCTTACTGTGGCATCCTATAGCTCACCCCCCTACATATACTTCGTAGCCACCAGATAACTTTTCCAAAAGCTTAACTCTGACTCTCCAACCTTCCCTGCATATTATCTGACAATTGGTTCAATAGTTTCGGCGATCCATTTTGGTTTTGTTGAAAACCACTGTGCGCACAGTCGATCGATCGATCATATGCATACAATCGATGCTAAGATATGGTCAGGCTCTTTATGTCCGTGTATCTGTGTTTGTGCATGTTTCAATTTGCAAAATAGTCTTTAGAGAATTGATTGTTTTCGAAAAAGTGTCGTAAATTCCCACAGAACAGCAAATGAGAACAACCAGTGCGTACAACTGGCAACTGGTAAAAACAGATAGAAGTCGTTAGATGTGGGCATGATGTAACACTTGCACTGGAAGGGAAGTTTCGATACTCAGCATCTCTTTCCGTTTTCAATTACAGTCCAGGAAAAAACACCGTCGATTTTATTAAAAGGCTCTAGAAGAGTTGATCTTATTTTCAATTGAATTTTAGTTTACATGAGTAAAGGAGTCAAATCTAATGAGATGGGCTGTAAGCCCAGTATTTTTCGGTTTCATACAAAATCCCCCTTCACTTTACTCTATATCGTCCTGCTGAACGTCTCAGTACGTGTTAATTTGGCGACACCCCGATATGTGTCGGGCCACTTAACGACAGCCAACTGTTGATTGCAACACTTGCGCCCAAGCTCAGCTGTAGCCAAATTGTTACAGAGCGAGCCGGACTTAAACGATTAAAAATGCGTTCAAAAAAAACATTGCACTTTTACTGGCTGCGCTTATGAGCGCTTTTCGCATTCGCTTTTTTTTTTTTTTTTTTTGTTCAACACAACTGTGGTAATTAAATGCTGCTGTGATCAAAAAGAGGCGGTATCAATTCGCTATGCAAACATTTTTGGAAAAATCGAAAAAATTATGAAATTTTTGTGAATTAAAATTAATTGTTATGTGCAAGCAGAACATAAACACACACACACGCTGACTCACAGACGAAGTGCAAATTTAATGAATGGTTTTAGTCAAATGCCGGGGCTTCAACGGCTCTAAGAATGCCAATTATACTGACGGTGCGTAGACAATATCCGTCTGTTTTTTTTTTTCGTTGTTATTTCTGTGCCACCGTAATTATATGGTAGTCAATAATTTGCGTAGATTATAATTTAAGATCTCTATATGCGCTGGCAACTGTGCGTATACACTGAGAGAATAAACCTTGGATCTCATTTTCAAATCGCAAAAGGAATATTTTATTTTGGCGTTTTTTTTTTTTCATTTATTTGAATTAATTTTCAAATGTTTATTGAATTGTTGTGGTAGACACATGTTGCCGACAAGGTTACAACACGATTTACACTGACTTTATTTTTTGCAATTAAGATTAATCACTTTTGATTACAAAACAAACCACAAACATTAAATGTATAAAATAATAAATACAAAAAAAAAACAATAAATGTTTGCACTGATTTAACGCATTTTTAGCCTTTATATGGATGGGCAGCATTAAACAAGTGATTGTGGCACAGAATTGTTGCCTTGTTTTTATTGTCTCCACTCAACTAATTTTGGCCATGTTTGAAAAGCAAAGTAATTTTTGGTATTTCTTACTAGTTTTTTCTTTTCTTACTTTACCCTTTAGCCGGTGGTTGTGTTATTTTATAAATTATTCTTTGCGAATTTTTAATTACTCTAGATTACAAATCGACTTTATAGGGTTTATAGATAGATTATAAGAGAGAATCGAACAAAACGCAATCGATTTTAATACAAAAATATGATTAGAAATGATATACAGGGTTTTCCAACAAGAGGTGTTATTTTGGTATTCAAAGAAAAATGCAATTTTTTGAGATAAATGATCGGATGTTTATTTCATAATAAAGAGGAAGGTAAACGCGGTTAATAATGAAAAACAACATCAGCCAAATGACCAGCTCTATCACGCTTACAGGACCATATCCTTTTCATGAAATTGTCCTTAACTAAGCGGCAAAGTGGCTGCCCTATGTCCACCGATAGCCACGCGAATCCTTGAATATAATGACAATGAATGCATTTCTTTGTAATAGTCATTGTCACTGAGTGTTGTAGCCTTTCGAAAATACAATTGTGGAATGCTCATCGTTCGGCTCCACTCATACGAATGGAAATTCTATTTAAAAATCATCATCTTAAGTGTATAACAAATGTGAAGAAGAAATAAATGAAAGTGACAGGATTAGCCACAGATTTCTGCGAATTCCGGCAAACTTATAATCTTCTAGTCGTAGGTGGGATTATTATTGGAAAATCGTTTGTCTGTATGGAGAATTGAAATCATGCTATGCGTGTGTAATTTTAATTAAATTCATAACACCGTGTTACACACATTCTGTCCTATGAACCAAATTTACTTTTTCGGAAAGGGGATAAAAAATAAAAATACACATGTATCGGCGATTTTCATGTACACGTCAGAATTTTTTTTTTTTAAGTTTGAAGTATGAAGCTCGTAGTGGCCTGTGTGTAAGCCTTTGGACCGATTTTTAACCCTTTTTCAGTGATCCAATCGAGCTGATTTTTTTGCAGGCAGACTCGTGGAAATGTCTGTATCACGTCAAATTTTTTAAAAAATAGATTTTTATCAATTCTCAGATTTTCCTAAATTTTTTTTTTAAAATGGATATCGTTTTTTTAAGGTTTCAGTTCAAAAAACATTTTTTTTTTCGTAACGCTTAAGTAGTTTAAAAATTTGGAGTCTCTTCAAGTTATGCTAAGAAAAGTGAAAAAAATATTTTTTTTTTCAAAAATAATAAAAATTGTGGAAAATCTGAGAATTGATAAAAATAGTTTTTAAAAAATTTGACGTGATACAGAGTCTGCCTTGTACACGAGTCTGACGTGTACATGAAAATCGCCGATACACGTGTATTTTAATTTTTCCCCTTTCCGAATATGTGCATTTGGTTCATAGGACAGATAAAAATCTATTTTTTGTAACACGGTGTAATCAACCAATAAAGAGCTTTTCAGAAATTTGCCTTGAGGTTTCATTTTGGACATAATTGATTTACTTGGATACACTTTATTCTACTATAACCTTGAACTTCTTTCATCCATAGAGGGGAATTCTGGAAGAGTGATCTATCTTTAAGAACATTGTCTTCCTCTCCAAGTTGTTTTCACTAAACTCGTCTCTAATAACGATATATTTCTTTCTTTTTGCCTTGTCTTTCCATTCTATCGTTGACTGATCTATTTCGTCAACCAATAATAATAATACACCCCAGTTGGCTTGTACATGATGTGAACATTATCTGTTTTCGATCTACAACAATTTTCTCACAATGTTTTGCGTTTGTTTGGAACGTTTTAAATCCGTTCACCGAAATCTACCTCACAGTCTGTAAAGTAATTTAAAGCAAAATAAAAACAACAACGAAAATCCAAACTCAATTAACTTTCGTTAGGCCTACAGTAATAATAGTAGAGTAATCTTAAATAATAGACTAAAGTACACATGAGTGAGTATAGAGATATGCCAGTATATCGTTTGGAACATAATAATCTGACATTTATCGTAATTTCAACACTTGTGCCATGTGGGAAGGTATCCCAAGAAACTGAACACCGAAGAACATGTGTGTAAAATATACAAAATGGTTCCTTTACTTTTCACATGGAGTTAGAATATTTTTTTATTGTGAACTACCATTTGGTATTAATACTTAGAAGATTTTGTCATCTCCTTGGGTCCGATACACATCGTCTACAGCTGTGGCCTTGTTGTTCTTAAGCCGGCTGTAGCTGCTTAAACCTCACCAGGGTCCGAGGGTCATCTATGATTGTTTCCAGGAGGCAGTCTTCCATTCATTCTTGTACCTCTTACTTGCTGGCGAACAACTGCTGCCCCCAAACCCTCATTAACCCATTCATAGCCAGGGATGCCATATGGCACAGAAAAAAAAATTCGTAAATACACTAAACGCTCTACTCGCGGGCAGCTAACGTAGACAGACAAATTTCTTGGTGCCATGCGGTATTTTTAGAGCAAATTAATCTCCGCTGGTCGGACATCTCCCGTGGAGGAACAAAACCACTGCGGAGCTTTCATTGTATCCGTGTTACAAAAAATAGATTTTTTTCTGTCCTATGAACCAAATTTACTTTTTCGGAAAGGGGATAAAAAATAAAAATACACGTGTATCGGCGATTTTCATGTACACGTCAGAATTTTTTTTTTTAAGTTTGAAGTATGAAGCTCGCAGTGGCCTGTGTGAAAGCCTTTGGACCGATTTTTAACCCTTTTTCAGTGATCCAATCGAGCTGATTTTTGGCAGGCAGACTCGTGGAAATGTCTGTATCACGTCAAATTTTTTAAAAAATAGATTTTTATCAATTCAACAGATTCAGGACTCATTTTTATAAAATATAAAACTTTATTTTAAAAAATGTCTTGGTCATTAATGGATTAAACGTTCCAATCGCCTGATTCCCTGTTTGATCATTACACGCAGATATGCCATTAGGCGAGTCCTTTTTACTTGTTTGCAGAATTTCCCGACATCATTTATATAGAACTAAATCTCCTCACATTCCCAAGTCCGAGAATGTCTGACAGATCTTCATGTTATCCACTGGAGGTTGTATTAGACTTTAAACTCCACGAAAGACTTGATAAGCAATAGTTCAGAATACAACGTCATCAGTAGCTGACCAACTAAATCACATGACTGGTAGGGAAACTTTACCAATTACTATAAATCATTGGAATTTTTCAAATGCAAACATCAATTGCAAGAAATATTTTTTTTTTTTTGCAAATACAAACTTCATGCCACCACTCACATAACATTCCCCGAGATACCGGCCTGTAAAGTAACGATGGAAAAAGTTTTCTCATTGTTACCTTTGAACTTTTTCTTAGTCCATAACTGAAATTGCACCAGCAACTCGATGTCATGGGACACCATCACTACAGCGGCCGCCACCAGCAGTTTTGCCGCCAACTTCTTCTCATACTCGTGAAAGGGTGGAGTTATTTAATAATACGATATCTCGCGCTCCATTCACGCTGCGTTTCCATGCATTTGCGGCTGCACTGTGAACTAAAGTTTGTTAACAATTAATCTCTGCTTTTTGGGGCTGCGGTCTCAGTTGCGCACCGAGCAAAAACTAGCACAATTCATAACTCTATTGAATTCATGTAATCTCTGATATTTTAATATCTTCGTTTGGAGATTTAACGTCCATGAACACAAAAAAAAACAACGTTGGTAATCACAACCAATAATTATAATTTCAATTTTAATGACAACTCTGCAACAGCAGTGTGGAGGAGGAGGAGGGGGAGTAAGAGGTAAAAACGTGAGTTGGCACTTGTTTTTTTTTTTCAAATATTAATAATCGTAATCAAAACTAGCATGTGGTCTCTAGTGGTCGGTCGTCCTTAGCATTATGAGTTCAATTTAAAATGTGCATGAATAATGGGATTTTGAATTCTATGGAAAATGTAGACAACAAAACTAAAAGGATTTCCCGTCTTAGTGCCGAAGACAATGAGCTGGCAATGATTCGGGGAATTGAATACAATTGCGTATATTGGAAAATTGTTTCCTGGAGGAAAATATATTTCTTTAAAATAGATTTTCCTATTAACACCGAATAACATCACATGATTGTGCATAATATGTTTTGCAGAATAAGCACAATAATTTTCTAAAGATAGACTCCAGGGTGATAATGCAAAATGAAAATGCACGCAGTTGTCAATTCATAGAATAGCCAGGGATACCCACGCAACAGTTTTTATTTCTATACAAAATTGGTGAAGTAATTCAATTTGTGTCTAAAGATAAACGATTTAGGATTTTAACCCATCCAAACAAAACTAATTCCAATTTAGGGGGAAAATATAAAAAATGTTTCCAATAATAGCTGCGGTTACTATGCAGTTCTCCTGGTCTTTTAAAGTTCTGAATCGGTATAAAGCAATTTTTTTTTGTAAACCAATGCAATTTTACAAGTATTTTGTGTTTTACTGAAAAAGGGAAATTTACGCTTACGAAGTAGCGGGTATTTAATAGTTTACCATAAAGATTCTCAGCTAAACTAAACCAAAATTCTTATCGAATCGGCGTTCCTCTGCCCTTTTTCGTTCAAGGACATAACAATTTATTTATGGCTTCCTGGGTAAAGTATAAAGGAATTTGATTAGAATAAAATATATGTAATTATAGAGGTGAAGAGGTTTCTGTTACAATACAAAGTAAATTTATATTCTAATTTTGCATCCAGGGACACAGACCATATGGCTAGATTTTTGCAGCGACGGACCAAAGCCTCTGGTGTGAATCGAAACCACAAGCCCCACTCTGATTGACCAACATGCTACCAGGGAGCTTAGAGAGCTTTTTTTTTGCAAAAAATAGACATTTTGAAAAAACTTACTTGCCGAAAATAATATTTCCGAATAGCGTCCGATTGTTGTACATAACACCGTGTTACAAAAAATAGATTTTTTTCTGTCCTATGAACCAAATTTACTTTTTCGGAAAGGGGATAAAAAATAAAAATACACGTGTATCGGCGATTTTCATGTACACGTCAGAATTTTTTTTTTTTAAGTTTGAAGTATGAAGCTCGTAGTTGCCTGTGTGAAAGCCTTTGGACCGATTTTTAACCCCTTTTCAGTGATCCAATCGAGCTGATTTTTGGCAGGCAGACTCGTGGAAATGTCTGTATCACGTCAAATTTTTTTAAAAAATAGATTTTTATCAATTCTCAGATTTTCCTAAATTTTTCAGTTCAAAAAACATTTTTTTTTCGTAACGCTTAAGTAGTTTAAAAATTTGGAGTCTCTTCAAGTTATGCTAAGAAAAGTGAAAAAAAATTTTTTTTTCAAAAATAATAAAAAATTGGGAAAATCTGAGAATTGATAAAAATTGTTTTTTATTATTAGAGCGATAATTATAATTATCTGCTGTTTTTTGGGTCACAGTAGCCGGTGGCCATGTCACAACTCACTGATCAAGAACACTGCCCACAAACAGTTGAGCACAGTGGGCCGGCCAGGTGGGGGAGGGTAAAGAAGGTTTTTTTTTCTCGAAAATTGTTGTTTGTATCAATTCAGCCTTAATACAGCCAATGCTAATGTCGGAGGTCATATACGATACAGCCCATGAGTTGTTCACTTGTTTTTTCTGTTTTGTTGGTGATGGGGGGGAAGAGGCGGATTCAATTGTCATTACCATCGTTATAAAGAGTATTTTGGCCTAAGTGTTGTTGTTGTTACAGTCGTTACGCTGGTTAATGGTGCTGCTCCCAACAACCCTTCACCGTATGTGCTTCTCCCGTGTTGCTCTCAATGCTAAGGTTGGCTGCTGCTGTTTTGTCTGTCTGACAATCGGCGTATCCGTGTCTACGGGTTCGGTTCTGTTTGGTTTGTAATTGTTTTCGTACGTCATTGATGACACTGGATTTGTTTACGCGTAACAATGGCAGCGGCAACACCAACGACGACGACGACAACAACAGGCGACACCATCAATTGAAACAGCAACAGTAACATCGACACAAGCCATTGTAAATTTCGAAAGTGTGCTAGTAATGCTAAGGTCATTTCGCATGTTTAAACATTCCACCTCGGCATACACTCCTTTCTACCATGTACTCATCCCTCCACCCCACCGCCATTCAGTCACAGTTTAATTGCTGTTGTTGTTTGGCCTTTTGTGTAACATCAGCATTATTTGGCCTTTAATGGAAAGGACCGACTGACTTATTGAATGCCGAGCGGGGAAATGGTGAGGTGTTGGACAAAGTGCTGCTCCTATTTCGGTTGTAGCCAGGAGGCATTTGTGCGGAAGTTTCGGGTGATGTTGATTTAAACGAATCAGTTGTATTTAAACGTTTGCACTGCACAAGTTTATGTTTGAATTTGTCCTACGCAGACAAATTTTATAAATCTATTGCAAACACACAGTATGTGTGTGTTGGAAGCAGATTTGATTTGTTTCGGTGTATGAAACAAATCAAATCGAATCAACTTTTTAAAATTATCTAATGCTGGTTGTGGGTGTAGGTTGAGATGATTACAAAATAATGTTTAAAAAGTTGAATGCAGAAGATATTGGCAACAAAACATTTTATGGTTAACATTGTGAAGTTATCTACTAGTCAGTTTTAACTATTTTAAAATTGTTGCCTGGTGATAATATGTTCTTCATATTTATCTTTCTGTTCGTGAATATAACTTAACCTGAACCGATTTAGCTTAGCCAAACTGCCGCAGATACTTCAACGAGTGAATTTCGGACCACAAGGGACATCCCAGGGTAGTCAGACTCGGGACTACCTTACAGATTCCATGCCCTCTACGGGGCATTATTCATAATGCCCCAAAATAACTGAAAAATCCCCCCCCCCCCAAAGCCCAATATGAAAATTTCCCTAAAAATTCGGAAAATCCCCCAAATATTATAAAAAAAAATACCCCAAAAAAATGATTGACTTCTGTTATAAAAATATTCTCCAACAAAAAATTCCCCAAAAATAAAAAAATTGGGGAATTTTTCTTTCTCATAAAAAAATTAAATGTTAGATACCCAAAAATTATGAAAAATTCCCCAATTTTGTCAAAATTAAGAAGTTCGCAATTTTTTATAATGAACAATTCCCCCATTTCTTATAATGAAAAATTCCCCAATTTTTCATAATGGAAAAATTTCCGAATTTTTTATAATGAAAAAATTCCCCAATTTTTTGTAATAAACAATTCCCCAATTTTTCACAATGAAAAATTCCCCAATTTTGTCAAAATTAAAAAGTCCCCAATTTTGTCAAAATTAAAAAGTCCCCAATTTTTTATAATGAAAAATTCCCCATTTTCTTATAATGAAAAATTCTCCAATTTTTTATAATGAAAAATTTCCCAGTTTTTTATAATGAAAAATTCCCCAATTTTTTATAATGAAAAATTCCCCAATTTTTTATAATGAAAAATTCTCCAATTTTTTATAATGAAAAATTCCCAAATTTTTTATAATGAAAAAATCCCCAATTTTTTATAATAAAACATTCCCCAACTATTCATAATGAACAATTCCCCAATTTTTTCAAAATGAAAATTCACCAATTTTTCAAAATGAAAAATTCCCCAATTTTTCAGAATGAAAAATTCACCAATTTTTTCAAAATGAAAAATTCCCCAATTTATTATAATGAAAAATTTCCCAGTTTTTTATAATGAAAAAAATTCCCCAATTTTTTCAAAATTAAAAATTCTCCAATTTTGTCAAAATTAAAAAGTTCCCAATTTTTTATAATGAAAAATTCCCAAATTTTTTCAAAATTAAGAAGTCCCTAATTTTTTCAAAATGAAAAATTCACCATTTTTTTCATAATGAAAAATCCACCAATTTTTTCAAAATGAAAAATTCACCAATTTTTTCAAAATGAAAAATTCCCCAATTTTTTCAAAATGAAAAATTCAACAATTTTTTCAAAATGAAAAATTCAACAATTTTTTCAAAATGAAAAATTCAACAATTTTTTCAAAATGAAAAATTCAACAATTTTTTCAAAATGAAAAATTCAACAATTTTTTCAAAATGAAAAATTCACCAATTTTTTCAAAATGAAAAATTCAACAATTTTTTCAAAATGAAAAATTCACCAATTTTTTCAAAATGAAAAATTCACCAATTTTTTCAAAATGAAAAAATCACAAATTTTTTCAAAATGAAAAATTCATCAATTTTTTCAAAATGAAAAATTCACCAATTTTTTCAAAATGAAAAATTCACCAATTTTTTATAATGAAAAATTCCCCAATTTTTTTTAAAATTAAAATGTCCCCAATTTTTGTTCAACGTGTGTTTCACAGTGGACTACAAAGCCTAACTGAGTCTGTTTATACTGACTGCCACTCTAAGCTTACCTAATCTTTGTGATCGCTGTCAACGGAATTACCATGCGGCCCCGAAACTTCTCGACGACCCCTCCCTTCGTATGACCACTTATGAGGCTGCTTGCTAACCCGTTACCCGCAGCGAAATAGCGGTAGCATTACAATTTATGTTTTGCTCTTTATTTAGATACATATTTGCGATATGAATTATTTTTGTTGTTGTTTGTGTTCTCACTTCTTGTGGCATGACATTTAATGCCGGGCGTAACATTGACTGGTTCATTGTGGCGGGTTCACGTTGTCATGGCCACAAAATCATTGACAAACTGATATCGGTTAATTCACAATTGTAGGAATTTTCATTTGACATTGGGAAAAAAAAATCTGAGAAAAAAAAGCGGAAAAATCACATTTAAATCACATGGCTTAATGCTTCAACTTTATTGTCGTTTGTGCAGTGGTAGTGAGTAAATAAATAAAAAAAAGTGATGGTTATACTGATTACGGACCAAATTCAACATCGGCTTGATTACTACCGTATGGCCAAATAGCAAAGAATGGATATGATAATTACAAAGATTTTGAAGGTCCCAACAAAATTACTGCAGAAAGGACCGCATCGTCTTACTTCAGATTTTATATGTTCCTATTGCCTTCTGGCAAATGTCAAGTGCCAACTTTGTATAGTTTAATTTCCAATAGTTCCAGATAACATTATTCTTCAATCAGGAATTACCCAATCAATTTGAATTTTTGCTCTAATTGTGACGTCAGTTATGGCATT
Source organism: Hydrotaea cyrtoneurina (assembly GCA_958296145.1). Lineage (NCBI taxonomy): Eukaryota > Metazoa > Arthropoda > Insecta > Diptera > Muscidae > Hydrotaea > Hydrotaea cyrtoneurina. The sequence goes on from OY282515.1 coordinate 13,746,494, forward strand.
TTCATTGTTATTTTAAATTAATTTCCCTCTACGTGTTGCATACACAATGCCAATCGAATAGAATGTTTCATATCCCCACATATTGAAAGAGCATCTGTAGATGGAATAACAACAGCTACTGAGTATCCAAGATGTTTCGCAAAGAATTCCCAATATAAACAGAAAATTCCGTATGTAGTTGAATATATGAAATATATTTGCATCACGTAGGCGTAGGGAAGGTGGTAGAAGACCTGCTATGGGGCCTGCGAAGGGCACTGTCTTCTCATTCTTCTCATGTAAAATTTGCCAAATGACGTAAGGGGACGATTTTTACTTACCTACTTACTTACTCACTTACTTACTTACTTTCAAGCTTGATTACAAGCTAACAAGCTTGATTGTTTGCGAGTTAATTACTTACATACTTGCTTACTCACTTACTTACCTACTTACTTACTTACTTACTTTCTTACTTAAAAGCTTGATTGCTTACGTAATTACTTTCTTACTTACTTTCTTGCTTGCCTACTTACTTACTCGCTTAGTTACTTACTTTCTTACTTAAAAGCTTGATTGCTTACGTAATTACTTACTTACTTTCTTACTTAAAAGCTTGATGGCTTACGTAAGTACTTACTTTCTTGCTTGCCTACTTAATTACTTGCAGACTTACTTACTTACTTTTTATTTACATACTGGCTTACTTACTTACATACTTACCTACTTATTTACTTACTTACTTGCAGACTTACTTACTTACAGACTTACTTACTTACTTACTTTTTAAAATACTTTCAGAAATTGTATTTTGTACGGCTCAGTCATTTCAAACACGTTCCCTACAAAATCTTAGCAAACCATCAAAATCTGAGCAGAATTATTCCCAACTCAAATGATTGTAGAACTCACGCCCCTTAAACCTCCAAGAACCCGGCTTATCGCTTAATACTTTCAGTCGGAGGCCCTTCAAACTCCACCACTATCCAGAAATTAGTACATACATTTGTACGTACTCTCATATGCATACATTTATTTAAATTTAAGTGTGATATTGTCATGAATAAGAAAATAAGCAGACTAAAAATAAGACCAATAATTTAACCATTGCTGTTGCTGCCGCTGATGGTGATGGTGATGATAGTTCACCCAGCAACAACAAATATTTACGTGTAGTACGTGCTCCGGCTATGAGGATGATGTTCATGGCAATTCCCCAATAAAGCACAGACAGACAGACAATGCGCCGGACGTTACGGGAATGTTTAAACATTTCCAACAACTACAATAACAAGTCCGTCCGTTCGCACATACGAGTACTCGTATGAACATCGCCAGCAACTGTGCTAGATGGGAGTTGGCATTAAACAATCACTTGCATATATTGACTGTCTTCTATTTTTAACTAGAACTCAAGGATGTTAGTTTTGGGAACTTTTGTTGTTGGTATTCCGAAATACATACCCTGTTGAGGGGTATAAAAGCAGGTTGAGTTTTGGTCAATCTTATCATAATTCTTTCGCAAGTCTCGAAGAAGTATAGCACCTCCAACACCACAAATTCTTTCAAAATGTTCAAATTGTTCGCTGTTTGCTTCTTGGCTTTGTTTGCCGTCGCTTTTGGTGCTGCTAAGCCCGGTCTGTTGGCTGGCGCTCCCTTTGCCTATAGTGCTCCTGCTGTGGCTTATACCGCTGGCGTTCCTGCTGTTGCTGCTGCTTACACTGCTGGCTATGTGGCTCCCTATGCTAGCACCTACAATGCCCACACTGTCGCCCACTCTGCTGCCTTCCCTGCCGCCTATGCTGCTGCTCCTGTGGTAGCCGCTGCTCCTGCCGCTTACGCTGCTGCTCCTGCCGTCTACTCCGCCTACTCAGCTCACCCTGCCGTCTACTCCGCCTACTCAGCTCATCCAGCTGTGTACTCGGCTGCTCCAGTTGTCCCCGTATTGAAGAAGTAAATAGTGAATGGATTTTTTGAATTAGTTGAAACCTTTTGTGATTGAATATTGTTTAGAACATTAAAAGAAACCCCGTAACGAAAGCTCAAATTAAAGTTTTTTGTTGAAAAAAAAAAACCATCGATTAATCTCCCGTGTGGGGGAGGGTGGTGGTGATTGGGGAAAGGAATAATCAATGCTCCATAT